>JASKMD010000001.1:2134282-2189282 GCA_030144725.1 Haematococcus lacustris | reverse complement strand
TATAGTTGTATATTGATACATATCGATTATCCATTACATATTTCAACCGGGAAAATGAAACAGTTCATCCATGCAGCCATGTAGCCATGCAGCCATGCAGGACAGCAGGTGGCACTCTGGGGGGGTTAGGTGGTGCCCAGTGCCCTGTGTAGACCACTTCGACCAACCCGACCCAACCCGGCCTTCCAGGCCGGTCCTACGCCCCATGTGACTTGTCAAGGTCACACACATGCCTGATCAGAACAAAGGTGTTGCCTAGTGAAGACTCGAAGCAAGGGCTGGCTGGAGTGCCAGGCCAGGTACTGGCTCAAGTTTGCTCCAGAAGGAGAGGAAGAGTAGAAGAAGAAGGAGAAGATAAAGATGAAGAAGACAAGACGAAGACGAGGACGCCTCCAGCTGAGCCAGCGTGCATCAAGGGCGGCGCTGCCGCCTGGAGGGAGTGGGCGCGGCCTGCTCCCACTATCCCATAGCCTAGAAGCCAAAGGCCCTCCTCGACCCTTAGGGGTGGAGAGACCCACCTTCCCAGCTCCCCAACCTCCGCCACCAGCTTTGTGGGGAAGCTGTCCACATCCACGGTTGCTTGCAGGATGTCTGCTTGCAGGCACTCAATGCGGTACCGCTTGCTCAGGCCTGCGGAACCAGCGGTGGCAGCGGGAGTCTGCGGCAGCAGCCACTAGCGCAAGGCAGCAGCAGGAGGCAGCAGGCGCAAGCAGGAGGGAGAGCTAGCAGCAAGAGGAGATGGCAGCTGCAGCAGGGAGCAGCACCAGCAGGCAGCAGCAGCAGAGGCGGCGGGAGCAGCAGCAGTGGGGTCAGGAGCGGCGGCCCTGCTGCCACCACCCCTGTTTCTAGCAAATCATCATTAGTGCGCAGTTATTGGTGCAGTTTCTTTTCCCAGCAACAGCTGGACCTTCACCTCCAATGGCAAGCTGGTCGGCCTGCAGGCCCAAGCCCCCTCACTGCCAATAACAGCCTTACCCTCAGCTTTTGCCCATGGCATGGAGCAGGTGCTGGTCACAACTGACTGTTGAATCGCAATCAGGTGGGGTCATAGCACCGGGCATCTAATAGAAGCATTTCGAGGTCTCCGTCACATCACCAAACATGCAACACACCATCACCATCATGAGTGGCTGGAATTGTAGATGGCACCCTCCTCTAGGGCACCACCTGGTCAGGGCCAGCAGCCAATCAACTGACAACCGACTTGCTGGCAGGCAGCACTACCCACCAATGTCTGTTTGGACACACACCAGGGTTTGGCTCCTGGCAGTGTCCAGTTGTATCTCATAGCGTGCAATGGCTTTAGTGCGGAATGTGGCCAGCACATGCTGCAGCCCAGCAGCAGCCAACAGTGGCACATGATGCCAGCGTAGGGTGGCTGCTGTCTGCGTGCATGGGCATGTGAGTAGGCACATGCCCATGTGGATGGGGTAGCACGTGCATACCTTGAGCAGCACACCAGTTTGCACTACTTCTGAGTCCACAATGTTGAACACGTCGAAGAAGGACGCAAAGAATGTCACAGCGAAGAAGGCGGACTTGCTAGTGCTGATTGTGCGCAGTACAAGCTTGCCGTTCGCGGCTTCAACCAGTAGCTCAGAACCAATCTTGTTCAGGCATTGCAGCGCATTTTTAAATTGCTTCACTTGGGCGCCATGGAGCGAGAGGTGCACCGACATCGGAGGCGGCCAAGAGCGGGCTGTGGTGGCCTGCGGCGGGTGAGATGGTTTGGATTTCAAACACAGCTTTGAATGCCAGCAATAATGATTTGCCCACCTCTCGCAAAGGCTCTGCACAAGCCACGCTGCAATACCATTGTTGGTGAGGTGCGCGTGAAATGTAGTAATGATCCTTGCCACTGAGCAGTCCAATGCAAACACTCATGCCCGGCTTTCTCAAATATGCTGCCAGGGTTAGAGCACGACCGGACGTGTTAATGTTAATGTATAACCGTTTTGTTAAAGATGACCGCTTGGTCTTGATACGAGTCGTATTTTGCTGTCGTTCTGGTCACGACACGGCAATGGACCCAGCGACACTATGCAGGCAGAAGTGGCCAGTGAGACGCAGTCCCAGGGTAGCAAAACGGGTATGTTAAAGATTTGTTAAAGCAGTTGTTAAACCCAAAACATCAGGATGTTAAATTAACCGGTCGTGCTCTAGCCAGGGTGCGCAGCCCAGTGTCAGGCCAGGTAGTGCTGCATGAGCTAAGGCAGCTGCCCTTCCAGCTCTACTGATGCAGGGCTGCTTGCAATTTTCTGGAACACTGCCACGCTGTCGCACAAGGTCATGCTCATCCGGGCGACCACGGCAGCTGGGCAGCACTTGCCAGGTCAGTTGGAGCGCTGAGTTTCAGCTAGCTGCCAGGGAGCTGTTGGGGAGGGACTTCGCACTAAGCCCTGACAGTTCAGGCGACCCCAACTAGCAAAAAATGACAGGAAATGATAGGAAACCGACCCCTGGTAATCAAAACGACGCCGCGTCTCAGCCACGTGGTTTCTATTTAAATTTCGCACATCCCTGGATAGAGGACTCCGTCAGCTATGCGGTGCAACATGTATCATTAAATACTGTGCACTGTGCTGAGTGCTATGGCGGCTCAAATCTTGACATTCAAATTCATGCCAGTTTTGCTCATGCGGGCCTCGCCGCGACCAACCGCCGCGACCGACGTGGCCCAGTAGCCTCTGCAAACAGTCAGGGACAGTCGCCGCAGTCAAAACAATGCACATGGCACGCCAAACCGATGTAACGACGCCCCTCCACCCATGCTCGGAAGTATACAAGGCTGCTGCATTGCTTGACCGCTTCGTGAGTAGTACCTACTACCTGGCCACTCGGTAAGGCCACTCAAGGTGTGTAGGCCATTGCTACGTTACCTTGCTCGACATGTTGGGTCCGATCCCTCCCGCCCGCCCTCCGCTTGCGTGTCCAGCCCAGGGGCAGCACCAACACCAGCTGTCTGCTGCTGCCAGGGGGGTGCAGCAAGATGGGGGGGCAGGTCAGGGGCGGCACCAGCACCAGCTGCCTGCTGCTGCCGGGGGGGTGCAGCAGGAGGGGTGGGCAGCCCATGTGCAGCCATCAAACTGCACGTGGATCGCCTTGGCTTGTCGTAGCTCATCTGCATGCATGAGCAACATTGCTGAACCCTGTCTTTCACCATGTGCTTACCACCACCACCTTCCAATCCTTCCCCCCCCTCTCAGCCCAGCCCAGCCCAGCCCAGCCCAGCCCAGCCCAGCCCAGCCCAGCCCAGCCCAGCCCAGCCCAGCCCAGCCCAGCCCAGCCCAGCCCAGCCCAGCCCAGCCCAGCCCAGCCCAGCCCAGCCCAGCCCAGCCCAGCTTACCTAGGGTTCTCTGCCGCAGGTACTTGTAGACCACACGCAGTTGCCGGCCCACAGTTGTGCGCTCGCCAGGCCGGTGAGTGTTGGCCACCACACACTGCTCTGTGATGAACAGCCGCCGGCATGTGGAAAGCCGGCGACGGCTGACATGTGTCTTCAACATCAACCTGGCTGTGCTGAGGTACTGTCGAGCTGTGTATGCTGCTGTCCTTGCTGCTGGCTGTCCAGGTGAGGCCTCTTGGGTGGGGATGAAGGGGTCACAGGGCTCAGGTGGGCTCGGCCCCGGTGGGGGCTCAGGTGGGCTCGGCCCCGGTGTGGGCTGCACTACTGTGCCACCAGGTCTGCCATGGGTGTCAAGCCGGCTGCAGTTGGAAGGTGGTGGGAGGGAGGATGGGAGGGCGGGGCTGGGGCCAGGGAGAGGTTGGGGGAGCAAGGAGTTGCGGGGGGATGCGAGGGGTGCTAGGGAGCGGGGTCCAGGCCGTCGGAGTAGGCTAGTCATTACTGCACGGCAAAGTTATGTCGCGCCAATGTCATTTGCAACAGGCCTACTCAATGGAATGCCGTGCTTTCTTCTCCAACAGCTGTGTCGTTGAGTAAGGAACAAAGTTACAGAGCCACAATCTAGCTATACAGTGTGGTCAGCTCACAACATGCCAGTTTGTGGAAGGGGGTCCCTTTTTCTGCGTGACTGGCTAGAGAGAAACGCACATTCTTCGCGTATCTTGCAATGTCGCTCAGTAACTTGCCCCACGACGGTCTTCCGACGCCGCCTGCACCAATGAAAGGCTCGTGGAGCAAGCCTGGCGGGCTAAACATTGATTGTACTTCTGGCTCGATGCCAGGCGCAGCTCATTCATTGGTGCCGCTACATACCACTAGAACAATCGACAGGGAGCAGCTGAGGTTCGTCCGCGATCGCTTGCGCCGGCATGGCCTCACTCGCAAGAGGTAACGCGCCGCTTGCCAGTGGATACGCACTAGTTCGCAGGTGCCAATGCAACAAACGCTACCGAAGTCAGTGCACTTTGTAGCGAGTCATTGCATGAAGATTACCAACCCCATGTTGGGACATCCTGACTGACAGGGCCCTAGCCACCAAGGCTATGGGAGTCAGGTGGCTCAAGCGATGGGCATTAGCACATAGTTCCCCTACTACTAGGAGATGCGTAATCTGTAACCCGAACTGTCGGCACCACTACCTAAAACAGCCGGCACCAATACCTAATTTCCTACCCCCACCCCCTTACGAGGGTGGGGCGATAGATGTCGGCATGAAATACATGCTCTGATGCAAGCAACAGCTTAAGCATTGCCTGGTGTACTCATGTTACCGTCGGAAAGTTTCGTACCTCTAATGACCCGCAGCTTAGCACTTTTTCAGAGCGCTGTAATTGCGAGGCATTTCGGCGGTCGCTGATGCGCGGCTTATCAGAGGTGTTTCATAGCAGTCAATTCAGTACTGATTACGCACTGATTCACGGGGCTCTGAATGTGGGGAGGTTAAGAGGTCCATTAGGTCTGAATCAGAGCTAACTCGTAGCAACTTTAGAGGCAGCCAGGGCAACATCTGTGGCTTGTAAAGTAGAGGCCAATATGTAGTGAATCAGTGGCTAGTTGGGACTGAAACATCGATGATTGGCGCTGTATTGTACAAGAGCGCATGATGCTTTGCTGTCTAATCCTCCCAAGTACCCTGGCTTAGTAAGCTGCCTTAGAACGTCTCGCAAGTTGGTTGTAAATGCAATGGTGGGGCAGCCTGTCCCTTCCTATCATCATGGTGGGGCAGCCTGTCCCTTCCTACCATTTTATTCATGGTCTCCAGTCAGCTTCGCATAGTATGTACAAAGAACACTCGGCAGCCTGTCTCCATGCATGAGATGAAAAGGAATTACGAAGCGTGCAACTCCATACCGTATGTTACACATAAACAGCCAGGAGACAGTTGGAACATTTGGAACAGTTGGAACAGCAAGAAGCAGTACACCAAGCTGGTCAGTGCCCTGGAGCCCCGCTACAATTGCGTGTACATCCAATGAAGGTTTCACAAAGGAATCACGAAGAAAGTTGAAGCGTAGCGTTCTGCCGCGCCATACAGGTTTGTTGTACGTAGCAGTCGGAAGCAGCCAGGAGCATATCGCAGCCAGCCAGCTACGAGCCAGCCAGCCATCGCTAGCCAGCAACCATTGCGTTCGCGACTAGCCACAGCAACGATGCAACAGCCACAGCGGTAGGATCAAGAGGCAGGGACAGAAAATGAAAAATTAAGATGCGGTAGGATCAAGAGGCAGGGACAGAAAATGGCAGCAGGTGCTGCGATGCAGCGACGCAGCGATGCAGCAATGCAGCCAAAGGAATGCAGCCAAAGGAATGCAGCTAGAAGGCATAACCTGTGCGACGAGCGACGAGCCTGTGCGACGAGCCTGTGCGACGAGGAGGAGTGGAGGAGCTTGGAGAGGCAATTGAAAGCCATGAAGGAGACGAAGCTGGGTGCAGAATCTAATCTGACTAAGTACACCAATCAGCAGCTGCCAAGAGAGGAGGCGCAGCCAAGGTGGGGCAAGAGGACGCAAGCAGCCAGGACTACAGGTGAGTGCTGCTGTAGTGTCAGCCCAGCCTGCGCAGTTGTGGTCATGCATGCCCTTGTTCGTCTGCTTGCTGAGCCTTAGCTGACTGATGATTGCTTGCAGTTGGAGACAGTGGAACATGACAGTTGGAACATGACAGTGTAGCATGGCCCAGTGATGGCAAGCATGGCGGCAACAGAGTAGAGCAGCATCCAACAAGGAGCCAGCAACGAGCCAGCAAGCACCACTTCCCTCCCTTCCCTCCCTGTCCCCCCCTTCCCTCCCCTTCCCCCCTTTCTCTCCCCTTCTCTCCCTTTCTCTCCCCTTCCCTGCTTTTCAAGTTAACCCTCCCCCCTACCCTCCCTATCTCAGCCTCTGTCCCACTTCCCATTCCGCTAAGGTAAGAGTCAACAAGGAGTCAATAATAGACAGCATGGAGTAGAATGCAGCAAATGGTGAGTGGCTAGCCCACTACCAGTATGTTGCACCCATTACCCAGCCAAACCGTTGCCACACCCCCTGTTCATTGCAGGTCTAACAGTCATGATGTCTCCCCCCATCCCTCCTCTCTGACAAACACCCAACAACAGCCAGCTGACATCAGCGATGAGAGGCAACCCTTCACCTCCTCCACCCTTACCATGACAGGCTGGTCGAGACTGCAACCTAAGACTGCCTACCCCACCTTTCCCTCCCATACCCAGGAGCCAGCCAAGGGGCCAAGGGGAGCAGCCAAGACGCGAGGCAAAGAGGCGCAGCATTGAGCAGCAACCAGTGTGGTGTTAGCAGGCATGAGTTTGGTGTTATGGGGCAGGGGCAGCAAGGCATGAAGTAGGTAGGTGTATTGGTCTAGTGAGTTGTATTGCGAGTTGTTTGTGCGTGTACTTTGCAGTACCTTTGCGGAGTTTTGCGAAGTGTTTGAGCGTGGTGACGTGTGTACTGTAGTGCCTTTGCGAGGTGTTTCCTTGTGCAAGTAACCAGTAACGATTCACATCTGAGTTACCTCTGATCCACCACGGATTAACAGCTGAGTCACCTCCAATACGCCACCGAGTCACTAACTAAGTCACCACTAAAACACCACAAACGCACAGCTGGTTCACCTCCGATTTACCACTAAACTACAGCTGGATCACCTCTAATACACCGCTTGTCACAGGGGATTTAGAGCCCTATGGATCAGCTATGATTTCACACAGATACATAGCTTTCCAGGCTCACATTCAGCACTAATTCAGACCCTTCTGAACTACCTCTAAATCAGACCATATTTGGAGGTCGGGCAACCTGTCATTTCAATTTACAAATTGCGGTTTTCAGAGCGACCCCGAACCTCACATTCAGTGCACAATTAGAAGTCCTGATCAGTCGCGAATGAGAGGTTCGGAAGAGGTCCGAAACTTTCCGACGACTGTGCTACAGGCTGCCGGGCTTGTGCCTTGGGTGCTCGGTCTCGCAGCTTCTTGAAGCCCAATGCTGGGCACTCCTTGTCGCTGATCGGTGCCTCAACAATGCAGTGGAGGTTGAGGGCTGCATTCCAGTCCCTGTCCACCCATCTGCCAATGTCCCCAGGGGTGGCCTGGTCCAGCTTGGGGCACCACATGAGCCCTCGCACTGGCGCCTCAAACCGCTTGCTCCAGGCTGACCCAGGCCTGGTGGGCTTGCTGCGGTCCAGCTCCTCCTCACAGGACTGGGGGCTGATCGTAGCTGAGCTGACCCTGCTGGTGCGGAAGTCCTCCACTGTCACCACCTTGCCTTTCACCCTGTCTGTTGCCCTGGCGCTGTTGGGCCTCTCCACCACCTTGCGGCAGGCCTACCAGGCGTACCCAGAGGCCATGTCAACATCCTCCCTCCCCAATTGACGATGCTAAACATTCCTTTCTCAGCAGCCGGGAGGTTCACCAGGGAGCAGCCGGATTTGTAAGGACTATCCACAACAGTTTGAATCGTCACTTACATGTTTTTATCATAAGCCCATGTGCACCTTTGATTGTGCATCTAGCCGAACCCTAGAGGGGGAGGGTAGCCAAGCGGTGTCAACCATCTTCTCTGTGCTCAAGGTTTATGTTGCAAGTCATCAGCATGCACCGCATGCACTGGTAAGTCAGGACTACGAGCACAAGAGAGCGCAACTAGCAAGGCACGGGACAAGGGCTGGGCACCATAACTAGGTGGATGGGAGGTCTGGCTCAGGACTGGGCCACATCTGCCCTTATGGCCCCCGTCATCATCACTGGGGCTATGTGTGCTCGCCTGCACTCATCGGTGCTGTTGTGCACGCTCACTCTTCAGAGCTAATTGTGCACGCTTACTCTTCAGAGCAGCATATTTTGTGCCTCCCTTCCTATGCGATCTGCGCGGCGCGCTTGCTGGCCCGCGCGGCCAGGAGGTAGTCTGCGAGGTATTGAAGGGGGTCGCCTGGCTGTGCGTCTAGCAACGCGCGCAGCCCCTCCCTCAAGATCGGCACCTGCAGTGCGCCATGGCCGCCATGACGGCACCATCACCTGCTTCGCCGTCGAGCAGCACTGTTACCAATCTGGTTACAAGGCCAGGCTTGACAACGTGAGGGTTTACTGTGGCATGAGCATGTAGTGCTTGCTCACACGATGTGTGCACATGTTGCATGGCACAAGTGCGGAACATTCACACATGCACATGGGCTTGCACATAACTGGCATGCGAGGGGGTGTGCCCAACCAGGCTGTATGTTCTCTTTCTGCCCACCAAGTGGTGGTTCCAAGATGCTGATGTGGGTATGTGTGAGTGGGGTGAGCAGTGTGCATGGTACAGAACAATCCAGTGGCATCAGGGCACTTGAGCGATGTCGTGGTGTAGGTGATTCCAGCCAGTCCACCTGTGCAGCAATACATGGAGCTTCCCAGTCTCCGCACTTACCACAGTGCTGTCCAGGTATTGTTGTATGGGTGCACCGGCAGCTGCTGTGCTGCTGGCCATGCTGGGCGCCAGGCTGCCCGCACTGCCTATGCGGCTGCTGCCTGGCGCAACCAGCGCTGCAGCCCTGGACACCTGCACACCACACAGCAAGAGGCCACGCATAGCACCTGCATCCTTAACCACCTGGGCAGTACTGGCAGCCTGGCACCCAGCATGGCCAGCAGCACAGCAGCTGCCGGTGCACCTACGCAGCCACCCATGTCTTCACCAGACCAGTAATGAGCAACTGAACATTGCTGATGCCTGACGAAGCACCTCCCTGTCTGAGATGGAACTGAATCCAAGCGAGGCCTGAATCCTGGACTGCATGGGAGGGGTCTGTGCCAGTGTGCTCTGCAGCGGTGTCAAGGAGGCCGTGCTGCCCGTAGATAACAAGTAAGTAGTATATATATCAGGTAACGAAATAATTAGGTATTGATATTAGGTAAACAATTTGTAAATAGCAGGTGAGTAGTAGGTATATAATAGGTAGCCGAGCACAATTGTGCACCAGCACTAGTGGCACTGATGACAGCTATCCAGTTGGTGATGCCTTGTTATATGATGATAGTGTTCAAGGCGGGAATTTGGCAAGGGGGGCCCGATGGCGGTGACCGCAGTGCACTGACCTGCAGTGGCGATGCTGTCGCTCTCTGGAAACCAGGCATCGGAGGAGCAGCAGGGGGAGAGGGGCTATGCAGGGCGTCAGGGCGGGGGCTCAGGGGAGGAGGGTGAGGCGATGCCACATGGGTAGCTGCACCCTTTTCTGACTCTGCATTACTACTGGCAAGAGCTGTAGGTGCATGGGACTGTGGCAACCCAGCATTACTAGCAGGTGCTGCCGCTGACTCAGGTCCTGCTGGTCCTGCCTCAAGAGCTGACTCAGCTTCTGGCAGTGTTCCGGATATTGCTGCCTTGGAGGCAGTTTCTCCAGGCTCAGCTGCCTTGGGTGCTCCCTCAGCTGCTGCTGCTGCTTCTGCTTCTGGTTCCTCAGCGACAGATGTAGCGATTGCAGTGGCTGGCTCAGCAGCTGCTGGTGCTGCCTCCTCAGCTGTCGTATCCGCCACTGCATCGGCTTTTGCTGCTTTCCGTTCGGCCACCACTGCCGCCTCCTCCGCTTCTTGCAGCTCCTCCAGCGTAAAGGTGCCCGGCAGCTGTCGCTGGATGGCGCGCAGCAGGTCGGCGTACGCGCGGTCTAGCTGGCCGTTGATCACGGTGTCGCCATAGCTTGCGGCCTCCTCCATTTCCGCAGCTGCGGCGGACAGCCGAGCTTGGATGCGGTCCTCGCTTTCTGTGGCCCGGCCTCGCAGTCGCGCCTCCAGCTCAGGCAGCGATGGCGGGGCGACGAACACCGAGGCAGCGCGCCCACCCACCACGCTGCTGCGCACCTGGCACGGCACGCACCACCACATATGATGCGGCATGTCCAAACCAGGCATGACTGTTCAGTGCGGGTACTGGCAGCATGGGTGTCGACTGTGCAGTGTGAAGGCCATATCAGGCCAGGCTGCCTTGCCACATCTGACCCCTAATTGCTCTCCTTCTGCCACAGCTGCATCCTCTCCTCTGCTGTCAAAACATGTCAGACCATGTTGAAACATGCTGCTGCCCTCTTCAGCACCGCCATCAGCTGCTGCCATCCAGTCCTGCACTGTTGCCAGCTCAGCGGTTCAGCACGCACCTTCCTCGCTCCCTGCACGTCTATGTCCAGCAGCGGCAGCTTGCCAAGGCTGCACACCGCTGCCACGGCCGCCAGGCTGGTGCCGTAGGTGTTGCCGTGCACGCTGGCATGCTCCAGGAAGGCGCCCCGGGCAATCTCGGACTGCATAGCGGCCTGCAAGCATGGCGCAAGCCAGCGTAGGCTAGTGTAAGGCAGGGCAGGGCAGGACGTTGCAGGGCAGGGCAGGCCACCACTAGGGCACTTAAAGCTACAGCCTGCAGGGTTTGCCTCCTCAACATGGACAAGTGCCTGGCCAGTCTGACAACAGCTTTGCAGCCACACAGCTGGGGCAGCTGCTGTTATCCAGGGCCGTGTGATGTTGCCCCTTGCCCTAGCCTCCCAGTTGGCTCAAGGTCCTGCCCTTGGCCTTGCTCTTGGCCCTGCCCTTGGCCCTGCCCTTGGGCCTGCCCTTGGCCCTGCCCTTGGCCCAGCCCTTGGCCCAGCCCTTGACCCTGCCCTTGGCCCAGCCCTTGGCCCTGCCCTTGGCCCACTACCCTTAGCCCTATTCCTGCTGCCCTGCCCCTGCTGACCTGTGTGGTGAAGTGGTAGTGCTGGCCGTCCACCTCCCCTGGCCTTGGCGCACGAGTGGTGTGGCTGGTGCAGAAGCCAAAGCGGTGCGGGTGCAGCGCCATGAGCCGCGCAATCAGGGTGCCCTTGCCCACGCCACTGGGCCCACTGACCACCAGCAGTCCAGGCACCTGGGCAGCCAGGGCAGCCAGCTCAGCGCCAGCGCCCACCACGCCATCCTCACACTCTACCCCTGCACTGCCGGCCTGGGCAGCGGGCGCCCCTGCTATGCCTGCAGCTGTGCTACTACTTGCGCCTGCCTCAACTGCTTTAGCTGCTCCCTCAGCTGCTGCTGCTGCTGCTGCTGCTGCTGCTTGTGGTTCCTCAGCGTCAGATGCAGCGACGGCAGTGGCTGGCTCAGCAGCTGCTGGTGCTGCCTCCTCAGCTGGTTCCCCCTCCACTTCTTCAGTAGAGACGCCTGCCCCACCTGCTCCCTCAGCTGCTGTTGCTGCTTCCAGTGCCTCAGATGCTGCTTCAACATCTCCAAGTAGTGACGTCTCAATTGTTGTTGCTGCTGCTGCTGCTTCTGGCACACCGCCAGCCTCGCGAGCTGTTGGTGCCGTGTCATCTTGTGTCATGCTGTGCGGCAGTGCATGGCACTCCACCTCCTCAACCTCTGCTGGCGCAGCACCAGCCAGAGGGACCCTCACACTACCCTCCTCCTCAAGGTCCCCTGGCACTGCTGCTAAGTCTGCACACACTGCCACCCTTCCTGGTGCATCCGCATCTGTCTCAGCGGCGACGCCTCCAGTCTCATCACGGTGCCGTAACCCTTCCTCCCCTGCTGCCGCTGCACTTGCCTCCTCGCCTGCTGCTGCTTCGCCAGCCTCCTCGCCTGCTGCTGCTTTGCCAGCCTCTTCCCCTGCTGCTGCTGTGCCGGCCTCCTTGCCTGCTGCTGTGCCAGCTTCCTCCCCCATTGCTGCTGCTTGCCTTCCTGCCTCTGCCTCACTGCCCCTTCCTCTGCCCTCATTACCCTTGTCATCTGCGGCCTGGTCTTCCTCCCCCTCCTCCCCTCCCCCTGAGCTCTGTCCAGCATGCCCTGTATCCGTATCGCCCTCACTCAGGGGCAGTGGAACCCCGGAACCCTCGTCACCATCTCCAGCCTCTCCGCCCTGATGCTCCACCTCGACCTCACCCTGTTTGTCTGAGGGTGTACCAAGCAAGAGCGGTTGGGCCTGGTTGGCTTCTTCCCCACTGCACCCCTCCATCCCACCATGCTGTCCCTCCTCCTCACCACCACCACCACCTCCTGTATCTGTGGTTGATGCCGGAGTGCTTTCTAGGTCCCCCTTCTCTATCTGCGCTCCTGCTGATGATGTTGTCACCACCAGCTGCTGATCCTGCACCTCAGCGGGCACGGCTGCCTGCTCTACGTCGTATAAAGTGGCATCAGGGGTCAGCAATGCCTCCTCTCGAGAGTCCTCTTGAGTGCTGTCTGCATAATCTGCAACAGTTGCAGCGCAATACTCGCGGCAGCAGTAGCAGCAGTAATGGCAGCTGCAGCACAACATTCGCGAGCAGCACCCTTCCCGTGGTTACCCAAGTGACAATGAATGCAATCGTGTTGTGCTGCCTTGTGCTCCCTGTAGAGTGCGTTTACAGAAATGACCACAAGATCAATAGAGTCAGCTCTACACCCCTGGTGGATGGACTGCAATTATACTTTGTCTAGTCTGCCACCGCCTCTCCTGACTTCCCCATTCAGCAGGCATGGCTATGTTAGTGCAGCGGCTGCGTGTGTTCATCGAGGTGTAGCCCTTTTGACAGGTGTAGCCCTTTTGACAGGTAGAACAAAAGCACAGTTTCGTACCGCGTGGCGCATCGGTGCCAGACAAGGCTTCCATGGCTCCCGCTCTCTGAGGTCAGATGTTCGCAGGCCAGCTCTGCGACCAGCTGCTCACGTCCAGCTGTGCAACTGGCTCAATTAAGCGCTATTGCAGCTCGTACTAAGCGGGTTTCTGCGGTGGGCTCAAATCTGCTATTTGCGCTTGTGACATGTCCGCAACTCAGACTACGCTTCTACTACACTGGGCCTGCTAGCTTGCTGATGTCACTCTCCTGTAACTACGCAGTGCTGCTACATAATACGAAATTGTGTGTGCTGTCTGAACCGTCAAAGCTTGGAACGCCACCCTGCGGTCATGCGGGCATGTGGTGGCAGCGTGAGGACATGGGGCTAATGGGGTGTAGAGTCTACACTGTAGACGCCTGCTGGTGCTCAATGCCTTGGCTGCACTATATGAAACTTTGGCAGCGATTTTCCAATTGTCAATGCAGATTACTGGCTTGGTGGCAGGACGTCCTGACAGGGCCGTGGGCTGTGGCATTGCTGAGAGTGTCGTTACTAACGACTCGTTAGCACACATCGTTTGTATCGTATACATCACTTGCATGTTGTAACAATGTTGTAACATTGTTGTTGCAACGTTACCTACAAGCATGCTTGTTCTCACGTGGTGATCCCGACCCGCATGATCCCGTATACTACGCTGCGCCTTCTAGGGCAGGTAGCACAGTTCGACACGAATGCGGGTCCTAAGCAATCTGGATAAATCATGAGTTTGTGACGGTAAATGGGCAGCTTCTGGGCGAGCTGGATTCGGGCGCCCCCAACATGGGGTTGGTCATATGCATGCAAATACTCTCTCAATTCTGCACCGTTTTCGATACCGTTTATCACATTGGTAACTGCAAAGCAATGCGCGTCATTTGACCATCAGCGCAAGCCATTGGAGTCTTTGCTCGCGTACTGCCACATGTGCCCGCGAACAAATAACAGCGGCGAGACGGGTATCCTTGGGACGGTGAGCCACATCCCTGTGGCACCATCCACCTGGCGCAATGAGCGGGTTGTGCACAAATGGAATGTCCGGCTGACACCCAACGCGATGCCTGCCGGGCGTGCAGGGCGCCTTGACGGGGTATTAGGAACATATAAATATACTCGCTTCCGCCAAATACACCGTTTGGGTCGGTGCACACTAAGGTATCACCGGCTTACACACACCCTCCTCCACTGTGTCCTCCACTGTGTTGCACCCGCTGCACCCACAAGGAAATGGCTATAATTTATTTGTTCTAGACCCGTTGGCGAGTTTCTTGAAACAAATAGCACATTAGACAGCCCAGGCCTCTGTCAGCTTGACATCTTCAAAGTTACATCATGGTCACCAGGCAGAAATAAGGCCACGGGGCTGTGGGGTGGCAGTTGAGCTATGAAACTTTGCACGCAGGTGGATGGCATGTAGGGGAGTGTAACTCTCAGAGGAGCCGAGTCCAAACTCGGTCATGGTGTGGAGTTGTGCTACTGACTGCATGGCTCTGGCCCTGAGATCGGCTAAGGGAGTTGGGGGTCACCGTCGGTGACTCACCGACCAAAGTGAGCTTTTGGCTAAGCTGAGTATGAGCGTTTGTAACAATGTCGTATATGAGCTTAAGTCCAAGCATGTTGTAAGTCCAAATGGTCGAGCTGTGGCATTGCCCTCTAGGTATGGGGGGGAGGTGGGCTCATTGCCACATTGCCGCAACCGCTTTCCGATCCGACTGCTGATACCGACGCGCATGCCCATGTAGAGCAGCCTGAGCGACGCGGGCGGTCGCAGCGATGACGGCATGCTCCGCTACGGCTCAAATTTGAACCACTAACTTTGACGCTTTGTTGTGCACGGCCTACTCAGTCTATATTTATTCTGGATGGGTGAAAGGTAGCTGGCTGGGTTGGCTACATACTGAGCCAGCTAGCATTAAATTTGGCGCAGCGAGTGCGGAGTTACAGCCGCCCTACTACCAGGGGTCGGTTTACTGCCATTTTTTGCATGTTGGGGGCGCCCTTTTGACAGGTCGAAGAAAAGCACAATTTCGTACCGCGTGGCTCATCGGTGCCAGACAAGGCTTCCATAGCTCCCGCTCTCTGCGCTCAGATGTTCGCAGACCAGCTTTGCGACCAGCTGCTCACGTCCAGCTATGCAACTGACTCAAATATGCGTTATTGCAGCTTGTACTAAGCGAGTTTCTGCGGTGGGCTCGCATCTGCTATTTGTGCTTGTGACATGTCCACAATTTAGCCTACGCTTTTGCTACACTGGGCCTGCTAGCTTGCTGATGCCACTCTCCTGTAACTCCGCAGTGCTGTTACATAATACGGGATAGGGTGTGCTGTCTTGGCCGTCAAAGCTTGGAATACCACCCTGCGGTCCGATGGGATGGCATGTGGTGGCAGCATGAGGACATGGGGCTGATGGGGTGTAGACGCCTGCTGGTGCTCAATGCCTTGGCTGCGCTATATGAACCTTTGCAAGCTGGGTATACATCGTGTCGTCGTTGTGTAATGCGACAATGGGAGTATCAGACGGGGCAAGCGGTTAGGAGGGTGTAGGATGCCTGCAACTCAGGCGTTGGGAAAGGGTACGCCAAGCTGGTAGCTGCCATGGTGTGCTAGTCATGGGACACGTTTGTGCTTGCATGCCGCTGTGCTGAGCTGAAACCGGACCTTGTAATATGAAACAATTGTTACCTGTGCCCCTGCAAGCCTGCCTCCATGATTGTTAAGTCGCTAGTTGCAAAGAATGACATTAGCGCTCAACTGCCACCCACCCGCACGAAGTGACTCTGCCATCCCAACCTGATACAGACATGCTGGGGCCTTGATATGGGCCAGGTGCGTAGCTGGATGGTACACAGGTTGCAAGGTGACCTCACACCTTGCCTTCTTATGCCCACAACCATGCGCCTGCTGACGTGCCCGCCCCTCCCTGCTGCCGTACCCTCTCCTGCTCATGCCCGTCCAACTGCCTGGGTGACGGCCCGGGTTGCTGCCTGCTGCATGAGGTTGTTGGTCATGGCTTTAAACTGGTCCCCAGCCTCCCTGCTGCACTTGAAGTAACCCACAAGGTTGGAAACTGCCATGATGGTGCCAATGATGGGGATGATGAGGTAGTCTGCGCAGTAGCAAGGCACAGGGTGGGGTGAAAAGTGCATGGTACATGGCGCATGGCACATGAGGTAGGGCGCACATTAGGAAGCAATGGAGCATGTTGCAGGGAAGGCTGATAAGCGAGGCAGGCTGACAGCAAGCCCTATTACCTTGCCAAAAACCCCATTGGGACAGAAGCAAGCAGCATCACAGTCAACTGGGGCAACTGTCAAACCGGCTGCACGGAGTCATATGTCATCACAGCAACTTCCACACCAGCAGTCATAATGGCGCTAGCAACAGGAGGCCTGTAAAACTGGGTGCGCTGGCTGCCCAACTGTCTGGCTGTCTGCCTGCATCGCCACCAGCTCCAATGGCAGTGTGGCTGCCTGCTCTGGCGGGCCCAGCTCGCTGCCTGTGTGGCTGCCTGTGCTGGCTAGCCCAGCTCGCTCACCTAGCTTGATGCGGACCAAGGCAAAGAAGGCGAGGGCAGGCCAGGCCACCACCGTGGTGAACAGCCCTATCCAGAACATCCGCTTCTCGCCAGCGTGGATGACCCGGGTGCCCTGCAAGCCCAACCCACATCATGCAGCTGCCTGCACTGCTCTGCACAATGCCCTAGTCCTTGGTGGCATGAAGCACACATCAGAGTGTGTTGCTGACCCTCCACCTTGACAATACTGCAAGACCATGTCGCCCTTCTATTGCAACAAAATTACCCAACAAAGCAGCCTACATGGCATGCCCCTACATGCCGCAGTAGCTCACGCTGTCAGCACCTAGTCGCTAGCTCCACTGTGTATGCAACAGCTTCTTCGTCGCCTTTGTGTCCTTGACTTTCTGCAAGGCAGGCCAGCTGCTGCACAGGCCACCTACATCTGGCACTTGCTCAAAACGCCATGCGCTGCCGCTGTCATTGGCTTCGTTCCACCATCTTAAGCCCACCAGCTTTCTGCCTGTGACATTCTTGACCTGCAGAGAGGGAGTGCCAGTGCCGGCTCCCTAAAGGACTTGGCATTGGCTACACTGGGGCGTGCTGCAGCACCTGCCTACCGTCCAGAAGTCCAAGGCGATCAATACCACGCACACAATGAAGTTGGTGACAAAGGAGTCCAAGAACCAAGTGCAAAAAATGTAGTACACGATGCCGACTACCTGCGGGCTTAAAAGTGCACAGGTCAACCTCGCACGGTCGAGCGCTGCTGACTGCTGAGATCGAGCCCGCCCTACCTTGAACAGCCAGTGGAAGACAAGGGCGACGCGGTGGGTTTCATCGGACACACCAACCATTTAGACGTATGGCTTGGCAGTGCCAGTGCGTCGACGCTGGTTACTTTAATGTGTTGATGCTACTTGTTATTTCAAACCCATGTCAAAAGAAAGCAACTACTGCTGCTGCTGCCATCTTCGCTGCTGGTCGTACATCTCAGGCTGTTGCTGATGCAGGCTGTGAGCCTGACGCACATCAGCCCCAGTTGGCTTCGCGGGTGGTAACATCTCACATAGCGGCAGTATAGAATAGAGTGTCGTACACACTGTTGACCACCTGATGTAGCCAGTCTTGTGACGCCTGCCACCACCCACTGAACTTGGTGGTCCGCAAGCCATTCTACTAAAGTCCTGCCTCCTAAATCCATTGCTAACCGTCTGGCTTGCACGCCGCGCTGCTTGCATGCCCAGCTGCTTGCATACCCTATACCACTTCTGAGTCCTGACTTCTAAACTCAATTGAGTCCGGTGTGGCTGAGCCGGCGACCGGCAAAATGATGTGGAATCCAACCATCACCAACCACCCTCGTACGTCCCTCCAACTGACCCCCATGCCCTCACCCTGTACTCCAGCTCCTGACCACGCAAGGTATATGGTCACACACCCTACAGCTGGGGTCACACTTGCTCAGTTGCTCATCACAGCACACACACGCACACACACACTGCCGCCCACGCACCAGGACAATCTGGCATGTAGCTGCCCGAGCTCACTCCCTCACTGTCACTCTTACTCTCCACCACTTGCGGTGCTCGCTGCTGACGTCGGTCCGAAGCTGGCTGCATGACCTTGGTCGCCGCTGCTGCTTCTGGCCCCGCTGCTGCTCTGCGCATGACTGCAGCTGCTCCTCAGCTGCTCTGCTGCTGCACCAGTGGCATTGCTGGGGAGAGTGGCCTGACGGCGACCCTCAGGCACTGTACCATCACGAGGGAGTGCTGGGGGACACCCGCCCCGCCCCGCCCCGGGTCAACCAGCCCAGCCCAGCTCAAACCAGCTCAATCGAGCCTGGCCCAGCCCAGCTCAAAAGAGTCTGGCCCAGTCGAGCCCGGCCCAGCTGTAGCCCAGCTCAAACCAGTCCAGCCCACACCTCACGTGTTCTCTCTGCAGGGTACCTCCTCCACTGCCTCCCCCCTCTCCCCTCACCACTGCTGCTCTACCCAGCCAGGGTCTGGTGACTAACCCACTGGTGCCCTCCCCCACTGCTGCCCTGCGCCCCTCAGCAGGCCTCAGTCAGGCACTTGCGGCTCAGCACCTCCGCCGCCGCCTTCTCTGCAGGAGTGGGAGTCGCAAAGATGCCGCCTGCATAGGCGGGACAGAGCAGACAGGCAGGCCGGGTCCTGAACTTTGTACAATTACAAGTCAGGGTGAGTAACTAACTAAACTGGCTACGTACCCTTTACGTGACTAACTGCCGGTTCAGTGTGTGTGATGTAATTAGGCTACCTGGCGATTGCCATGTAATGCTGCTGCTGCTCCGGCTGCTGCTGCTGTTGCTCCAGCTGCTGCTGCTCCAGCTGCTGCTGCTGTTGCTCCAGCTGCTGCTGCTCCAGCTGCTGCTGCTGTTGCTCCGGCTGCTGCTGCTGCTGCTCCGGCTGCTGCTACTCCTGCTGGTGTCAATGATGATGATGACGATGGTGGCAGCTAGCTCCAGGGCAGGTGCAGCCCTAGCTGCCACCCTAGCTTCCAACCAGCTGCCACCTAGCTGCCTACTGGAAGCCAGCCCAGATTGCTCACCGCAGCAAGGGCACTCCTCCTCCTCCACTGCTGCCTTCCCAGCGCGTGGAGGGGTGGCCTTCTGACTGCCCCCCTGCTTGGCCACCACCTCTGGCGGTAGGTTGCCCGTTTCCTCTAAGTATGCAAATGGGGAGCGGGGCCCTTCAGGCGCGCTGGGGGTGGGGCGGGGAGCGGCGGCGGCAGCGGCCGGCCCTTGGGAGGGGCTGGGCATGGGCTGAGCGGGCGGGGCAGCAGCTGCATAGAGGGGGGCAGCAGCAGGGACAGGGACCCCAGCTGTCACCTATTATCACACCATGTCTTAAGAAGAAATAAAGAAAGAAATTACCTCCCCCAAAGCTCTCTAAGGAACCGTGCGGCACTGCTGGCCTTTCTTACCATGGGGAGGTAAGCCCCCGCAGGCTGACGTATGCGGAGAAAGCGCTGTCTCTCACAGCACGACACGCCCCGGATCGGAAACGTGTCTACCCCCTTAAGCTTCATAAGGAATTAGCCTACTCCACTCCAGCGACCCATCCCGCACGATGGCGGGCACTGCCCTCTAGTGATTGTTTGATTACGCCAAGAATCTCTGGCACCCTTGCGGGGATTCAACCCTCACCCTCACCCGCAAGAGAGGGAGGTTCGCAACCACTTGACCCAAGGTCCATTGCCAGGGGCAGCAAAGGAACAAGGACATGCTGATGCATCGGAATGGCTAGTGTATGATGTCACCACCACATCCCATGCATCCCTGGCTGCTTAGGCCCAGACCCTTAGCTCACCTTCCCCTCTGAGCTTCCTCCCACAATACTTGCCCCGCCTTTTTCCCTCTATTCCCTCCTCTCCCCCCCTTCCCCCGCCCTTCCCTCCCTTTCCCCCGCCCTCCCCTCCCCTCCCCCGGCCCTCCCCCCCCCCTCCCCTTCCCCTCCCCTCCTCAGTTCGCCCCCACCTGCTGTGCGGCTCTGTGCTGCCTGCTCGGCCTGTGCTGCCGCTGCTGCTGCCTCCACCGCCTGCCGCTCAGCAGCAGCCTGTGCAGCCGCCGCCCTCTCAATCACAGCCTGCTGCACCGCCACGGCCTCCTCAGCAGCAGCCTTGGCAGCAGCCCGCTCCGCTGCAGGCAGGGCCAGGCCAGGTGCTTGGGACAAAGGGAGGGGAGAGGGGGCAAACTAGGGTTTGGGTTGGGGTCAGGGTTTGGGTGTGGGGGAGGGGAACAAGTGCAGAGTTGCGGGTTCAGGGTGAGGGTGAGGGTTCAGTGGAGGGGGAAGATTGCTGGGGGAGCAAGGAAAGAGAGAAGGGGGGCTCTAGGCATTAAGACGCACTGAGCACTTGTCACTCTCCTTGACACCACCTTGGACTGGCTGGGGTCAGCCGTCCTGCCCCTCCCAAGCCCTCTCCTTTGGTGCCCTGTTGCCCTGCTGCTGCCCTGACCTGCTGCTGCTGCCCTCACCTGCTGCTGCTGCCCTCACCTGCTGCTGCTGCCCTGACCTGCTGCTGCTGCCCTCACCTGCTGCTGCTGCCCTCACCTGCTGCTGCTGCCCTCACCTGCTGCTGCTGCCCTCACCTGCTGCTGCTGCCCTCACCTGCTGCTGCTGCCCTCACCTGCTGCTGCTGCCCTCACCTGCTGCTGTGGCCACCGCCTGCTCCGCTGCCTTCTGTGCGGCTCGCGCCTCCTCCAGCAGCTGCTGCACCTGGGCCACCTTCTCCGCAGCTGCCTGCTGGGCCGCCTCCTGCACCTGGGCAAGCTCTGCCGCCACTCGGTCCGCTGCGGCAGTGGCCTGCGCAGCTGCAGCCACAGGAGGAAGCAGGGGAGACGGGGGGGAAGGAGGGGTGGGAGGGCGCACAGGGTCCACGGGGAGGCAGGCAGGCATGTGGGAGGGATGTGGTGGTGGCATCAACTGCAGACATAGTTGACATGAGCGCACGGTGTCATGGACTGCAGACAGCATAGGGGGGGCAGGGGGGCAGGGGGCCCATACCAGTCAAGACAAACTTGCCTAGACACATGGGGAAGCAGGGGAGACAGGGGGCCAGGGCGTCCATACCAGACTTGAAGTGCTAGCTGGCGGCAAAGCTTCCAGCCAGGGGCTAGAACAATGGTTGAGTGAGACATTAGGCTTGAAATATGGTTGGGTGCCAACTGTCTGAAACTGTGGCTGGTGTGGGTGGTGTTTTAAAGTGTAGTTGGGAGGGCAGGCTGCGTGCGCATGTGGGTGGGAGGACATGCGCTTTGGAGGTGGCAGGTGAGGAGAGGGGAGAGCGGTCCAGGTGGCATGTGAAGGGCGGGGCAGTCCAGCCTGTTGTGATGCTCAAGCCTGCCCAGTGGTGCCTCACCCCTCCCACATTACATCACCTTCACTACCGCCGCCCCTGCTTACCGCCCCTGCCACCACCTCCTAGCCCCTGCACCCACTACCCTGCCCTGCCCTCCCCCTTGTGTGCCCTGCCCCTGCCTGGCCTTGCCTGGCCCCTTCACTGCCCCCACTGCCTGGCCCCTGCCCCTTATGTGCCTGCGCTGCCCCTGACCAGGTTTTGGTGGGCGCCACCTCCACACCTGAACACCCCCTTCTCAACTGTGCTGCCCCTGGTGCACCCTCCGCCCGGCACCCACCCCGGCACCCACCCCTCTCCACCACCTGCCACCTCCTCCACTGCCACCTCCCTCCCCTCTCCTCCACCCGCATGTACCCTTGCCCCCTGCCTTACCCTGAGCTGCTGCCTGCTCTGCTGCTGCCAGCTCTTGAGCAGCCCGCTGGGCAGCCGCCTGCTCCGCTGCCACTCGGGCCTGGACCTCTGCAGCCGCACCATCAGGCCACAGCATGGGTGCATGCTGAGGCGGACACAGTGCCTTTCGATGTCCTGCCCCTGTCAGTACCCGCTGGCCAGAGCCAGGAGGCGAAGGCATGGGCAGGAGGCTGCGAGGGCATGGGGAGGCTAGGGGGCTGGGTTGCATGGCATGGCCGTCCAGCAAGATGCGGTTCCAGGAGGCAATGGACCAGAACCAGCTTCATGGAGTCAAGATTCAGGGGCATGGTCAGGCGGCTGGGAGCTTGGCTGGGGGGGAGTGACCGGCCAGGAAGGGCCGATTGACAGGTCCTGGACCAGGTGGCATGCTGCATGCTCTAACATGTCATTCGCCGCTCCAACATACTCAACAACCTAGAGCTCCACGAGGACTGGGCTCGCAGCCCAAGGCCTGGCAACTCAGCAGAAGTGCAAATTTGCTAGTGGATGGGTGGGTGGGTGAGTGGTTGGGTTAGGGTTTGGGTTAGGGTTAACCCTAACCCTAACCCTGGTGGGTGGGTGGGGTTGCGTGTCACATTTTTGATAGTGATGACACAGCTGAAAACGAGGGCAGGGGGATGGGGTGGGTCAGGAGCGAGCAGCCTTATGCTCCCTCACCCATCTGCCCCCTCACCCATCTGCTCCCTCCACCCCCTGCTAACCCTCCAGCACTATCAGTGCTTGCACTATTAGTAAGCAGGGGGGCTTGCACCCTGTGGAATGTGAAACCCACACGCTCCTTCCCTCCCTCCTTCCCTCCCTCCTTCCCTCCCTCCTTCCCTCCTTCCCTCCTTCCCTCCTTCCCTCCTTCCCTCCTTCCCTCCTTCCCTCCCTCCCTCCCTCCCTCCCTCCCTCCCTCCCTCCCTCCCTCCCTCCCTCCCTCCCTCCCTCCCTCCCTCCCTCCCTCCCTCCCTCCCTCCCTCCCTCCCTCCCTCCCTCCCTCCCTTCCTTCCCGCTCCCTTTTCCTGCCCCTATTCAACTCCCCCTTCCTCCACGGCCCCCTCCCTCCACCACTATCCCAGGCCATGGGACTTACCCTGGGCAGCCTTTGCCTCTGCCGCAGCTTTCTCGGCTGCTGCTTGTGCTGCAGCCCGCCGCTGCTCTGCTGCCTTCTCTGCTGCTGCCTTGTCTGCTGCAGCCCGGGCAGCAGCCGCTCTTTCTGCTGCTGCTTTTTCCGTTGCTGCTTGATCTGCTGCTGCCTTGGCCACTGCTGCTGCTTTCTCTGCTGCTGCTCTTTCCGCTGCCGCACGTTCTGCTGCTGCTCTTTCTGCTGCTGCTTTCTCTGCTGCCGCCTTCTCCGCAGCTGCTTTTTGTGCGGCAGCTTTGTCTGCCGCCGCTCTCTCCACAGCAGCCCTCTCATCCACTGCCCTCTGAGCGGCTGTGGCACATTTAAAAAACAATAGAGAACACACGAGCGGGTCAGGCTCAGGTGGAGCACAGCAAAGCAGCCGACCCTGCCCTGCTGCATGCCCCACCTGCAACCAACCACGCTAGCCCCTCACAGCGTTAAAGCTCTTCCTGTAACGAATACCAAAAAAAATAAAAAATAAATAAAAAAAAATACCAAAATATGTTACACTTGTGCATTTTCGGACATCCCTTTGTTACACCTACGGCATTGAAGCCGACGGCTGCAGCCCTGCTGCAGGGCCCCAGGCCCTGCACCCAGGGAGGGAACCCAGCACTCACTCCGCATCCTTGCTCACCTTGCTGCGCTGCCTTGGCTGCTGCCGCCTGCTCCTGAGCCTCTCGGGCTGCTTGCAGAGCTGCGTCCCTGGCCTGTGCCGCCGCCTTCTCCGCTGCGGCCTGAGCCGCTGCAGCGCTCTGGGCAGCGGCAGCAGCTCGCTCGTCAGCAGCGCGGGCAGCGGCTAGGGCTTGGCGGGCTGCCTCCTCAGCTGCTGCCACCCGCTCTGCGCTCAGTTGTGCACTGTCAGGGGCAGGCTGCGGGCAGGAGAGGGGCAGGGGCAGAGGGGCAGGGCTTAAAGAGGAGGGGCTGAGAGGCAAGGGGGACAGGCCTGGCAGGGGGCCAAGGTGGGGAAGGGCTTGGGACAGGCCTGGCAGGGGGCCAAGGTACCAGCATGTGTAGCAACCCACCAGGTAGCTCCTACCAGTCAGGCAGGCCAAGACTGGTTAGGGCCAAGACGAGTGTTAGGTCAAGACGAGGTCAAGATGAGTGTTAGAGCCAGGATACCGGCAGCTGTACCCACAGCTACCCACGAGGCAGCTCCTACTGGTCAGGGTCAGCTTACTGATCCCAGGAATTATATATGATACATAGTAGGGCCTACTGGTCAGGTACCCGCTTGCAAGGAACAGCTGACGTGTAGCTGCATGCTCGTCACAGACCCAATTGCTCACCAAGGAGCAGCAGCTGGGGCAGTGGGCCGTGGGCCATACCTCCAAGGCAGCACAGGGGAAGAAGGCGTCTATAACACGCGTCTATAACACGTGTCAAAAACACGCTTCTAAAACACGCGTTAGAAACACCAAGGTCAATTCCCAGTAAGGAGGGGTCAAGGACGCTAAGGGAGTCTGCCAGCATGTCTGCATTCCTCTTCAGCCAGCCTTCCTTTGCCAATCTTGCTGCACTTTTAAGTGCTCACCGAGCCCACCCACCCCACCCCAGACTCGCACCCACCTTTTGCGCGGCAGTGCTCTGAGGTGGTGGTGCAGGGCTGGGTGGAGCTGCAGCTGGGGGAGCAGGCGGCGGGATGCCCAAGGCCTGCGCTGTGGCTTGCAGGGTGTCCTGTGGCACAGTGGCCAGCAGCCGGTCCAGGGCGGCCAGCACCTCCTGCACCTTGGCCCTGCCCTGCTCAGCCGCGCTGCTGCCGGGTGTGCGCATGGCGGCCGCAAGGGTCTGGTCCAGCCCCTCCAACGACCTGAGTAGAGCCACAGGGGGGAGGGTGGGGCAGGGTGAGGTGAGGTGAGGTGAGGTGAGGTGAGGTGAGGTGAGGTGAGGTGAGGTGAGGTGAGGTGAGGTGAGGTGAGGTGAGGTGAGGTGAGGTGAGGTGAGGTGAGGTGAGGTGAGGTGAGGTGAGGTGAGGTGAGGTGAGGTGAGGTGAGGTGAGGTGAGGTGAGGTGAGGTGAGGTGAGGTGAGGTGAGGTGAGGTGAGGTGAGGTGAGGTGAGGTGAGGGCGGGCAGGGAAGGGCAAGGGAAGGGGCAAGGGGAGGCAGGAATGGCGGGCAGGGAGGGGTAGGGAGGCGCAGGGTCTGACCCTGCCTAGGTCCTTCAAAGAAAGCAACTAAAACTTGGTCCTCCAAAGAAAGCAACAAAACGTAAGAGGTGTTGGGCATGCCTTCAGCTGCTGCTTGTAACAGCCCTAGCGTGCTTTGCCTGCACCTGCCCAGCCCTGGCCGTACCTGAAGAAGTTTGAGACCAGGGTGTAGGCGCCCAGCTCCTTGCCACTGATGGCGGCGTAGTCGCCCAGCGCACGCACGCTGGAGCGCAGCCCCAGGAAGGGCCCGGAGCGCAGCAGGTCCCTGGCGGCTGCTGGGTCACTCAGCTGCAGCCAGGGAGGGCGGGAGCAGGGGGCGAGGAGCAGGGGTCAGGGAGCAGGGGTCAGGGAGCAGGGGGCGAGGAGCAGGGGTCAGGGAGCAGGGGGCGAGGAGCAGGGGTCAGGGAGCAGGGGTCAGGGAGCAGGGGTCGAAGGGCAGGGGGTGAGGGGAGGGGTTGAGGGGAGGTGTGCGGCGTGGGCAAGGGGCACTGGGCAAGGGGCACTGGGCAAGGGGCACTTGGGGGAGGGTGACTGGGCAAGGGGCACTGGGTGAGGGTGAGGTGTGGAGGGGGTGTGGGCAGAGGGCCAGAGAGTCAGAGTGTATGAGAGGCCAGAGGGGCAAAAGGGTCAGGAGCTAGGATTGGGAGCCATGGTCTAAGGTGCAAAGGGGCAGGGGATACAGGGAGGGCAAGTGTGAGGGGCAGGGAAGAGGGGCTGACGCAGATCCAGGGCAGCGGGTGGGGCAGGGGATACCGGCACTGGATGGCGAAGGGGACAGGGGGGGGTGTATGGAGGGGTATAGAGAGTCAGCAGTGGAGGTCCAGCTTTGCATGAGGATGGGGTGTAGGAGGTGGGGTGGAGGCACCCCTAGCTGGGCAGGCAAGGAGGTCCTGGTGAAGGGCACGGCCTGCCAGCATCAGGTGAGCTCCTCAGGCAGCCAGAAGGCTGGCTGTGGGGCCCTGGGTCTTGGAAGCCCAGCCCAGCCAGTCTGGGTCGCTAAGCCATGTCAGTGTGTGACAGTAAGGGCAGGGTTAGGGTTAGGGTTAGAGGGGGTTAGGGGAGCAGGACAGCAGTAGGTGGCAATGAGTGACAAGACGCACAACGAAGAGAATGATGGCGGTGGTGCTGATGACAACGGCGGTGATGATGGTTGAGCTGACATGGCTATGGTCGGGAGTGCAAACCCTTGGAAGCCTGACCTGTGCCCTGCTGCTGCTGTGCAGCGTGGCTGGCTCCTGTGCCCTGCTGCTGCTGCTGCTGCTGCTGCTGTGCAGCGAGGCTGGCTCCCGAGCTGGACAGCTGGCGCTCTGGGTGCAGCCAAGCGCTGTGTAGCACCCCTGCCTGACAGCCTCTTCTTTGGCCAGCAACCCTGCTGCACCTCCCCCTGCCTACCTGCCCGCCTCTACTGCGGCAACCAGGCCACCCTAAATCCTGGGTGCCTGCTGCCCCTGCAACTGCCCACCTGCCCGCCTTGTGTCTGTCAGCTGGGGCGGCTGTATGCTTGCACTGGCTGCATGGTTTGAGGGCCTGCCCTGGCTGTGGCAACGATGGTCAAAGCTGTGCAGCTTAGGCTTCACCCCAAACCCCTCGATCCTTACACCAGGAGCCCGTCAGTTGCTGCCCAGGGGAGCTAAGGACTGTCAACCTGCTGCTTAGGCTTCACCAGGTTCACCCTTGATGCCAAGCCCAGCTGGGCCCAGCAGCTGCTGCCCAGCTGGGTCCAGCCGCTGGCCTGCTCTGTTCCCCTGCTGTCACTGCCAGGGGTCCTGCCAGCACTGCCTGCCTGCTGCCACCCAGACCTGGCCTTGCACATGCTTGGCCAGGACCTTACTGTGCACCTTGCTGCCATGGCCTCTGATGCCATTCCTGCTGCTGTCTTGCTTCCATCCCTGCTGCTGCCCCTGCTGCTGCCCCTGCTGCTGCATTGCTGTAATCCCTGCTGCCATCCCTGCTGCCATCCCTGCTGCTGCCCCTGCTGCTGCCTTGCTGCCATCCCTGCTGCCATCCCTGCTGCCATAAGGTCAGCATGATATACTGTCCTGCCCTGCCTCCACAGTTCCCACATATGTGGGACTTGCGTGGTGGCCTTTTGGCATGGGAGACGTGCACTGGCATCTCAGGGTGGTGCATGTGGGGTCAGGTGATGCTGCCAGCACTAGGTGACCAGCTCAGGCCTGAGGGCTGGCTAAATGGCATGTGCATGTAGAGTCAGGTGATGTTGTCAGCTGCTGGTGCTGCTGCTGTGCCTGCTGCTGATGCGGGAATACACCCCGTCATCCTCAAACAAAAGGGGAGTCCAGAGTCGCTAGGCGCACGGCGTGCTGTCTCTCCAGCAGCATGGGCTAGAGCTGCTGAGTGACCATGCAGCGGACATGCATTGACAACTTAGGCTGGGCTTCCATTTGGGGCGAGGCTGTGCTGTGTGCTGGCATAAGCTGGTCTCTACCCGTGTCCACTGTGCATCACCCTGCTGTGCTCCAATGTGCCATGCTTATGTGACGTGACCTCGCATGCCAATGTGCATGCCTGTATGGATGTGACCGCAGAAGGCCGCACCTCGCGCAGAGACACCAGCTTGTCCCGGGCTTGCAGCACGGCTGGCAGATAGCTCTGCAGGGGCTGCAGGGCGCCTACGGCGACGCGATGCACCTCCACAGGCGCCCGATGGGATTCCAGGTCAGTGGCGATTGCAGCATCCGACACCAGCCCACTTGCGATGGAAAGAGAGGCAATGAGGCTGCTGGTACTAAGGGCCAGCGCACGCCAGGGGGGCCGGGCCGAGACATGATGTGGACGGTCATTCAGCTGTGCGTCAGGTGATGACTGAGGACTGCGTGCCTGGTGCTGCAGCGAAGCACATGTTGTGCTGGGTTGACTAGACTTGGCGTCGACCTTTATGGCATGTGGGCGCTGCGGTGTGCTAGTGCCTGGGTACTTTAGGCGCATATCGCCCGTGCGTGCAAGCGCTGAGCCAACACTAAGGATTCACGAGGACAGCTATAATGCTCGTGAAGGATACCCGACGCTGTTGTCTACATTAACAAGCAACGCGTGGTACGACGAACATTGTCACTGCTCTATCCTGTGACATGCAAACGAAGGGTCGTCGCCAATTGTTGCGTGGTTTGCCGCAACTTGCCAATGTAACCTTTAGTCGACGTCGCTGTTTGCACTGAAGACTTTCCCAGACCAACCTTACACGACGCGACCAGCAACCCAGGTTACTGCAGATTTCATTGTACTGTCGAGCTGGGTAAAACACCTACGCCAGTTCCTGCAAGGTTCACAACTTGTCAACTGTGACAACTACAACAAAATGGGGCGGCATGCATGCTCGCCAGATACTGTTGTTTCTAGTGCGTGACCATGTGCTGTCTAAACTGCCTGCAGCGTCAGCTGAACACCAGGCATGCATGCACCATTGCCGGGTCCACCCCATTGCCCCTCCCATCCCCATTAGCCATCCTGCTTCATGCAGCAGCATGCAGCGCAGTTGAGGCTGCGTTCCAGATAGGCTTCCAGAACAGGTACAGGCCTGGCACCTGCGAACAAACAAATGTGACGTGTAACCTCAAGCCCCTCAGCGCCTCCTAGGTGTGGCCACAATCGTTTCCCCAGCCACATGGGGTTCTACAAGATTGTCGCATCACCCAAGCAAACAACCCGACATGATGCCACATGCATTCATAACCTTCCACACTATGCATGGAGGATCACAGGGCCCCTGGCCTCACGTTTCCCCACACACATGGCCAGGCAGGGTCACACTGTCATAGTGGGTGTGGCAACATGGTTGAAAGGGTGAGGCAGGGGAGGGGGTCACACCTGGAGGGTGAGAGAGGTCACAGGGATAGCGATGGCGTCTGGGATCAGCACCTTGGCCCGCTTGAGCCCCCGGGACAGGCGCTGCTCTAAGAGGGACACTGGCACCTGGGAGGCATGCGGCAGCACAACTCAGCACACCACCCAACCAGCACCAGCACCACTGCCAGCACCACCAGCTGCAGTATCGCTGGCACCAGCAGCACTGCCAGCAGCAGCAGCAGCAGCAGCAGCAGCAGCAACAACTTCATAGCCACTGCCAGCACCACTGCCAGCCAGCACCAGCACCAGTGGCATGAGCATGGTAACTCACACGTTGACGAACATGATCATCACAACACCACAACACCATGAAAAACACCCTATCCACAGCAAGAACAGCCCACCTGCAGCAAGCTAACAGCCCACCCAACCGCCCACCCACGAGCAGCATCAACAGCACCACCACATGACTGGACCACAGGCAGCACGTCCACCAGGATCACCAGAAAGGACCCACACATGCCCACCAGCCCACCCAACAGCACCAACTCAAGAGGAACAGCACCAACAGCACCACAGACAGCACCAGCACCGGGACTCAGGCTAGCAGCACCACAGACAGCGCCAGCAGCAGCAGTACCAGCACTGGCAGGAGCATGGTGGAGCACACCTCCGGCAGTGCACCCGCATGCGGGACATCATCAGCTGCAGCACCAGCAGCTGAGCCACTGGACTAGCCTCCATAGCCCCCAGCTTGCAACCCCGGCCCCCCCTGCACCTTTCCCTTGCCCCCGTTCCTAGCCAACTGTCACACAGGGCCATGTCACACATGGGGACCATGTCACACTTGAGGGCCATGTCACACCTGAATTCCATCAACACTGCCAGAAAGTGCAGGCACCATGTGAGCATTGGCAGCAGCCTCACCGCCAGCCCCAGTTCCTTCAACCGCCACAACCTCCTTCCCCCTCCGCCTTCGACACCCCCACACCGCAGATCTGCTGAGCCACCACCCTTACCCACTGCACCCCTCCCTCCCCTCCCCTCTCCCCTTCCCCCTGACCTCACCTGCAACATGAAGTAGAGCATCTGCACACCTGCCCACGGCCGGTACGCCTCCCAGCCCGTACACACCAGCAGCAGCACCTCGTGCATCAAGCCGCTGACCGCAAAGGTGGCCGCTGCCGCCAGCAGCCTCTGCCCCGCTGACACCCTCCGCCTGGGCCTCCCCCCTGCTGCTTTGGCCTCTGAGGAGGAGCTGCTGGGGGCTGAGGCAGAACCCTGCGCAGCCGCCTGCGCTGCTGCTTCGGCGGCAGCGGCGAGGGCGGGGGGGAGGTCGGTGGATGGGGTGGGGGGTGGGGCCAAGGGTGCGGTGTCGGTGGAGCTGGCGGCTATGGGGGCCCAGGGGCGGTGGCGGAGGCCATTCTCAGTGGCTGAGGGGGAGGCGGCAGCAGCCAAGGCGGCCTCAGCCTTGTGCTCCGCGCATGCAACCGCCTGCATGGGGCAGCTGGTGTGCCACTCAAACCCCGCTCACCTACATCTGCATCTGATGTGGCGTCACTAACACTGTCAGCATGACAGGGCATCTGACAGTGTGTGGCACATGGGCCTACAGCGCTGCCTCCAGCATAGCCATGCTGCCAGATGGGGCCAGATGGGCTGATGGCTGCATGGGCTGTGGCTTGCACATTGGCACGATGGCCCCTGCACATGCAGGCTGTCAACTTGAGGCAGGTGCAGGCAGCATGGCAGGCACATGACAGGCCCATGCAGCCTGGTAGCTAAGGGGTGGCACAAGGTGAGGTGTCACACACACGTCACACTTCTTCTCCAGGAGTGATAACAGAGTGATGCCTGGCAGCGCAGCAGCTTCCATCACCTGTTGCACGGACGGTGCCACGCAGCTCATGGTCACGCTGCTTTGGGAGCCCTCCTTGGCCTGCTTCCCTCCCAGCTGCTCAGCAGCTTCCCTGCTTGCATCCCCTGCCGGCTCCATGCTGGGCCCCATGCGGGTGACCGTGGCCTTGAACAGGGGCTGGGCCGCGCTCCCCCCCACCCGCTGGACATCAAGCAGCTCTGCTGCCCCCCCTGCCCCCTGAGCCTCTGAAGGTTGCTGGTCAGCAAGGGGAGGTAAAGCCCCACCCTCCCCCTCAGCAGCAGCAGCAGCGGTGGGAGGGGAGGCAGCGGATGGGGTGGCTTTTCTGACTGCTCGCCCCTCCATGATGGGCTCATAGACTAAGGAGCGCAGGCTATAGGCGGCTGGCAGATTCCAGCGCCGCGCCCAGAAGTCCGACAAGCAGTTTTGCTGCAAAGGAGGAGGGCGGGACGAGGCTGGGCAGGGAGAGGAAGCAGTTTTGAGCGCAGGGAGACCACAGAGGCAAGTCAAGGGTGTCATCAATTTTAACTAGGGTGAGGCGGGGGAGAGCGAGCAGCAGGTGCTGACTTTAGGGAAGGGCAGGGGCGAGGCAGCAGGGCGGGGCAAAGGGCAAGCAACAGGGGCAGGTGTCTGCAGTAGGGCTCTGTTTTCACAGTGTCCGTCCTGGCCAGGTCAGTGGGCACAGTGCCAGTGGTAGGGCAGGGGTGAGGAGCGTGGGCGGCGGGCTGAGGCCGGTGTCAGGGGCGAGGAGTGAGGGAGGCGGGCTGAGGCCGGTGTCAGGGGTGTGGCCTCACCAGCCAGGGCCTGTCCCAGCTGGGCGCCACTTGGAGGCCGTTGCAGGCCATGATGAGGGCCGCGGCGGCGTTGGCCCACACATCACAGTAGCAGCACACGCCAAAAGCTGTGAGCAGGCACAATGGCACGAGGTCAGGGTCAGGGTCAGGGTCAGGGTCAGGGTCAGGGTCAGGGTCAGGGTCAGGGTCAGGGTCAGGGTCGGGGTCGGGGTCAGGGTCAGGGTCAGGGTCAGGGTCGGGGTCAGGGTCGGGGTCGGGGTCAGGGTGGTCAATGTTTGATCCTATGGCATCAGGAAGGCACATACCACTTGGCGCATTAGGCTGCTGCTGGTGTCTCCACGCCCCGCCCCACCCCGCCCCGCACTCCACCTCCATTCTCACTATCAAGAGGGGTGTATCAGGGGAGCCGTGCAGGGGCTGGTGCAGCAGAGCAGGAGTTCTGGCAGTAGCCACAGCATTGGCAGTTGATAGCAGCTGGGGTGGGCAGCAGCAGCAGGAGCTGAAGCAGCAACAGCAGCAGCAGTAGTAGCAGGAGCAGCAGCAGCAGCAGCAGCAGCCGCCCTGGTTGCAGCCGCCTCCTCAGCCCGCACCTGCAGAGTAGGTCTTCACAAACAGTGGCACCGCAGGGTGCGTCAGGGTCACGGCCCCAACCACCGCAACCGCCAGGTTCTGAGGCAACCGCCACACAGCCCGCGACTTGGCCAGCTGCCAGGCTGCACCTGCCTGCCCTCCTGGGCCGAGGCGCTTGGGCCGGCCGTCCTCGCCTGCAACCACCACCACCTCAGATCATGTTGAGCACCATGGCTTGAAAAGTGAGGTGTGCTGGCCTGTTGCTGACAGTACCTTTGGAGCAGGGCTGCAGGAACCACTGTGCGAGTGTGATACATGTACAGAATTCAATGGATGGAATACATAATGCAATGTTGTGATGGATGCAATGAATGGATGTAATGAAGAACAGGAGTTAAACGATGTGATGTCACACACCCATGTGTTGCCTTGCACCTAGCTGCATGCCAGGTGCCCCTGCATTGCCCCTGCATTGCCCCTGCCTGCCACCCCTGACCCTGACCCTGGCCCTGGCTCTGACCCCGACCCCGACCCCACCCTGCTGCCCCCCCTGCCCTCACCCTCCACATGCAGCACGGGCCAGAGCATAAGGGCCACAAACTGGTCCAGCCGCAGCTCAGGGTCGACCAGGGGGCCCCGACCAAGCACTAGCAGCAGCACCTGCCCAGTTACACATCACCACACCATCTCGTCGCACGTGCTGGCAGGAGTGTGTATGTGTAAGGCCCTACTGCTGCTGCTGCTGCTGCTGCTCAATGTGAGTGTGATGTGCAATAGTGTGTGCATTGCCCAAACCCCCATGCAAGCCATGCGCCTAGCTCACACTGGCAGCATGCAAGATCCACAGGGGAGCTGGGCAGGAGGCCGCTGCTGGAGACTGCTGGCCCAGCCATGGCCTGTGCCCGTACCTTGCCCGAAGCACCCACCTTAAAGTTGGCCAGCCACAGCAGGATGGCTGCAGTGCTGGCCCGGCTCAGCAGTTCAGTGTGTCGGCTGAAGGCCAGAGGGGCCAGCACAAACATGACGATGATGGGCAGAGCCAGCAGCAGTCGTGGCAGGCCAGGGGAAGCGCTGCGCACGCTGTATCGAGTGTACACTGCGGCGCAGACGCTGCAGCCTCCAACCACCAAGCATTTGGCTGCCCACGTTGCAACCTGCGAGGACGCGGCTGCGGTTTGTCGATTGAGAGCGCCCGAGATCGCATGGCTTAATCACCGAGTGAGCGTTAACAGGCGAGTCGCGAGCAGCCTCTCCGCAGCGCAACAAGAATGTTTTGGAGCGATGAGGTCACTATTGCTAGAGTCCCTTATAACCCTGGCCGGGAGGTAGCGAACAAGAACAGGACAGTACGCAAGCGCACCTCCATAGTGGCTGGCCGCGCGCTCCGATGAACCTGCACGCTGCACTTCCGCGCCCGTCCCCTCGCCCTGGACTTTGCATTTCACACGTCATCTAATCTTGCTCATGATCAGCCCCAATCAATCCTCTCGGTAAAATGTCCACCGAACTTGTGGACATTTTGTCCACCAGTTAGGTGGACATTTGAAACACGCACCAAACAGCTAACGCTGCATCAACCCTGCATTGTCTTAGTACCTGTGTGCCAACCGTAGGTCGAACACTGCGATCGACGCAGCCTCCCAAACATGTGACCGCTCACTCCCTGCCAGGCCCAGCCTGGGCCCTGTTATGCGATAACCCGACTTGGGCCCCTGTTGTTGTTGATGTGTAGTAATGGGGAGATTGAACGTTAAGTCAAACGCACCAGGCCCGTCTCCAAAGCGAGAAAAACAAACGCGAAGGAAGCGAATAGGCCAGCTTGCTCCAGTGCGGAGAGCATTAAATAATGGCAGTAACGACTCAGCGGACGACACATGCGGTTACGAGTTTGAGCCAGCACCTCAGCCAGCTAGCTCATGTCCTAGCTGGAAGCACAGACAGGAAACAGCTGCCAAAGCGTGGATAGCTCGTGCTCTTCATGACAAGCAAGCCATTATCGACAATGCCCCAGCGGCTGCAGCAGCGGCAGCCGAGGAATGCGAGTTGCTTCGTCAGCTCATGCAAGCCCGTCTTGACGCAGCCATCCTTAGCTGTTGCTCTGGAGCACAGCTAGAGGAGCTCCCTGCTACTGTGGTAGAGCGTGTCGGCCTGGCACACCGCTTCCAGCTATCCGTGCGTCACTGCACCTGCAGCTCATGCAAGCAGTCTGTGTCAGCCTCCCCTTTGCACCATGGATGTTGGGGCAATTCCCCCGTCCAGCCCAGCATGTGGTTTGACCAGACCTTGCTACAGGTCTATGTACGAGCCTCTGTAAGAGGATTTTCAATGGACGGTAAGTGTTGGGTGCCAACACGTCGTCATTATCATCATCATCATCACCACATCTCATGCACCAATCATTAGGAAGCAACTACCTGCTAGCAACTAATAGCAACTGCCTTCTTGCAGAGTTTCTCGAGACCTTGAATGTAAGCCATCATCCATTTCAGCTGTATCCAGAGCGGCGCCCTATCAGACCTGATATCTTCAGCTCAGCCTACTTCTCCTACCTGGCAGTGACACACCGGGCTACCACCCTAGAAGGGCTGGGGTGTGAGGGGGTGCCTGGTGGCCCTCTGGCTGATTGCCCCATCTGCGTCGCAACACCAGGTAGGTGGGCATGATCAGGGTTGCATTCCATATCCATGCTAGGTCAGGTTGAACATGCTTGTGCCTTGCATGTTGTGGCATCAGGTGTCGTTGACAATTACCCTGTTGCCATCTGCACCGATGCCATGACCAAGCTGAACCACCATGCGGGGTGTGGCAAGGCCAGCCGGGACATTCAACCCCGACTCAACAGCCACATTGATGCACGGCAGCAGGAGGAAGGGTTTGACTGGGAAGTGGAGCGGAGGTTCAAGGAGGATCAGCTCAACCTGCAGTACAGCATGGCTGGCGCTGGTGCAGATGATGTCCACACATGCGCCTCATCACTGTCATGCTCACGGCCGACCGCTAGCTGTGCCAAGCGCAGCTGTGACATCACGGGGTTGTGCGGTTTTGTGTGCTGCCATGGAGTGCCAGCGCTTGGCCTCTTCTGCAACATGCGGACGCCAGAACAGTTCACCTACTACCTGCTTGGATTGGAGCGACTGCTGCTGCGTGCACACAACGTTGTGCACATCTATGTGGACATCGCATGTCGCCTAAAGATCACCTGGGATCGCTATGTGAGTGTCCATGGGCTGGATCCCTCATGGTCAAGCGTGAAGATGATGGTGCCCATGATGCACGCCGCCTCCCATGACACAGCTTGCCAGCTGGCCAACAATGCGCGCTTTTTGAAGGGCACCGCCTTCCGAGTGGGCGAGCAAACTGAGCAAGCCTGGAGCAGGCTGAAGGTATGGAATGTTCTGATGCATGCTGTGAGAGAGGATGTGTCCTTGCTCGAGCTATTGTTGGTGTGCCCTTGCTTCACCTGGTGTGCAGCCCTTGGGCAAAACAACCCGGTACATGACCTTGGGACACCGCAGCGATGTCATCCAGAGCGCATTATCTGCCATCGCCTTGGAGAAGCAGAGCAAGATGGTGGAGCTCTTGGATGGGTGCCACACCAACATGGTCACAAAGCAAGGTAAGCCCACCCTTCTGTTTTACACCTAGCAATGTGCCTCCCCTCCCCCTCCCCCTTTTCCACCTTCCTCTCTCCATCCCTCTCTTCCTCCTCCTATCCATCCCCCCCTCCAATGGATGTGGTTGCTGTTGCAGAGGAGGTGACCAAGAAGTTGGGCAAGCTAAGGGAGCAAGCATTGGCTGAAGGTGTGACGAGCGGTGAAGAAGCTTCTATCAAGTACCAGTCTCAACACCTGCTAGTTGGCGCCAGAGCCTCCAGGGTGCCACTTGCATGGCCAGTGAGTGGAAGGAGCTACTAGTGTTGCTTGCGCTTGCACGATAGCGTGCGCTTGCACGATAGCTTGTACTTGTGCATTGTGCAGGCTGAGTATGTGGAGTTGAAGCTAGTGGCGTCAGCCATACGTTCAGAGACTGGTGTGACGTCCCTTGACCTGTGCCATGACCGTCTACCCCCGTTGCTGCCGGACATGGCTAAGCTGCTCACAAGGGGGAGGACGCTGCCTCAGCTGACCGGCATTGAGACCAAGCTCCTTGACCTTGAGCTAGAGCACGGCGTGCACAACACAACCGGGTCCTGGCTCTGCCCATCGCTGCCAGGTGTCTCTGTCCACGCACACGGCCTTCAATTGCTGAAGACGGCCAAGATTTCAGGGTGAGCAGCTAGTCAGGCGCACGCCATGCAACACATGTCATGCATGTTACACAATGTATATGTTGTGGTGTGCGCTTTGCAGCCTGCGGGACCAAGTGTGGCATTTAGTCATGCTTGTGGCACAGCTTGAGACAAAGAAGGACAATTGGGGCACAGCGGACAAGGACACCCGCGCCCTAGCCAAGCAGGCCAAGGCAAAGATGAGGCTGGCCCGCCAAGCACTGGATGACCTTGCCCTTTGGGAGGTGTTAGGCACCAACCAGGTGCTTGACCAGGTCCAAGTCAGCCACAGCCAGCTCCGCGACATGGTTCAAGGGGGTCCAGCGCCTTGGGAGGAGGAGTGCCAGTCCACCCCACTGGGTAAAGAGCTCTTCTTTGGTCGGCAGTTTCTTCACTTGCTGAGCGACAGTGAGCGGTGCCTCGAGCAGCTAGCTGTCCTCCATCTCGAGCGTGCACGGTTGCACGCATGGCTGGAGCACATGTGCGGTGTGTGTCAGGCTGCATGCACAAAGCTGGAGGTGCAGCCCAGTATTGCCATGGCAGGGAAGCTCTTCTACTTGCATCAGCATTTGGCTCATTTCAAGGCTCAGATATTGCAGCTGCATGGTCTGCAGTGGTAACTCCATGCAAATATGGGCATGCCCATCCCTGCCCTGTGCATGTGTTACAGTGCATGTGTTACAGTGCATGAGCAGCAGTGCATGGGCAGCAGCAGCAGCAGGATCATTTCAAGGCATAGATCTGGCATGGTTTGCGGTGGTCTTGAATGCTCCATGCAAATAAAGGCATGCAATTTGCGGTTGTTCAACCATGCCATTGCTTGTGTAGCCGCACACGGACACCACATTGGTTGTGTTAGACAATTCCCCCGGTGATGGGCAATTGCAACTCGAATATTAAGGTCTACAATAGGCATAGCGTACTTGGCCGTGCCAGATGCAACGTCAATGTAATACTGCGTGGTGGTGTTGTCCATACAAGGGGCATGTGGCACACCACACCCAAGCATATGGCTAGATCTGGTGAGCCTCCACCATAGGTACCATCCGTAGTCTAGCTGGCTGTGACGCATTGGGTGTGCAACACTGCCAGGCTTGCACCTGCTAGGCATGACCGTGATGCATACATGCAAGGGGGGTATGTAGCAGGTGGCTACCACGTTTGCAGCGTCAGCGCATCACCGCGTGGTGGTGTTGTCCATACAAGGGGCATGTGGCACACCACACCCAAGCATATGGCTAGATCTGGTGAGCCTCCACCATAGGTACCATCCGTAGTCTAGCTGGCTGTGACGCATTGGGTGTGCAACACTGCCAGGCTTGCACCTGCTAGGCATGACCGTGATGCATACATGCAAGGGGGGTATGTAGCAGGTGGCTACCACGTTTGCAGCGTCAGCGCATCACCGCGTGGTGGTGTTGTCCATACAAGGGGCATGTGGCACACCACACCCAAGCATATGGCTAGATCTGGTGAGCCTCCACCATAGGTACCATCCGTAGTCTAGCTGGCTGTGACGCATTGGGTGTGCAACACTGCCAGGCTTGCACCTGCTAGGCATGACCGTGATGCATACATGCAAGGGGGGTATGTAGCAGGTGGCTACCACGTTTGCAGCGTCAGCGCATCACCGCGTGGTGGTGTTGTCCATACAAGGGGCATGTGGCACACCACACCCAAGCATATGGCTAGATCTGGTGAGCCTCCACCATAGGTACCATCCGTAGTCTAGCTGGCTGTGACGCATTGGGTGTGCAACACTGCCAGGCTTGCACCTGCTAGGCATGACCGTGATGCATACATGCAAGGGGGGTATGTAGCAGGTGGCTACCACGTTTGCAGCGTCAGCGCATCACCGCGTGGTGGTGTTGTCCATACAAGGGGCATGTGGCACACCACACCCAAGCATATGGCTAGATCTGGTGAGCCTCCACCATAGGTACCATCCGTAGTCTAGCTGGCTGTGACGCATTGGGTGTGCAACACTGCCAGGCTTGCACCTGCTAGGCATGACCGTGATGCATACATGCAAGGGAAGTATGTAGCAGGTGGCTACCACGTTTGCAGCGTCAGCGCATCACCGCGTGGTGGTGTTGTCCAGTCTTTAACATTTAAAGAAGAGGACACACGGCTAATAACCATTACTGTCTTCATCATTACATCATGACCATTCACTACATACAAATCACGGTGTGTGGCATGGAGCAGAACGAAAGCTAAGGACAGCCTTGTGAAAGCTTTTGTACCATGCAACATTCTTCTCAGATGGGCTCAAAATTGTTGCTGATTGCTGGTACAAGGCTGTCATCAGCTGGCGGTTCTTGAGGTCTTGTTGATTGGCCTGAAATTGACGAAGCGCCGCCATTGCCCTCTTCTGCAGTGAACCCTTCCCCAAAGATAACACATCTGCAATCAGCGAGAATACATAAAGCTTTACACAAACAAACGTGGTATAGGTTACTCATGTACACAGACACACACACTAACACATTCACAATCTGACCTTGGATAATCGTAAGGCCGTTGTGCAGGCCTGTGTGCAAGGGGAGGGGTGGCTGCTGCTGCTGCCCTGGGCTGGAGAGCAGGGCAGAGGGCAAGGCTGGGGCCTGCTGCTGCTGCTGCTGCAGCCTTTGGCTGGTGAGCAGGGCAGAGGGCAAGGCTGGGGCCTGCTGCTGCTGCTGCTGCAGCATTTGGCTGGTGAGCAGGGCAGAGGACAAGGCTGGGGCCTGCTGCTGCTGCTGCTGCAGCCTTTGGCTGGTGAGCAGGGCAGAGGGCAAGGCAGGGGGCTGCTGCTGCTGCTGCTGCTGCAGCCTTAGGCTGGTGAGCAGGGCAGAGGGCAAGGCTGGGGCCTGCTGCTGCTGCTGCTGCAGCCTTAGGCTGGTGAGCAGGGCAGAGGGCAAGGCTGGGGCCTGCTGCTGCTGCTGCTGCTGCAGCCTTTGGCTGGTGAGCAGGGCAGAGGGCAAGGCTGGGGCCTGCTGCTGCTGCTGCTGCAGCATTTGGCTGGTGAGCAGGGCAGAGGACAAGGCTGGGGCCTGCTGCTGCTGCTGCTGCAGCCTTTGGCTGGTGAGCAGGGCAGAGGGCAAGGCAGGGGGCTGCTGCTGCTGCTGCTGCTGCAGCCTTAGGCTGGTGAGCAGGGCAGAGGGCAAGGCTGGGGCCTGCTGCTGCTGCTGCTGCAGCCTTAGGCTGGTGAGCAGGGCAGAGGGCAAGGCTGGGGCCTGCTGCTGCTGCTGCTGCTGCAGCCTTTGGCTGGTGAGCAGGGCAGAGGGCAAGGCTGGGGCCTGCTGCTGCTGCTGCTGCAGCATTTGGCTGGTGAGCAGGGCAGAGGACAAGGCTGGGGCCTGCTGCTGCTGCTGCTGCAGCCTTAGGCTGGTGAGCAGGGCAGAGGGCAAGGCTGGGGCCTGCTGCTGCTGCTGCTGCAGCCTTAGGCTGGTGAGCAGGGCAGAGGGCAAGGCTGGGGCCTGCTGCTGCTGCTGCTGCTGCAGCCCTGGGCTGGTGAGCAGGGCAGAGGACAAGGCTGGGGCCTGCTGCTGCTGCTGCTGCAGCATTTGGCTGGTGAGCAGGGCAGAGGACAAGGCTGGGGCCTGCTGCTGCAGCCCTGGGCTGGTGAGCAGGGCAGAGGACAAGGTAGGGGTCTCTTGCTGCAGCCCTGGGCTGGTGAGCAGGGCAGAGGACAAGGTTGGGGGTTGCTGCTGCTGCTGCTGCAGCCCTGGGCTGGTGAGCAGGGCAGAGGACAAGGCAGGGGTCTCCTGCTGCAGCCCTGGGCTGGTGAGCAGGGCAGAGGACAAGGCAGGGGTCTCTTGCTGCAGCCCTAGGCTGGTGAGCAGGGCAGAGGACAAGGCAGGGGGCTGCTGGTGCTGCTGCTGCAGCCCTGGGCTGGTGAGCAGGGCAGAGGACAAGGCAGGGGGCTGCTGGTGCTGCTGCTGCAGCCCTGGGCTGGTGAGCAGGGCAGAGGGCAAGGCAGGGGGCTGCTGGTGCTGCTGCTGCAGCCCTGGGCTGGTGAGCAGGTCAGAGGACAAGGCAGGGGGCTGTTGGTGCTGCTGTTGCAGCCCTGGGCTGGTGAGCAGGGCAGAGGACAAGGCAGGGGTCTCCTGCTGCAGCCCTGGGCTGGTGAGCAGGGCAGAGGACAAGGCAGGGGTCTCTTGCTGCAGCCCTAGGCTGGTGAGCAGGGCAGAGGACAAGGTTGGGGGCTGCTGGTGCTGCTGCTGCAGCACTGGGCTGGTGAGCAGGGCAGAGGGCAAGGCAGGGGGCTGCTGGTGCTGCTGCTGCAGCCCTGGGCTGGTGAGCAGGGCAGAGGACAAGGCAGGGGGCTGCTGGTGCTGCTGCTGCAGCCCTGGGCTGGTGAGCAGGGCAGAGGGCAAGGCAGGGGGCTGCTGGTGCTGCTGCTGCAGCCCTGGGCTGGTGAGCAGGTCAGAGGACAAGGCAGGGGGCTGTTGGTGCTGCTGTTGCAGCCCTGGGCTGGTGAGCAGGGCAGAGGACAAGGCAGGGGTCTCCTGCTGCAGCCCTGGGCTGGTGAGCAGGGCAGAGGACAAGGTAGGGGTCTCTTGCTGCAGCCCTGGGCTGGTGAGCAGGGCAGAGGACAAGGTTGGGGGTTGCTGCTGCTGCTGCTGCAGCCCTGGGCTGGTGAGCAGGGCAGAGGATAAGGCAGGGGGCTGCTGCTGCATCCCTGGGCTGGTGAGCAGGGCAGAGGACAAGGCAGGGGGCTGCTGTTGCTGCAACCCTGTCTCTGTGTGATGGTCAATGTGAGTGGTGAAGGGGGTATCAAGAGGGAGGTGCTCATGCTGCAGTTCTAGGCTAGTGGGCGAGTCTGGGAGGGGGTGGAGTCCTGGCTGCTGCATTGCTACCCTCTTTTGCCGCTTCTTTTCTGCACTCTTTCCAGGCCTTTCTGGGCAGTTGGCCTGCAGGGAAGAACATGTTGTCATGATGATGCGCTGGATGGGGCTGCTACACCAAGCCCACCTTCTTCTTTTTCAGTAACAGGAGTGTTTCCAACCCCGTCTTGCCCTCATGAAGCATTTGGGCGATGAACGCCCAGCCCTCAGGCTCCTCACTACTAAGCTGTGTCAACATGAACAGTATGTCATCAAGCACACTTGGGTGTTTCTCGTGCACTTTGCTGAGGACTGGGCCGCGAGCAATCAATAAATCGCAACTCCTATTCTTGGCTGCGGAATAGCCGATGAGCTCAAGCAATGGGTTGCGTTCACTGGCTCTTATAATGAACTCCTCAAATGAATTCCGTTTCCGGCTTTCGGCTTTCAGGCGCCTCCTCCTATCCTGCTTTTTGGCCTCGCTAGTACCACAACCATCTACTTCCATAGCAAGGGCTCAAGTCGGGTTATCGCATAACAGGGCCCAGGCTGGGCCTGGCAGGGAGTGAGCGGTCACATGTTTGGGTGGCTGCGTCGATCGCAGTGTTCGACCTACGGTTGGCACACAGGTACTAAGACAATGCAGGGTTGATGCAGCGTTAGCTGTTTGGTGCGTGTTTCAAATGTCCACCTAACTGGTGGACAAAATGTCCACAAGTTCGGTGGACATTTTACCGAGAGGATTGATTGCCATGCTATCTGCAGAGAACCCGAGTGTGTTCGCCGTTGTCGTCCGTTTGCTACCAGCTATCATCGAGAGTTAGCTTTACTCTAGAACTGTCCCACACCTGTCCGTCATCTGGGGAAAACAAGCGTAGACATTGTGCTAGCTGTCGCAAAAGTGGACGTGCGTCCTCGCAGATGTCGTTAGAGGAGTGGTACAAGAGTCTACCAATAGTCACGCGTACCTACGTCACGCTAGCTTTCTTGACAACGGCAGGGTGTGCCCTTGAGGTGACATCTACACTCGCATCACGCCACTTCAGCACCTGAGCAAGCCTGTGTGCTGTGCCCTCCTCATGTGGTGAAGATCATCACGCCCTACAATGTATACTACAACACCAAACTCATCTTTGGCAAAGGGGAGGTCTGGCGCCTGGTTACTAATTTCTTCTTCTTCGGCCAGCTTGGTGGGTGCCATGGCTGCAGGGTGTGGCCTACTCGCACCCCCTTTCAGCTCTCAATAAAAATCATGAGGCACACATCCTATTCAACGCCACTGTGCAGGCATTGACTTTGTGTTCCACATGTTCTTTCTGTTGAAGTACAGCAAGTCACTGGAGGAAGGTGAGTTTCTGACCAGCAGGATAAGGGCAGGCTTTCCCCGCCACATGCCTGGCTGGGGCTGACTGCTACACGGGCTCTTGCCACAAGGGCTGCTGCGCTAGGGCTGCCACCAGGGCGGCTGACACAGCCCCTGTCACGGCCACTGCTGGGTGTGGCTGTGACCCGGCTGTCGCTAGCACTGCCACATGCCTGGCTGGGGCTGGCCTGTGTGGCTGCGACCTGACTGGGACCGGGTGGCCACCAGGCAAAGGCCTGTACAGGGTGCCTACCTACTGCCTGGCCTAAGCCAGGGCTTGCATGCAGAGGGGTCAGGGCTCTTACCAGGCACAGGACAGAGACACACAGGATGGCAGCCCTCCTAGCACCACCATGTCATGGCAGTCACGGCAGTCACAGTGCACACAGCGATGCCCCTGCTCAGCTGTCAGATGCCCAGCAGGGCCCATGTGGCCCCACCCAATGCTCACTCTCATATAGCACAGAGCAGAGTGGTAGGAGTAGCCTGTTCGTTTTTGTGGCCCCTGTTCAGGGGCTAGTTCCAGCTCCAGGGGCTGTTTAAGAAGCCCTTGCTCTGCTCTGCGCTGGGAAACTCCTCACCCAGCTCCCACCCGCTCCATATGGCAGCTGGAGGCAGAGTGTGAGCCATGCTGAAGCGTCCCTCAGCCCCAGGCCCAGGCCCGCTCAATTGCAACAGGACCGAGCTATGGGGCCAGGCACCTGTTGCACCAGCCAACTGCCGCCCTAACCTTGTGCTCTACACCCCTCTCAGCCCCCACCCCCGCATCTTTATTCTTTTCCCTTGGACAGTTGGGTGGTCTTTGACCTCCTTGCCCCTTGGGAACCTGGTGGGCCTTTGCCCCCCTCCCCGTCCGGTGCTGACCCCAGCTCACCCATGCACCCATGCACTTCCCCATGCATGGTCATGCAGGCTCCTTCCGTGGCCGCAGCGCCGATTTCTTGTGGATGCTGCTGCTGGGTGCGGGGCTGCTGACCAGCGTGGCACCCTGGGTCAACGTGCAGTTCCTGGGCTCCTCCCTCACCTTCATGATGGTCTATGTTTGGGGCCGCAGGCATCAGGTGAGACCAGGAGGACCAGGGGGAGGGGAAGTGGCAGGGGCAGGGCCAGGGGCAGGGGCAGGGCCAAGGCCAGCATCAGAGGCAGTACCTGGGCCAGGTCCAGGGGCAGGGACAGTGCCAGGGGCAAGGCCAGCGCCAGCGTCAGGGGCAGAGGCAGGGCTGCCATGTGCCCCTACTGAGTTGTTGACTGGCCCTGTTGCCCTGCCCCTCCCCTGACAACCTATACCTTCTTGCTGATACTGCCTGCTGCCCTTCTCGACTCAGTACTGCCATCCTAAGCATAGGCACTCAGATGCCTGCTGGTTTCCGTGCTCGCGCGCAGTACGTCACTCTATCATTCCTGGGTGTGTTCACCTTCACGGCCCCCTACCTGCCCTGGGTGCTGCTGGGCTTCAGCCTCCTGCTGGGCTCGTCACCTGTAGTGGACCTCATGGGCATGGCCGCAGGTCTGCTTGCGGTCAGGGCAGGCCGGGGGTTAGGGCAGGGTGGGGCGGGGCAGGCAGGCAGGCAGGCTGGCAGGCGAATGGCAGCTTTGCTTGTTCCCCATGATGGATTGCCTGGGTGTAGCAACAGCTGGGCAGTGGGATAGGGAAGGGCTGGGACAGCTCTGGAATCATGCAGATTCACAAATTGACAGGGACAGGTAGACTAGTAGGAAGTGACAGGCATGAGAGTGGGTGCGTGTTTTGGCGGGCAAGCAGGCAGGTCGGCAGATAGGGGAGGGAAGCGGGTGGGCATATGCACAGGTAGGTTGGCATGCGGGCTGGCAGCCAGCTTGTCAGGCAGCCGGTGGCACATAGCCAGTGGCGTAGAGTGGCGACACAGTGGGGTGGGGCCAGCAAGGAGCGGTGGCGGGCTTCCGTACGTACTTTGCGCTGTGATGCCACAGGTCACTTCTATTACTTTTTGGAGGACGTGTACCCCCGCATGAGCGGACGCCGGCCGCTGCGTACCCCGGGCATCGTCCGAGCGTTGTTCCCGACAGAGGACGTTGTTGCGGCGGTGCCCGGGGCCCCTCACATGCAAGCCCGGCCGGCGGAGCGTGTGGAGGCCGAACCTGAGGCGGCAGCTGCGCGGTCACGCCAAACGCCAGGCAAATCGGCGAAGCTCCGACGGCTAGCAGCTCAGCACGGGGCATGTGCTGTCAGCGGACAGGTCGCTTGATTGCCCAAGCACGACATAGAGACCTGCTGGAATGCTCGTTCTGCATTGACCAAGCGACAACTCTCCAGCTTGTGCTCAACACATCACATGCTGAGAGCTGAGCTCGTGTCCAACACGCTGTTCAGTGTGAGCGAAGTAGTATCTTGAATAGCAGCGCCACAAGGGCTCGACCCATCCAGCCATGTTGTTACATGTCTGATTTGAACCGCACATTGGGTTGGCTACAGGCTATCGGGCACATTGGGTTGGCCACAGGCTATCGGGCTGCGAACTGTAGTACATCGGTGGCAGACTACGACTAGTGCAAGGTACCACATCCCTAAATTAATCTTGGTCTATGGGAGATATACGAAATATTCCGTTCCCATGTGCCACGTCCTCCACCAAATCTGCATCTCTGCGCTCATTTGTCGTGCACGATCGACACACGTTGCTGACTACGAGAAGTCGAAGATGGCGCTGAGTGCATTGCAAATCAGAAGCGGCCGTGTCGGAGCGGGGTGTCGATCTCGTCAAGGTGAGCAGGCCAGCGCGCAGCGACCTGCAGCGCACGAGCTCGGCTCTACGATGCAGCCCCGCACTGCCCCGCGTCGCAGAAGGTTCGGCGTGCCGCGCAGCAGCAGGCTTGACCCCCCGAGCCTCAGGCCAAGCACATGCGCACACTAGCGCTGAGGCCGCCTCGCTGCAGTTCAAGCACGTCATGCTGTGCGTCGCCGACGCTTCTCCATACCTCCAGCAGCACACACAGCAGGTGGGCCGTTTCGCAGTCACGTGGGGTCACTGGAGCCAGTCTGGCCGACAGCTGCGGCAGTCCAGCAGTGAGCATTGACATTGGGAGCAACACAGGCATGTGGTGTGCCCCCCTGGCAATATGCCCTTAGGGGGGAAGTGTCAGTGCAATGCAGTCATATGCAGGGGTGGGGTGCACTCAGAAGTTGGGCATGTCTGAGCATTGGAGCTCATCCCAGTGTGGGGTCGCATTGCTGTCATACCCTTGAAGCTGCACTGGACTAAGGACTGTCTTGGCAGGGCTGCAGGCTCGCCTGGCTCGGCTCAGCTGTGGGCTGGCCTGGGCTGGGTTTGAGTTGGGTGGCAGCTGGCTTGCCTCGCATGATAGCGAGACAACCTGGGAAACAAGGAAAGCGGTGCTCAGCATTACATGCACTGCAGCAGTGAAGTCAGGGCTACGCTTGCTGCCATATGATGACACTGGCTGGCAGTAGTGCAGTGCAGTGGAGTGGAGGTGGTAGTGGAGGCAGCAGTAGTGGAGCGGCAACGCATTGGCAGTAGTGGAAGCAGTAGTAGGGGAACAAATTGGCTTGTGTCGGGAAGGGTTGTAGGCTTTTGGCAAGCGGGCCAGGGCAAAAGCAGGTCAGCAGTGTGGCCATGCAGGCCTGTGACCGACCCCAGGGGTCCAGACACTGTTACGTAGCTAGCTTACCTACTAGGCAACCGACTAAAATGTCAGCCTGTTCCCAAACCCTAACCTCCATGCATCATGCATTCATCATGAATCCAACAGCCCACCCTTTACCCTACCGACCAGGATGTCAGCCTGCTCCCAAACCCTTCTCTCACACACCCATGAGCTCACCCCCTGAGCCTGTTCCCAATCCCTGACCTCACACATCCATGATCCCACCCCTGACTTCACACATCCATGATCCCACCCCTCAACTCTACCAGGCAGAATCCCACCCCTCCAATCTGCAGGGCCCCCTGATGGTGGCGGGGCGTAACCCTAACCCTAAACCCTACCCCAACCCTAACCCCTGGTGGTCTGCGTGTTGGTGCAGGCCGTGGCCACTGCTGCCAGCCTGGCCTCGCGTGAAGGCGGGAAGGTCACCATCCTGGTGGTGGAGGAGACAGGGACAAAGACACCACAGCCTGATGTGCAGGTGGGGGCGGGACAGGGGCACAGGGTCAGGGGCAATGGCTGTTTGCAGGGGCAGGTCAGGGGCCTGCCTGCAGCTGGATGGCTTGCAAGGCGGCTGAGGCCCTGACTTCATAGGGGCCAGGTCTGGGTGGCGCTGTGAAGAAGGTGGAGGGAAGGAGGCTTGGAGCTAGGGAGCGACCGCCAGCCTAGAGGTCTAATTTTTTCAAGCCTAGAATTCTAAGTTTCCGAGCCATTTTTTCTAGGTTTTTTCTAGGTCCCTCTTGCCTAGAATTCTAGGCTTTTCTAGGAATCCGAGCCACCTAGAATTCTATGGGCGTACCCTACTTGGAGCAGGTCCTAGGCATGAGGGTGTGGTAGCAATGTGCTGTGCCCCCTGCCACCTACGGCCTGGCCCCTGCCCCTCCCCCCTGCCACCTGGCCCCTCCTCCCTGCCGCCTATGGCCTGGTCCCTGGCTCCTACCACCCAAGGCCTGCCCCCCTGCCCCCTGCCTGCCCTCCCCTGCTCCCTGCCTGCCTCCTGACCTGTCCCTGTGTGCCCTTGGCCTGCAGTTGCAGAGCATCACGTGGCACTGCAACGACAAGGGCTGCTCCAACTTCGACATCTTGCAGCGTGCAACCACACAGCCTGCCTCCGTGCTCATAGGTGTGTGCTCATACGTGGGCCACAAAGCCTGCCTCCGTGCTCATAGGTGTGGCTCCAGCAGAGCTTGCATGCAAACAGCCAGCACTTCTGCAAGCCTGTGGTGGGTGAGGAGGAAGCCATGGCAGCAGTGCACGCAACACCCAGGTCCTAGCTCAGGGGCAGAGACTGGTGGGTAGTGATGTGAGAGGAAACTTGTGCGGGGTCAGCAGTGGCGAGTGGGCGCTGCAGATGATCAGTGAACAACGGCTGTAGGTGGTGAGGCAGCGTGGTGGAGGGTGCTGGGCAGGCAGCAGCAGCAGCAGCAGTTGATGAGAGGTGGGATGCAGGGGAGGCAGCGTCGTAGTTGTTGTCGATGCGGCGTGCAACAGGAGCTGATGTGAAGTGGGGTCCAGCAGCAGTGCTGCTCTCCCAGCTCTTTGCGCCTGCGCGTGCGCCGGCATGAGTGCGCGGTTTCCCCGCTGCTGGCTGCAGGAGACGTGGCGGACGAGGTGGGGGCGGAGTGCGTGGTGGTGTCGAGCCAAACGGTGCACAGCAAGCTGGTGGACGCCAACCAACTCGCGGAGTTCGTGTCCTGCCCGCTGCTGTTCCTGCCTTAAGGCCAGGCAGCATTCAATTATTGTTTGGGAGCTTTGTTGCAGGCTATGGGTTTGAAATGATCGACTGCGCGTGAGAGCCTGGTGCCACCGGTGTGGAAGTCAGCCGGTCACAACTGACCGAAAACCTTTCCCTGGTAATCAAAACGCCGCCGCATCGCACATCCCCGGTTATAGAAGTATGTCGCGTCGGGGCATTGTCAGCTAGCCCCGTGGCACGAGCTAGGGCTGGGGCCGGCAACAGTGAGCCAGAACGGAAGCTGCAAGGAGTGTGACCGGCAGTTGGCAGGAGTGGGACTGAACTACCGGCAGATTACAATCTGAGCAGTGGTGCACACCTCCATACCGGCACACAACTGCATGGCAGCGTGTGTAAGGACTGAATCAAGTGGCCGAGGGTGCTGCTGCAACTGGCTTTGCCCTTTGGCCCTTTGCCCTTTGGTCGCAATGCAGCGCTGAACATGCAGCGCATTGGGGAGAGCAAGTGGCGCCCACTGGAGCTGTGCTGGTGGCCAGAGCAGGGGAAGCTGCCAGCCAAGGGCAAGGAGTACCATGGTCTTGGGTACAAGCGGCTACGAGACAAGCCACCCACAGCCCAGCAGAAGCAGCCCCCCCTTTGAGCAAGCCCCCCCTTTGAGCTGTTATCAGCTTACAATTAGTGCATGTTTTGTCATGCCAACTCTACGTCATAGCCCTCGTGGTCAGGCAATGCTGTAGGTGGTAGGCGACCATGACCATGTGTATGCAATGTATAGGACATGAGCATGCCATGCGATGGGAACTCCACACAGAAAAAACACTGTTTTGTAGTGGTCCACAACTAGTGTGTTCGACTGCAATGAAGGCTCAAGGTTGAGGGCCAAGGTGCTGCAACTGGCTTGGGCTGCAACTGGCACACACTCCATCATTTTACATCCTCAACATTCAACATACTGCATTGTATCAACTGCACTTTGGGGCACCTTGCATAAGCATTTGTCTCAGTTAACCGCGCAGCGCATGGGAAGCAGAGTACAGCATGGTGCAGTGCATGCCGGCAGTGCATGCCTAGGAGTGGTTCAGCATGGACAGGTTTGCAATAGCCATCTAGCCACACAGTTGTCACCAGCCTAGCTGCCTGCCTGCCGCCGGCCCACTACCTGCCTGCCGGCCAGCTACCTACCAGCTACATGCCGCCTACCTACTAGCTGCCTCCCAGCTGCTGACCTGCCTGCCGGGGCCCCTCTTGGCTCATTGCCACCCTGCCTGGCAGCAAACCCTGTCCCAGCCTGCTAAGGGATGCTGCTGCTGTTGGCCGGCTGCTGCTGTGAGCTGGCTGCTGCTGTTTGCTGGCTGCTGCTGCTGTTGCCACTGCCGCTGGTGCTGCCGCTGGTGCCGGGCTGCAGGGCCTGGTGACATGGGTGGTATCAGGGAGCACCGCAAGGGTGAGAGGTGATCAGGGGTAGTAGTTGTTACACCGAGGAGGCAGGGCTTGGATGGATACAAGCCAACCTCCAAAGGTAGGAAGCGTGAGGCGTGTCATAAAGTTCCACAGCCCAGGGTGTGTTGTCGAGGCAGCCGGTCAGGCCCAGGGGTGAACGCTGGCAGCATCGGGCCGACTAAGACTGCCACTGCTTGGTCAGCGACAACCCAGAAAGCAGGAGGGCGAGAGCTCGCGGTGGGGCACCCCCTGCCCATGCCTGCACCAAAGCTGGCATTGCCGTTGCGGCACAAGGGAGGGGGGTAGGAGGCAGGGAAGGGGGCTGGCAGGAGGCAGGGAAGGGGCTGGCAGAGTCAGGGGAGGGGGTGTGAGGGGGAGGGTAGGGGAGGTGTCAGCCGCGTGGTGGTGGTGAGCCGCGAGCTAGAATGACCGGCACCTCTGCAACCATACACCAACATGACAGCCGCACAGAGCATGTAGTGTACGTAGTGTATGGGAGGGAGTACGGGAGGGTGAGGGAGAGGAGAGGAGGGTGAGGTGTGTGGGGAGGGGGCGGGTGGGGTGGCCAGAGGGAAAGGCCAGGGAGGAGGGCACGGAGGCCAGGGGCTCCAGTTCCTCCACACACAACCCACACCTTGCCCTCCTTCCATCACAGCTACTGGCTGGAGGAGCTGGAGCCTTGCCCCCTAAGCCTGACTACCAGCTAGGCAGCTATGAAGAGCACTAGAACTGAGCCAGCATGGAGCAGCAAAGCTGAGTCAGAGCAGCCAAGCAAATACTGGGTAGCTGTAACGAGGCGTAAGGGAGAGATTATGGGAGGGAAGGGAGAGGGAAAGGAATAGATGGGAGAGGAGAGTTTGAACCAGAACTGGCCATGCACACCATGATAGCCTAACACCCGAATCTAGCTCCACATGGAGCCCCATGGGCCAAGGCTTGCATGCTCAGCCTGCTGTGTGACGTTGGGTGGTCATATGTGTGACTACCGCCTGCTCACGCACTGCCAGCACACACACCAGAAATCTGGATGGTGGCGTAGGGACCTCCGGGCCCTGGGGCAGGGGCTGGGCCGGGCACTGGGGTGGCAGGCTCTTGAGTTGGGGGGAGGAAGAAGCCGGGGGGCAGGACGAAGGTGGGTGGGCGGGTTCCCACTGGCTGCGCTTGGCACATGGCAGGTGGGGCATGGGGGGTGGGGGGGCGCAGCGGGACTGGGGGGAGAGGGGGAGGTGGGGGGGGAGGGGGGTGCAGGGTCCAGGCGGTGTTTGTGGGGGCGCTCAGGATGGAGGTATAATCAGGGAGGGGTGCAGGGGTCAGGGTCAGGGTCAGGGTCAGGGTAAGGGCTCAGGATGCCAGCAGGAACAGAGGTGAGAGGTAAGAGAAGGGGAAAAACCTAGAAGAAAGAGAACTTAGAGAAGTAGGGGGAAGGTGAGGGATGCTAGCGTTAGGGAGGGGTGCAGGGTTCAGCTCTGGCACCTGCCCTACAGGCCCACATTGAGACAGCTCAGCCATTAGCACTGAACCCTGCACAGTAAGCTGCTTGACTCCAACCACTCTTATGCAAAAACAACTGACCACACACAGCATGCAAACATGACGTGATCTGACAAAAACCCTGGCAACGACCAGTGAAACAAGAACGGGGGCTATCGGTAAAGAAAGGAGAGACCCCGGCGCAACCAAGTGGCCAGCACCAGGCCACCTGCACTCACTGACTTCAGCACTGAGCCACACCCTAAGGGCAGCATGTTGCAGTGGCACAGGCTTGACCTGCTCTGCACGGCTATACTTCCATAGCTGGCCCCTCACCTCCCACTCTGCCCCCCAGCCCCACTCTACCCCCTCTACCCCCCTCTACCCCGTACTCAACCCCACTCTACCCACTCTGCCCCCCTCTACCCCGTACTCTATCTCCCCATTCTATTCCCTAATCTCCTCTAATATCCCCACACTACTCTACACTCTAATCGCGAAGGTAAAGACTCTTTACTTGCATTTGCGACACACTCTTCCAGCCAGCCCAATAGGCACAGCCATAGCTGGCCCTTCACCTAGCCCCCGTGCTAACCCCAACCCTCTACCCTCACACCCTCTATCCCCTTCCTCATTCTAGTTCACACCGCTGACGTGCAAACTCCTTACCTCTGAGATGGACTCCCTTCACTTGCTACAGATATGCAAATTCTTCACTTACTACTGAAACGCTTTACTTGCCACTGAGATATAACCTCTATCCCTTTCCATTATGAGAAAGTACTTGCCGCTGAGGTGTAAACTCTTAACCCCACTCTCTCCCCTCCACCCCGACTCACCGCTGAGGTGGAGAAGGTCCTGCACTGGCCCCCTATGGCATCATAGATGCACCTGCGGCTCAGTACCAGCAGGGCAACAGAGCAACAGCCAGTGCGTCTCACCCATACGGTCAGTACGGCAGGGCAGCAGCAGGGCAGCAGCAGGGCATCACCTCCCTCAGGCGCAAGCCAGGCAGGCAGTGGCGGGGGCCGAGTGAGGAGGACAGACCGAGCAGCTGAGCAACATTGGAGTTGGTGCGGTGCGGTGCGGTGCGGTGCACACCCAGGCAGTGGGCAGGCTGGTGGTGAAGGGGCTGGTCGTTGACCTGCTGCACCACTACAAGGCAACCATCTGCTGCGGGCTGCCGTCACCCAGCTCCTCCTGAGACAAGGCGTGGACACAAGGGATGGCGGTCCTGAGTTGGGCCCTATCACCTCCTCCTCCTCCTCAAAATACTCCCAACTTCAGCAAAGCAAAGACACTGGTTTACAACAGGTCGCCTTTCCTGATCCAGCCTCTCCTCACCCCGCTTGTCCCTGGTCTCAGGTCATCGTCCCATGCCTGACCCCTGCCTTTGTACACCCCGTCTGTACCTGTCCCTGGTCCTATGTCTCATGCCTGGTTTCTGCTTGATGCATGCAGCAGCTTGCTGACTCAACCTTTGGCTGAGCACCTACCCCAGGTTGATGAGGCACGAGGTGAAGGGGAGAGTACTGCAGGCAGCAGGAGGGGTGGCAGTGCCAGGCATGGTGTGTGGCACCGGCCAAGCTGTTCAGCCAGCTGATACCCTGCTGATGGCTTGGCACGCGGACTTATGGAACATGAGCAGAGTGAGAGAAAGAGGAGTGACAGGAACAGGGTGGTGGGCAGCAACGGCTGTGCAGTTGGGTCCAGCCAAGGACAGTGTGGTGGAAGCCAATTGTAGGAAGTAATGGGTGACCAATTCAAAGCGATTGCCCAGCTGGCAGGGAGAAGGTGAAGGCAACACATGACATTGACTGGTGAAAGGGCGGGTGACAGGGCGGCGTGGCTATTTCGTGCGGTAGCAGTGCGCGGCGGTGTGCGTGACGGCAGACAGGACAGGCATCGCTCCTGCGGTGTCGCGAGACACACTACCGGGATAGGTGACAGCTTTGCCCGCATCCACCTGCAGTCATTCTGGGCCTGCGCTGTCCTTGGAGAAGCCAGCAGCGCCAAGGCCAACACGGACACGGTCCAGAGAGCCGAGGTGCGTGCAGAGGCTCTGTGCATCATTGCTTCACGGCTGGTGAAGGCTATCACGGCTGATGCTGATGCTGCAGTTTCTAATTGTGGGGTTTGCACATGGTGTGACCAGAGTGAGAGCGGCTGTCGTATACCAGCCAGGAGCACAAACAGGTGACCACCAACAGACCGCAAGACCACTTAGGATAGCAATGTGAGGTTACCGCAAGAGCCCAATACAACAGCACTATCCAAATGCATGGTGACGGCACCGGTCCTAGTGGCATGACCCGGTCAACAAGCTTCGTGCAAAGTTGTCCTGAACCCTACAGCCCTCATGCTACACCAAAATGAAGAACCTCATCACTGTACTGTTTTGTTTGCTTTATTTGCTTGAGTCGTACTTCACGGTACGCTCAGTGGTACGGCTAAACAAGACAGCGGTGAATGTCCAGCGCTGCTGACATGTCCCGGTCTTCCCAACCTACTTCCCAACCACTACTTCTTTATAAGTCACGCACCTCGTACGGGAAATCAATGGCGCCGATGTCACATTCTTCGGCGCAAGCGCTGTTATCCGCCTGTGCATTCTGCTGTATTTTGTTGCGCTGCGAGGTACAATTGTAACATTCTAGCTGCATTCAGCTGCTGCGTTGCGTTGGCCAATTGCCCAAGCTCTGTCTGCGCAGGGGCATCCAACCCTGCATGTCACGGTCGAGAGGGTTGGCCGACATGTGTCGGTTGTTCTGGCATTGCTGCCGCTCAGCGTCAGCGTCGCAGCCCCAGCCAGTCGCCCTCGCATCAGGTACGCAGCTTCAGAGCTGGGAACCAGCGTACAACCAGATAAGCTCCAGCGAGTCCCACAACGCAGAAACAGCTGACGCCATTTCGCACAACTGCAGGCCGCCCCCTCCTCCTCCACCACCACCCTTCCTAGATCCCATGCACCCGCCTGCCAACCCCCCGCCCTTATCCCCACCCCCTGCCCCGCCATCTCCGGAACCACCATCTCCACCCTCGCCCCAGCCACCCCCACCAGCCGACCCGCTACCCGACCCCTCATTGCCACCGCCCGAAATGTCACCAATGCCTAGACCACGGCCCAAGCGACCCAAGCCACCACCTCCCAGCCTTCGCCCTGGTTCCCCTCCCTTCCCCCTAACCAGCCTTGCCCCCCCTCCCCCCCAACCTCCTCCTGGCCCCTCTTCACCTGCAGTCGTCACAGCTCAAACTCCTCAGCCTCCACCACCTTCTCCCTCCCCGCCCCTGCCCACCCCTCCACCCCAGCCACCCCCACCCTCGCCGCCCCTGCCCCCCACACCCTCCCCTACGCCCCCCTCCCCTCCTGCCCCCTCACCCCCGCCACCTGTGCTGGATGTGTGGATAGTGGCAGGCGGCTCCAACGCCGTAGGGGAGAACGGAGCCTGGGACGGCGGCGGCAGTGACCTGCCCTGTGTGCTGGAGGACCCTGAACGCATTCTCATGTGGGCGGTGCGCAACCAGGTGTGCAGCAGGCAACACGGGTGTGAGGCAGGGGGCGGCTGTGGGTCAGGGAGCCTGGGGGGCGGCTGTGGGTCAGGGAGCCTGGGGGGCGGCTGTGGGTCAGGGGGCCTGGGGGGCGGCTGTGGGTCAGGGAGCCTGGGGGGCGGCTGTGGGTCAGGGGGCCTGGGGGGCGGCTGTGGGTCAGGGAGCCTGGGGGGCGGCTGTGGGTCAGGGGGCCTGGGGGGCGGCTGTGGGTCAGGGGGCCTGGGGGGCGGCTGTGGGTCAGGGAGCCTGGGGGGCGGCTGTGGGTCAGGGGGCCTGGGGGGCGGCTGTGGGTCAGGGGGCCTGGGGGGCGGCTGTGGGTCAGGGGGCCTGGGGGGCGGCTGTGGGTCAGGGAGCCTGGGGGGCGGCTGTGGGTCAGGGGGCCTGGGGGGCGGCTGTGGGTCAGGGAGCCTGGGGGGCGGCTGTGGGTCAGGGGGCCTGGGGGGCGGCTGTGGGTCAGGGGGCCTGGGGGGCGGCTGTGGGTCAGGGGGCCTGGGGGGCGGCTGTGGGTCAGGGAGCCTGGGGGGCGGCTGTGGGTCAGGGGGCCTGGGGGGCGGCTGTGGGTCAGGGAGCCTGGGGGGCGGCTGTGGGTCAGGGGGCCTGGGGGGCGGCTGTGGGTCAGGGGGCCTGGGGGGCGGCTGTGGGTCAGGGGGCCTGGGGGGCGGCTGTGGGTCAGGGGGCCTGGGGGGCGGCTGTGGGTCAGGG
>JASKMD010000001.1:2096000-2133782 GCA_030144725.1 Haematococcus lacustris | reverse complement strand
AGCCTGCCTGGCCAGGGTCAGTGGTTGGGGCGGCCTGGGGGGCGGCAACAGCAGCCTGGGCCCCTGAACGGGTACGGGTCCGGGGACCAAGCAGGGCACCACCTGCTGCTGCTGCTGCTGCTGCTGCTGTAGCCACATCCACTGATGACCTGGACTGTCGGCCCCTTCTCTTTGGTTGGACTGCTACCTTCTCCTCTGTAGGGGAGCGCATCTCACCTGCCTGGCGTGCCTGCGCCCCTGCCATAACCCCTCCTCCTGCCCCTGCCCCTTCACGCTCTCCTGGCCTTGCCCCTGCCCCTTCACCTTCTCCTGCCCCTCCCCCTCCACAGGCCCCTGCTACCCCTCTTGACCCACCCTCTCCCACTGCTCCTGCTCCTGCTCCTTCTTGTCCACTTGGTACTCCTGCTGCTGCCGCTCCTGCGGCTGCTGCTGCTACAGCCCCTGACCCAGCTCCTCCTCCCCCCACTTCACCTGGCCCTGCTGTCGAGCCCACCCCAGGGCCTACTGCCGCCTCAGCCCTGCCGCCTGGACTGGGGGCATCATCTACTGCCGCCTCAGCCCTGCCGCCTGGTCTGGGGGCGTGATCCTGGGAAGGGTGGGGAGGGGGAGAAGGGGCAGGGGGGGCGTCTGACAGCCGCTGCAGCTGCTCCTGTAACAGCTCCAGCAACAAAGGGTCCTGCAGGGCATCAGGGAGGCGGGGGGCAGGGGGCATGAGCTCGGCGCATGGGGCCAGCACATGGAGGTCCTTGCATGGGGGCTACAAGGGGTTTGCATGCACTTGTGGTTGGCATGGGCTGTGGCATGCCAAGCAGCTGGCCCCTCCCCTCCCCCCCTTACCTGCGTCTTGGCAGTAAGGGCCATCAAGCTCAGCTGCTGCTGTGCTGCCCTCTGCTGTCGCAGCTGCTGCTGTCGTGCTTCATGCTCCTCCTGCTGACTCTGCTCCTGTTGCAAGGGCAGCGACAGGGGCTCTTGCTGCTGCTGCTGCTGCTGCTCTGGGGTGTCTAGTGCTGCTGGCTCCCGCTGGTCCTGCTGATCCTGTTGGTCCCACTGATGCTGTTGCGGAGGTTCAGATGCAACCATAGGAGCTGTTGGGATTGCCTGCAGAGGCTGAGGCTGAGGCCGAGGCTGAGGCTGAGGCACAGCCGGTGTCAGGTCAGGCTGCTCCAGGACGTCAGCTGCTGCCAGGCGTTCTGCAGGAGCGTCAAGCGCCCGGCCTGCCCCATCGCTGACTTCTGCACTGTGGTCAGGGGCCGAGGCCTGCTGGGCTGGCAGCTCCCTGCTCGTCTTCCCCTGCGTGCTGCCACCAGCGGGCAGCTCAGCGACCGGCCTGCCCTTGTTGCCCAGGCTGGTGAGGTCCAGGAGGCACGAGCTAGGCTGGTCTCGGCTGACTGTGCTGGTGGTGGCGGCAGGGCCTGCACCTGACTGCTTGCTGCTGCTCGGGGTTGAGCCAGTGGGGGGGCCTGGGCCAGATGCTGGTGGGGCTCCTGAGGCAGCTGCAGGGGCAGGGGCTTGCTGCGGTAAGGGGGCAAGCGGGGCTGCTCTTGACCCAGCTGCTGTGCCCGCCTCGGCTGCTGCTGCGGTGTTGCTGATGTGGCTGTGGGTGTCGTTGGTCAGCAGGGGCTGGTTTGGGCTGACAGGTGTGAGTACGTCAGGTGCACTAGCAGCGGTTTGACTGGCCCCTGCACTGCCTGCCTCATTACCAGCGCCGCTGCCTACCCCACCGCCTGCACCCATGCCTGCCCCACTGCCAGCTGCAGCGGCAGAAACGTCGCTGCCTCCTTCCAGGGCAGTGGACCCTGCAGCAGGGCCAGGGGCTGGGGCTGATGGTGCAGGGGCTGGCGCTGGCCCTGTTGCACCTGGCTTGCGCCGTGCAGCAGCTGCAGGCGCAAACTTTCGAGCTGGCTTGGCGCTGAGAGCTGACAAGGCTGCCAGCCCAAATAGACCCCCCGCTGGCTGCAGCTTGGGCGCAGCTGCCTTGGTGCCATCGAGGTTTGACCTGTGAACGGGGACATGACAGGGCGGGCTGTGGGGCCGCTGGTCAATGCTGAGCTATCTGTCGTGCGGCGAGCATTACCCGGACAGCTCGGTGACAATGCCCGCCTCAGCCGCAGCACCTGCAAGCAGCGTACGCACAAAGATGAGCTAGTGCTTAGTGCTAGCACTCACACCTGCAGCCCAGCGCATCGAGCTCTGGGTAGGCGGAACTGCATACCATCGCGGTTCGTGCTCATAGCATGCGGCACGCAAAGGACGCCGTATGTGAGCCAGTCCGCGGTGCGCAGCTGGGAGCGCCGCAGTACACTTAGCAGCTATCCATATTACTATGTTTTATGCTTTTGCATCGTGGGGCTCTTTACTTGCTGGTGCGAAAGGTTCCATGTTCGACTCCCAGGCCGGGAATGGATTAGGTCAGGTTTATTAAAGGAAAGGAGTTGATTGTCTGCTGCCACTACTCACGTGCTGCTACAGCGCAACTCAGTTGACAGTGGCGCACTCCACATGCGGAATGTCTGCTATACATAGAGGGAATAAGAATACCAAACATTGAAGCCCTGGTTTCGACTGCTGACACTGCTGAGTAGGGGTGTTTCAAGGCAACCGTAGTACAACAATTGGGTTCTGCTTGGCTTTGGTGAGCCCATTGTCATGCTTCAGCTGCCCCTTGCTCAGCTTCCACTCCCACTACTCAGCACCTGACCTGTGACTGGGTCCCGCTGTGCATGCCCAGCCTTGATGGCCTAGGTGACGCTCAGGAGTCCCCAACATGGGGTTGGTAATCTTCATGCAAGTACTCGCTACGAAGTGCACCGATTTCGGTAGCGTTTGTTGCATTGGCACCTGCAAATTACTCCGCATCTACTGGCAAGCGGCGCGTTAATCCTTGCATCAGAGTCCATGCCGGCGCAAGCGAGCGCGGACACACCTCAGCTGCTCACAACCGATTGTTCTAGTGGTATGTAACGGCATCAGTGATGGAGCTGCGCCTGCTATCGAGCCAGAAGTACAATCTAAATTCAGCCCGCCAGGCTTGCTCCGCGAGCCTTTCATTGGTGCAGGCGGTGTCGGAAGACCGTCGTGGGGCCAGTGATAACTGGACATTGCATCAAACGCGCAGGGTTATGTGGGAGGTGCGTTCCTCTCTCACGCCAGTCACACAGAAAAGTACCTCCTTGCACAAAGCGGCATGTTGTAAGCTGACCACTGTGACTTTCTGAAATTTCAAGTCTGTTCGTAACTCTACGACACAGCTACTGGAAAAGAAAGCACGGCAGTTCATCAATCAGGCCCGCCGTAATTGACTTTGGCGTGACCCGACTCTGCCTTGCAGAGTTGACTAGCCTACTCCGACCGCCTGGACCGCACCCCCTTGCAGCCCCTCACTAAGCCCCTCACTAAGCCCCTCACTAAGCCCCTCACTAAGCCCCTCACTACCCCGCCAACCCCTCCCACCCCCTCCCAGCCCCTCCCACCCCCTCCACCCCCTCCCACCCCCTCCCACCCCTTCCCACCCCCTCCCAGCCCCTCTCAACCCAGAATGCCAGAAGTATGGTGCCAGAAGTATGGTGTAGAAGTATGAGCCAGAAGTATGGTGCTGGTGCTGGTGCTGGTGCTGGGCTGCCCACCCCTCCTGCTGCCCCCCCCTGGCAGCAGCTGGCAGCTGGTGCTGGTGCCGCCCCTGGCATGCTCACCCCTCCATCTGAGCAGCAGGGGGCCACAGCGGAGCTGTACACGAGCTTGACACGCAAGCGGGGGGCGGGCGGGAGGGATCGGACCCAACATGTCGAGGAAGGTAACATAGCAATGGCATACACACCTTGTGAGGCATTGCAGAGTAGCCAGGCCAACAGTACTGCTCACGAAGGGGTCAAGCATCGCAGCAACCTTGCATATTTCTGAGCATGGGTGGAGGGGCGCTGTTACATCGGTTTGGCATGCCATGTGAACCGTTTTGGCTGCGGCGACTGTGCCTCCCTGTGCGCAGGTGCTTCTGGGCCACGTCGGTCGCGGCGGTCTCTCGCGGCGAGGCCCGCATGAGCAAAACGTGCATGGATTTGAATGTGAAGATTTGAGCCGCCATAGCACCCAGCACACTGCACAATATTTAATGTTACAAGCTGCACCGCATAGCTGAAAGAGTCCTTTATCCAGGGATGTGCGAAACATAAATAGAAACCACGTGGCTGAGACGCGGCGTCGTTTTGATTACCAGGGGTCAGTTTCCTGTCATTTTCTGTTAGTTGGGGACACCTGAGCCTGGGACCTGGCCTGGGCCTGGGCTCAACCTGGGTAAGGTTTGACATGCCCAGGTCAGCCAGGACGCCATGCAGCACCCTGTCATCGATGAGAAAGTGCCGCGCCCACACCCCCACCATGGGGAGCATGGTGAAGGGGCGCGGGCACGTGCCATGTTGTTGCCAACCCGCGGTTTACAAACAGCGCATAGCGCACCCTCCTTTCTAAGGGCAGCCTGCCTGCCCCCCCCTTCCCTATGGAGTCCACTCCCTCCAGCCACCGGGCCTCCAGCCCCAGCAGCCTACGATGCGTGGCTACCTCCGCCACCCGCCTAGGCTGTCGCAGCACACTATTGACTGGCAGGCGCCACCTGTGCTCCCGGTCTGGCAGGCTGTAGTCTAGCCTACCTAGCACCAACTGGGGGAAATGCTTCTGAGCATTCTTGCTGAACCCCCCCTCAACCACCCCAATAGCCTTGCCCCACAACTTGATGAAGCAGCCTGCCGGTAGAACTCATTGATGCTGGTGCTGATTGTGGTGGCGTTGGCGTTGAGGGAGTTACCATCCCCTGTCAGGTGCACCTCATCCAGCTCCTTGAGCTTGGCAACCGGCCATGTGCTGCTGGGCTGCTCAAACACAGCCACCTCGGCAGTCAGCAGCTTGATGCCGCTGTGGTGGGGACCACGCATCAGATGCTCATGCACCCTGGCGGTTGCCAGCAGCTCCATGGCATCTTTGATCTGTGCCAGCAGCTGTGGGTCCCAGATGTTGAGCTGTACTGGGGGGGGCAGCTGGGCTGGGGCGGCTGCAGAGCGGGGGGAGCTGCGTGTGGCAAGGCGGGGGTGAGTATAGGGAGGGCAGGCTGGGTCAGGTGGGGGAGGGGGGCCTGGGGCTGGACCTGCTGCTGGGAAGCCTTCAGTGGGCTGCCCTAGGAAGGACGTTTGTTCATCTCCGCCACAACAGCGTTAACTTGCGCTGGGCTGAGATCAGGCCGCGCTGCCTCCACGTGGCCACGAATGGCAGCCTTGATGACCTGGCGCCGCTCTCCAACTACCTCTTGCTGCCCACTGCCACTAGCACCTACATACATGGGACGGCATAGCACACGCGCAGCGACTTGCAGTGTCGCGTGGTGCACACTGCGTCGCTTCGTCAGGGGGGCCTACACAGTAAAGTGCCGAATTTGAATAACTTTAGGCGTTGAAGGCGCATTGCTACTCCATTCTGGTACCATTGTGAAAGCCAAGCACATAGCCGTGCAGCTCTTTATAACATCTCTCCTAATGCCCTTGTTCGTCTCCTTCCGCCAACCAGCTGCAAAGATATGACACATTTAGTTACCCTACCCCCAAAAACCATGTTTCACACTGAAACTTCCCTAATGTGAATATGGCGGTGCTTCTATCCACCTTCACAAAGACTGGCACCGAAACTTTTGTAGAAGCGGCTACCCATCCCACTGCTCTAACCAAAGCCAACAGCTCGTTAAAAGCGTTGTCGGGTGGCAGTCCATAGGCACTTGAAGTCTTGCACATGGACATGCAAGCATGCTACATGCAAGATCCCTTCCTGGCCTTAGCAGCTTTCTTGGCTGGCTCAGCAACCACCACTTGCTTGAAATAGAACCTATCCTCTGCTGGAAAACGTAAGCTGGGCCGCGGTTGGGCTGACCATTGAGCTGCAACACGCAACATTGCGTAGTCAACAGCCAACAGGGTCCAGAGTTTAAATGCTGGTTGCTGCTTCCCACCCTCCATGCTGGCTGCTGCTGCTGTTAGAATGTTATCTTTGTTATGGGGGTATAAACCACTTTTCTCGAATGCACGCTCTTCTCAGATGCCGCACTACATATATTGTTATCGATTTATATTTGTATGCTTCACGTAATTATTTGTAACTAAATGCCGTGTGACGCCATTTTGTGCCAAGGGGCTTCTCCACTTTGCTCTTGCGCTCTGTGACCCATTGCGTTATCCTCATGGCTGCAAGCAATGCTGTCTTGGTGACACCCGCACCCTGCTGCTGGCCCCTCACTACCAAGTCCCGCAACTGCTTCTCTTCCACAGCTGACAAAGCTGTTGGGCACCCATGTTTTGCAATCACCCCATCCCTCTTCATGACTCTGTAGAAGGTGGCATATGAAACGCTATGTTCCCAGGCCACAGCTGCCATAGATGGCTGTGGCTGGACCCTCCTGACCTTAAAGTCAGCATTAGCAGCTGCCACGAGCCTTCTGCCCATCTCGCCTGCGCTGTCTAGAGCCAAGCTGGACTGCCGAGAAGCACCAGTGGTCGGTTTGGCCATGGGGGGTGGGGGTGTGCGGTGGGCCCTGGGCACATGAGGCCGATAAAATGCCTGGAGCGCTTAGAAAGAGTATTTTCGACGCGAGTCCGCGGCCAAGCGGCTGCAGTAGACCGGAGCGGACCAATTGAGCTACATTAAGTACCCACCAAAGTGTCAAGAAGGGCTGCGCTTGCACGGGTAACTTGTCGCGCGAGTGCACCCGGAACCTTAACAGCCGGTAGGGTTCAAACGGGCATAACCGGCGGCAGCCACATCTCAGCCGACGGTTCGCGATGATTCGCTTCTAACCGACTCACAGCATCCTCGTTACCTCCAACGACCGTGTATGCAAGGAAGCGTGCGTATTGGAGGGCAAAAACGGGAGAACGGCCAAAACAGGCCTATTCAAATTCGGCACTTTACTGTGTAGTCTTTCGTCAAGCTTTGCGGCTTACCGGCTGCACTCTGTGCGGGGCGTTTGCGTTTCTTCTTCCGCGACATTTGCGGGATTCAGCAACATTATCCAAGCGCAGTGGCCGCGCGGGGTGGTGCATCAGGTCGCCATCCAACCAGAGTGCCGGCAACCGGAATGAGGCGGAAGTGATATCCATTACACATTTCACACAAGACGAGACAGCTCATCAGGCAGCTCAGGAGCAGGAGCAGCTCATCAGGCCTAGTCTTCCGCGGCACTGACGTGAATGCCCCCTGGAGCCCCTGGAGCAGCATGAGGTTACAGCATTACAGACCCAGACTAGAGTACCAAGATGCATAGGCATCCAGCGTGCAGGCACAGAAACATCAAATGCTCTGTGGTTGAGTTGTTCGCACACATCCATGCGCAAGCCCCATCATGGAGCATATCGCCAGCTTCCAATCCACACCAAGCTCAGCCACCGAGCTAAGCTCACAGCCACCATGCAGCACACCGATACCTTCCAATCCACACTCAGCATAGCCACCCAGCTCAGTGTACAGCCGTTTTGAGCGCAGCCGCCGCTAAGCCACTAAGCTGAGCCACCCATCCAAGCTGAGCCGCCTGAAGCTAAGCCACCGCTGACCCTAGCCACCACCCAAGCTGTGCTGATGAGCAAGTGCCAAGCAGCCACACCAGGTGAAGCTCATGCACCATGTACACTTTGAGCACTACAACTGGCACACTGAGCGTACGATGCGGTACGAATGCATGACCTCCGCCTTGCTAGCCTCATAGTAAGCGGCCTGCAGGCAGAACTGGCCCCACCTCGGGCCCTGACCCCCCGGACCCTCTGCCCCGGCACTTCCAGGCTCGGACCCCGCCTCCTCCAAGGCCTGCAGCCGTGCCCTCAGCCTGTCAACCACCGCCGCCATTGCCGCCCCTGCCTGCCTGGCCTGCTCCACTCCGCCCACTGGCCCTGAGGGGGTCGAGCCAGAGGGCGCAGCCTCGCTGCCAGTGGCTGCAGCGTCAGCGGAGGACAGCCCTGGGCCAAAGAACAGGTCGGCGTCGGGGCCAGCCAGCACCGCATCCAGCTGGCCTGTGGCGTCTTCCAGCAACACCTGGGAAAGAGGGAGAGGGCCGTGCGGCAGCAGCAGCAGAGGCAGCAGGCGGGGGAGGCAGGTGGGATGTGGCAGGGGCTGAGGTGTGGTGAGGTGGGGGCTGACAGCCATGAGGTGTGAGGGGTGTTAGGTGTGTACAGTTTTGGGCTGTAAAGTGTGAATGTGTGAATGTGATGTAAATGATGTGGAAAGGAAAGCACGGAGCCAGCATATTGGTGGGGGCGGGTCAGCGGGCTGGGATAGATGTCCCAGTTCTCCAGCTCATTCAGCAATGCATGGGCCTGCCGAGCCATTGCAGCTGCTTGGACACCCACAAGCCGTGCAGGGCGTGACAGGGGCTCGCCTGCTGCTGCCCTGCAGCTGGTAGTGTAGCCGTGCCAAGGGTCTCACCTTCAGCAGCCACATGGAGCGAGGGGAGCCCCCAGCTGCCGTGTCCAAAACAGGCACCAGGGCATCCCCCAGGTCGTCAGGGTAATGCCTGGCAAAAGGAGGGAAGGTCAGACCAGACCGGCAGCACAGCCAAATTAGGCACTGACTGGCAGCATTGCTCAGGACGTGGTAAGGGCCGGGCCAGCCGGGAGCAGGCCAAGCTGATCAGCAGCCAATGCGTGGATGATGGGAAGCTGGGGCAGGAGGCTGAGAAGGCGGGGCTGGCTGGCCAGGGTTGCAATGGTTCACACCGCCTGAGCCCATACTCCCCCCCCCCACACACACACGCTCTGCAGGCTGGGCAGGCTGTCGCGTTGTGAGCATGCTTGCTGTACTGTTGCCTGAATCCCATGAGGGGCAACAAGGCGTTTTGGCTTGACAAACATGCACCAATGTAACCCGACACAGCTGAAATATGGCACTGCTACTCAGCCATGCAGACCGTCAGTTGAGGCATTGTGTTGTGACAAGGCTCAACACGTTTGCAGTGGCCCACCCCGCATGGGCTCGCCCCGCCCCTCCCTGGTGGGGCAGAGCATGGTAAGTGCTTAGCCAGGATGAGGGACACGTGTCGACACAGCCGCTAGCGGGGACCATTGGGAACAGCAGGTGGCGCCCGCTGCAACTGTGCTGGTGACCAGAGCTATACTAGCGGATGAGGTGGGCGGCTGAGAGCAGGCATGGCTAGCGGGTGAGGTGGGCGGCGTGCAGCAGCACCATGCACCTTCCTGTGTCACCCAGCCTGGCTGCAACACTTCCTGCTAGCCACCCCACCCCACCCCACCGCACCCCACCCCACCCCACCCCACCCCCACACACAGCCCTCCAAATCCAGCATCAGCCCCCCCTCTCTGCCCTCCAGCCCCTCCCCCCTCCCTCCGTCAACCCTTCCTTGCCTACACAAGACAGGCAAGAGCACAGTGAACAGACTTCCATGAAAGGCCTGCACAGCAGTGATCCATGCTCTATCAACAGTCCCGGCTTGGAACAGCCATTGGCCATGAACGCCACAGCTTAACCACACCTAACCACACCTAAATGTGTAACCCCCACACACACACACCACAACAACACACGCCACACACCCCGCCCGCCACTCCTAGCCCCAGCCACCCCTCCCTTGCCTATGCCCCCGCTCACCCAATGGGCCGGGCATGCACCAGGAAGGGTCCCGGGTGAGGGGGCTGCTGCACTGCTGCCAGCTGCACCTCCCTCAGGCTGCAGTAGGTGGGTGGCAGGGGAGGGGGGCCCTCAGCATCCCCGACCTCCCCAACTGACACCACGCCTGGCCAGGCCAGGCAGGCAGTGCAGGACAGGGAGGGGGGACAGGGAGGTGAGGCGTGAAATAAGAAACGAGGGAGGGTGGGTGAAAGAAGAGACGAGAGACAAGGCCGAGGAAGTGTTTGGCTGGAGCATGTAAACAGGGCCACAAGGGGCGTCTGTGAGAGGGTGACGACAGGAGGGAAGTCAGGGTCAGGGTCAGGGTCAGGGTCAGGGTCAGGGTCAGGGTCAGAGTCAGGGTCAGAGTCAGGTGGAGTGGGGTCAGGGTCAGGGTCAGGTGGAGGGGGGTCAGGGTCAAGGTCAGGGTCAGAGTCAGGGTCAGAGTCAGGTGGAGTGGGGTCAGGGTCAGGGTCAGGTGGAGGGGGGTCAGGGTCAAGGTCAGGGTCAGAGTCAGGGTCAGAGTCAGGTGGAGTGGGGTCAGGGTCAGGGTCAGGTGGAGGGGGGCCAGGGTCAAGGTCAGGGTCAGAGTCAGGGTCAGAGTCAGGTGGGATGGGGTCAGGGTCAGGGTCAGGTGGAGGGGGGTCAGGGTCAGGGTCAGGGTCAGGTGGAGGGGGTCCAAGGTCAGGTCCAAGGTCAGGTGGAGGAGGCCGGGTTGTGTCAGAGGTGCCTTGGTGCAGGGTGGTGGCGACCAGGGTGTGCAGGGGGTGCAGGGGTCAGACTGGTGTGACTGGCTCATCTCACGTGAGATCAGGTAAGAGGGCGGAGGGGGCGGGGGGTCAGCAGGTGGGGTGCGGTGCAGGGCCAGGCGGGCCTGGTAGCGCTGCTCCTCCTGCAACCCCTTGGCTGCAGAGCAGGTGGTGCGGGGGGTCACCAGCACCTGCACCTGGCCCTGGAACGCATGGGTCAAGGAGGTGGCGGCAGCAGCAGGGACAGCGTGTCAGTGTTGGGTTAGAAGCCGGTCAAGTCAGGCAACATCTAACATCTTAGAATGTTGCATGCTGGTCAGACTCCACCCCCCTCCCTCCACCCCCTGTTGAACCTGACCTGGTCCTGGGTGACTCCACCCCCTCCACCCCCTGTTGAAGCTGACCTGGTCCTGGGTGACTCCACCCCCTGTTGAACCTGACCATCCATGCCAGCCCTGCACCCTACACGCAGGTCCAGACAGCAGCTGCCCTGACCTGCCTTCGCTGCTCCCAGCACCAGCAGCTTGAGCTTGAGCGACGCACCCAGCACCATCAGGGGGTGGACCAGCTGCTGGGGAACCAGCTGCGCATCACACATCACACACCACCCATCACACATTGCACCACCCATCACATGAGTCAGGCACACCATGCACCTTATCCCGCACTTATACCTACCCCTCTCCTACCCCTACCCCTCTTTCCCTCTTGCCTCCAACCCCAACCCTCACCCCTGCCGACCCCCACCCCAGGCCAGCCCATGTTGCACCGCCAACATGGGAAGAGGCAGGGGGCCCAGCCCCACCTGCTTGGGTTAGGGTTAGGGTCAGGGTTAGGGTTAGGGTACTCTGACCCTGACCCTAACCCGCCCCACCTGCTTGCTGCACTGCTTGCAAGGCAGCCTAGCAGGAGGAGATCAAGCGGGGTCATATACCTTAGTCAACACCTAGCCCCCAATCCTTGTTTTTCCTCCTCCCCATGCCACCCAAACAGCATGCCACCTTACTCTGCCTAGCAGGAGATCAGGATGTGTCTAATACCTAGTCTGACTCCCTAGACCCCAAGCAGCAAGCTCCATCCCAAAGCAGCAAGCAGCAAGCAGTTTAGCCTTCAGCTCCGCAAGCAAATCTCTGCTAACCCCTGCCCCTGCCCTTACCCCTGCCCTTACCCCCGCCCCTGCACTCGACCCCTCCCCCTACCAGCCCCCTCACAGTTTCACCCCATGCTGCCTGGCAGCATGGAATGGGAATGGGAGGCGTCTATGTGGCGTCCTATGCCTCTCAACAGAGTTCCATGCACACCAACTGACTCACATGGAGAGCATGCAAGCATGGCTCTGACACACTCACCACCGGCAGCACTGACCCCAGCACAGGCAGCTGGTCCAGTGCCAGCGTCCCGCCAGCAGCCCCAGAGCTTGAGCCCTCAGGGCCGGGTGAGCAGCGCAGGGGGAGGGCGCGGCGCAGCAGCGGCGGGTGCAGGTCAGCGGCTAGGGCCTCAGAGGGGATGGAAAAGGGCTGGCTGGCGCTGCACCGCTGGCGGTGGGAGGGGCAGGAAGGCAGGCAGGGGGGGAGGAGAGGGGCGGCAGGCAGGCAGGCAGACAGGCAGACAGACAGGTGTTAGGGTAGGGAAGCATGTGTTGCAGCGGCCCAGGGCATGTGACTGAGCAGCACGCCCGCTGCACACGCCCAGGCTGGCCCCTCCGCCTGCAGGCTGCAGGTCTGAGCTCCTGGACTTCAAGTGCAGGAGCTCACTGCAGGACTGAACGCCTGCAGGCTGTATTCAACGCTGTCTACAGTACAAGGCTGTATACTGTATACTGCACTGTATGCAAGGCTGTATACTTGAACAACAGTCAGGCTGTGGCTTTTAGGTCCAGTCGGAAAATGCCAGCAAGACAGCGTTAAGGCCCATGTATCTTTTCGAGCCCAGAGGCGAACAGTGGAGTGGAGGGAGGAGAAGAGGAGAGGAGAATAGTCACACACTGTGTATGTAGGTACACACAATGAAGGCAGCAGTATGCCACACCTCACACCTTTGTGGCAGAGGGAGGCAGTCGGTGGCGTCCCACACAAACAGCACCAGGTGGCCGGGACTGCGGCTGTCAATGGCCACGACCTGTCAATGGCAACAGGCAGAGCCGGCAGCAACAGTGCCCGCTGGCAGCGGCTGCAGCTAAGGGCCTCTAACCCTGCGTCTTGCACCCTCTTGTATTTCAGGCCCTGCTCCTGGACATACTGCCTCCCCCTTGCCCTCCCCCTTGCCCTCCCCGCTGCCCTCCCTCCTGCCCCCCCGGCTGCCCTCCCACCTGTGATGCACTCACTGCTGCTGTTGCCACTGCTGCTGCCACCCCTGCCCAACCCCCCTTCTTACTGCTAGCCGCACCGCTGCTGCTGCCGCACACCAGCAGTCAGCCCACCTTACAGAACAGGTCCACCAGGGGGGGTGGGGTGCTCTGGGCTGCTGGCATAGGGGGGGTCAGCACCAACTCCTCCAACCGACACAGCTGGCTCAGTGGGGCGGGGCAGGGGGGCGGGCAGCCAAGGGCCCCTGGGGCTGGGCAGCAGGCAGGCGGAGGCAGCAGCACGGGCAGGAGGGGTGGCAGGGGCAGAGGCAGCAGGGTCAGCCGGAGTTGGCAGGGGGTCAGCAGCGCCCAGCAGGGGCAGGGTCAGCAGGGGGAAGGGAGAGCAGGGGGAGGGGCAAGCAGGAGTCAGCAGGTGTGTGGCCTGGAGCATGTGTGGCTGGTCAGCAGGGGTCAGCAGGGGTTGGTCGGGGTCAGCAGGGGTTGGTCGGGGTCAGCAGGGGTTGGTCGGGGTCAGCAGGGGTCAGCAGGGGTTGGTCGGGGTCAGCAGGGGTCAGCAGGGGTCAGTACACAGGTGGCAGCAGGTGTGTGGTGAGGAGCCGGCCCCGGCCTTCACCTGGCGGCCCCGGCGCTGTGGCTGAGCGCATGCGCCTGAGCTCCGCCAGGTCCTCCTCTGCCACCCTGCAGCAGGCAGCAGGCAGCAGCTGGGGGGACCTCCAGGGTGGAGGGTGGGGTCAGGGCTGGCTGGGGCTGTGCAGCATGCAGCATGCAGCAGGCGGCAGTGGGGTCATGGCCACCGCCTCCCTGGCTGTGCTGCGCTGCTGTGCCGCGCTGATGCCCAGGAGCTCCCTGGCAGTGAGGCAGTAGGATTAGGGCTGTGCTGCACCAGCTGTGCGTCCTGAGGTGGCCTGAGCTGGGTCCACACCTGAGGAGGAGCAGCTGAGGTGGTGGGGCTGGTGGCGATCAGGGTTAGGGTTCATGCCAGGGTGCTAGCATGCCAAGCCTCAGCCCAGCCTGGCCATGCTCTAGGTTCAGGCTCACATGGCTGTGCTCTAGGTTCAGGCTCACATGGCTGTGCTCTAGGTTGAGGTTCAGATGAGGAGCTGAGGCTGCTCACATGCCAAGCCTCAAATCCACCACCCATGACCCTGACCACCCCCCTCCTCATGGGACTGTTGGTTGCTGTTCCGTTGCACATGCGCTTGGTGACCGCAACAACCATGCCCAGCAGCTGCGGTGGTAGGCTTGAAGCTGAGGGTCATGATGATGCAGAGGAGCGCTGCGGGAGTCGGGGCCAAGGTGAGGCTGATCACATGCCGGGCCTCAGGCCAGCTGCCCCTCAGCCCTTCTGTGCCCCTTCTGGGCCTGGACCTCGCACCCAGTCCAGCTTGGTGGGGTGTGGATGTGCTGCTGCTTGTCCAGTGAGGTAGGTGCGCAGAACAGGCAGTACATCGTGCAGTACACGGTGGCTGTGGTGGTGAAGTGTGGTTGGTAGGGAAGCCACTATTTGCTGATTGTTGTGTTGCAGCAGGTGCTGAACAGTGATGCTGCAGCTGTCACAGGCCACAGGCTCACGTCGGACTCAAGGAAGGCAGATGAGGTGTCCATGCAAATCTGGCGGTCCATGCAGGCAGGAGTGAAGAGTGTGAGAGGCACCTGTAGGTGTTGCTGGCGGATGAGTATGGGCGATTGGCCTGCGGCCCCCCTGCCTTGCCCTCTGGGTGCAGGGGGCCTGGGTAGAGGCTCCAGAAGGCTGGGGGTACCCGTGGCTTGGTGCTGACATTGACCTGCTGACAGGGACCGAGGGTGACCGTAATGAAGCACAAATAGTGTGAACGGCAGCTGCGGTGCGCTCATCCTTGTCACTATGGCAGCAGTAGTGGCCACAGTGGCAGCAGCAGCAGCAGCAGCAGCAGCAGAAACATGTGGCGCATAGGCTGTTGTATCATATCGGCAGGGGAGAGTAATGGGATGGGACTAGGGCTGCGCAGGGGCTATGACGGCAGCAGCAGCGGCAGCAGCGCAGTGAATGGAGAGCAGGCTGGGGCTGGGGGTGGGGCTGGGACTGAGGCTGGCACTTCAGCTTGACGGCAGCCACCTTGAGTGTGATCTGCGCCTTGTCTTTCCAGGTGCCTAATGAGGCGCGATGTAGGCACAAGATATCCAGGGCTGAGCTGCATACCAGGCAGGCAGGCTCTTGCAAACCTGCCCCTGCCCCACATTGAGTATGGCCTGATAGCCCATGTGGACGCAGTGGGTACAGCTTTCAGGCGCTCTGTCTATAGCTATTGACATGTCTTGCATGGATGTCTTGACATGAGGGTGTGGTGACTCTGTCCATAGCTTTGAGCTTGGGGTTATTGATTTAGGGCTGGGCTTACTGAGGGTTAGGCAACAGGTCTCGGTGGCTGGCAAACACAATCAGGTGCACGTCCCCTAGGTTGGGTACCTCCTCGGGGTCGCATACATACAGCGTCTGACTGAAGTCTGTGATGCAAGACAGGGCGGGGCAAGGTACGGCGAGGTACGGTACAGCAAGGCCACTTGTCTCCATTGACGACGAGTAGCGCGTTTGGCCATGCCTTTGAGTCACCTGTGCCTGCCGTTTTCTTCGGTGCATCCCAGCTGACCACGCTGACGTAAACGTTGCATTCTCTTTTGTCAGTCGGCAGCTGCAGCTGTCGCAACACTGCGCCAATTTTCTGATACTTGCTCGCTGACATGAAGTTACGCGCTCTCCTCACGGTGAACTGTAATGGAGTTGCATTCAATTCGTATTAAACACACGACCGAAAGGGTGTATGCTGCACCCCTGCATGGCGCTAGTGGGGCATTGTGTGTGTTGTCATGATGCAGACATCGGCGACACTTCAGTTTTACGGATAAGGCATATTTTTTGCATGACACGTGCATCTTCACTTTCGCAAGCCCTGGAAAACCTGTTCATCAATGGCACGCCACAAGGCGTCAAGCCACAGCATCGGCGAAACACTAGCAACCTCTCGTCCAAGGCGGCCATGTCACCTGCCAGCTTCGGTCAGAGCTGTTTGCCGCGTGCAGTCAGATGAATGCCGTCAAGTGGCCCTGGCACCGTCTGCGCCAAGGAGGCTGTTGCGGCGTACTTTCAATGGGAAACACCGTCTAACCCGTTGCGCGTGCAAAGGAGCAGCAGAGCGCATTGCCACACTGCCCGACCATGCGCACACACAGCAGCAGCTTTCAAGCACAGCTCTCTCGCCCAGCAACAACAGGGCACTGGCATTGTGCTTACACCCGCCAGAGGAGATGCTGGAACAGTCTCTCTGCACCCCCCAAGCAATTCACTCTCCTGGCCCCCACCCACAGTGGCAGCAACCCTCAAAGCACATGCTCCAGCCCTGCCAGCTGGTGCCTGAGCATCGTCAGCCTGACCTTCCTGCCCAGCCACAACCCCAGCCTGACCGGCAAGGCCAGCCGCAAACTGGGCCTGTAGTGACTGATCAGCAGCACCTCTCCGACCTGCGCTTCATGCGCATGGCGGTTGCCCAAGCACGCCAGGCAGCAATGAAGGGTGAAGTGCCAGTGGGCGTTGTGCTGGTGGCCTGTGATGGGGTGACAATTCTGGCTACCACCCACAACCAGTCCAGGGCAACCGACAGTCCAGTGGCACACGCTGAGCTGTTGGCCATCCAGGCAGCGGCCAGGGAGCATGGGGCGCGCCGCCTGCTGGGCAGCATCATGTACTCCAGCCTGGAGCCATGTCCCATGTGTGAGAAAAGCAGCTCCCTCATAGTCGTACCTATGCCCATGCCCACATGCGTGCTCCAGCATGTACATGCATGACTGTTGGCATCATTCACACTGCTGCTGCTGCACCCACACACCCCTGCTGCTGTTTTACACAGAACCCCCGGCTGGATGCCTTTTGACGCGACTACCTTGTGGCCTGACCCACGGCCTGACCCTGCTGCCTGCTCGCTCAGCTGTCTGACTTACCACCAGGCTCATCTGTTGCCTCCTGCTCCTGCGGCTCCTGCTTCTGCTGCTGCTGTTGTCTGACAGCGCTGCTGCTCCTGCTGCTGGCCGACAGCGCTGCTGCTGCTGCTGCTGGCTCCAGGTGCCGGGGCCATCCTGCAGGCCCGGCTGGGGCGCCTGGTGTACTCCACCCGCCAGCCCCGCCTGGGTGCTGACGGCAGCTGGGTGGCGCTCACACCCCCCAGCAGCCTGCACCCAGGGGCCATCCTGCAGCCCCCCACCCCAGCCCCCTCTACTCACCCACCCTCCCCTCAATCCAAGCCTCAAACTCCTGGACCGTCCCTGGACCCCCTCACACAACCAACTATCTGGCCTCCTGCCACCGCCCCCACCTACCAGGCAGCTTCCGGGGTGTACCTGCCACAGCCTGAGGCCCTGCAGCCGCATGTGGGAGTGCAAGGGCTTGTGGCCGGGCTTGCTTCCCTGCCTTCCCCCTTCCCACTGACTAGCACTTCCTCCACAGTAGCAGCAGCAGGTGGCTCACCTTGCTACCCTGCTGTGCAGCAGGGCCGTGTTGGTCAAGCTGGTCAGCAAGCAGGACCAGCAGCTGCCCAGCAGCTGCCAGCCACAGCCGCTGTGACTCATGCAAGCATGGAGCAAGGCTTGACATGCACACTGACACGCTGCAGCTGTGGTGGGATGCAGCCATGGGGGCAGCCAGGTGGAGGGTGTAAAGGGGGGAGTGCAGGGGCAGGGGCCGGGTGCTGGGGCTGGGGCTGCACAGCAGGGTCACCTGGTCAGGGTGCAGGCAGTGTGACCGGCCCTGTGGGCCCTCACCCCTTTCACCCTTCCTTACTCGTGCAGAGGGGCTTGCTGGCAGCAGAGTCCAGCCAGCTACTGCGCAGCTTCTTCCAGGCACAGCGGTCCCCAAGCCCCAGCCCCAGCCCACTGCTGGCATCGTGTCAACCGCCGCCTACAAGCTGTAGCCCTCATGGCGCACAACTCTCAACCGAACCGGTAGTGAGGAGTGAAAATGTGATGTGATGTGGAGGTGGCTGGCAAAAGGAGGAGGGATGAAGAGGACTACGCCCTCGCCATTGGGCGTGTATTTGAGGAGGAGGGTAGCCTCAAGCCATGCCCTTACTATCCTTCCACCCCAAAGAAAGGCTGTCAGGATGTCGGACAGCGGTACTGCAAACCAGTGTTTGTTGGGCTGAAAACAACGCATAGGGCATAGTAAATGCTATCCAGGCTGCTAGCCGTTTAGGCATTAAGCTGTTAGGTTAGCTGCTGGGCGTGGGCACGGACCATGGTGGGATGATCATCACTCCATAAATCTCCTGGGAAACCTCAGTTACTTGGAAAAGCCACCGCCCGTCTCAATGCACATCGCGTAATGGGTAAGAAGAAGCGGAGGGTGCCGACAAGCAAAAGAAGGGCTCGGCAAGGGAATCGAAAGGTGCGTGTCCCTAGCCGACTGTGAGCTACGTGAGTTACGCGCTGTGTGATTGTCCGTTGCTCCTGATGGTTCCATCGCGGCGTTTCGCTCGCATCAAGGAGTACGCAGGAGTGGCTGGGAAACAAAGAGACGCCAGGTGAAAGGCCGCCCCCGCCTTGTGTGTCCCCGCATTGTTTGCGTCCCCGCACTGTTTGTGTCTTGGCCTGTCAATGTAGCCCGTCAAAGCGGCCTGTCAAAGTGCTGCATGTGATTGCCTGCAGGTGATCAAGGTCCCGGGTGGCGCTGTGCTGCACGGCTGCAAGAAGACCAAGTGCAAGCTACTGGCGCACCTCCAGCTGCGTGCTGAAGTGCACTCCCAGCTCCGCATCATCGCTTCACTGTACGTGCCGGGTGGGCTACCCACCAGTGATTCGTTTTTCAAAACAGCCAAGCTGATGCTGGTCACGAAGGGTCCTGGACCACCACATGGCTGGTTACGCAGTTGGTCCCGACTGATAACGAAAAACAAGCATCGCAGCATTTTCTTATGCCAAAAAGGCATTTTCTATCATTATTTTACACAAAAAGACCATTTTCGGTTACGAAGCAGCCGAGGCCAGCCGACGCAAGAGTCCGTTTGGTAACGAAATCCAGGCCTAGAAAACAAGCTTTTGGTTCCGATCGTTACGTATTACGCAAAAAAAGAATCACTGCTACCCACCCCGGGATATGCCTGTGCACCCACACCTCCAGCCGTGCAGCCCCCCCAAGCCCCTGATGCACCCCCCCTACCCCCACTTCCCCCGCGTGCCCCGGCCCAGCCTGCCCCTGCACAGCCCGCCAGCATGGAGTTGGACTGCGACTCTGACTCCGAGTCAGACTTGACTCTGAACCGGAGTCTCAGTCCCGCAGCCCACCCCAAGGCTGAGCCGCCAGCTGAGCCCACTGAGGGCAAAGGCAAGGCCAAGGGCAAGGCTGTCAAAGCCAAACCATCGCCACAGCCAGGCACGTGGCTGTATAGGGACTGCAATGCAGCGCTGAAAATGCAGCGCATTGGGGAGAGCAAGTGGCGCCCGCTGGAGCTGTGCTGGTGGCCAATGCAGACAGCTCTGCCAGCTAAGGGCAAGGAGTACCCTGGCCTGTGCTACAAGCGGCTGCGAGACAAGCCACCCAAGGCCCAGGAGCAGCAGCTGCAGCAGCAGCAACAACAACCTGCTGTGGCACAGTAATGTGTGCCCCCCTTTGTTGAGCTGTTATCAGCTTACAACCAGCGCATGTTTTTCATGCCAACTCCACACAATAGCCCTCGCGGTCAGGCAATAGTGAAGGTGGTAGGCACTCATGCACCATGTCCATGTGCATCGGGTATACTCCACACATCCCATTAACACCGTCAGAGTCGGGTCACTAGTGGTTCCTAGTATTCCCGCTAGTGGCTGCTAGTGGACACTACTGGCCCGGCTCGAACGGAGGCCCTAGTGAGGGACAAGGGGGCTGAACATGGCACGCAGCGATTATCACAGTGATTATCCATTCTCTCCGGAACCGGATGATTGAGACTTGTTGCAGTGATAGGCTAAGCCTCCAGCGTCAAAGCCGGTTGGCCGCCCTCCTCAAGAATAGAGAATCATGGGTGCAGACATATGAAATTATGGTGACGGGCCCATGCAGAGAAGTTCTGGCTTCTTTACCTGCCTGCCTCTTTTGCTGACACGGCGGCGTAAGAATGTCGCAGGTGCGGGACCACGCCGACATTGCCGCTCATGCCACCGACGTTTGCGCTTACCCCGTCTGTGCTGTTTTTGACCGCAGCAGCCTCAGTCGGTTCAGACATTTGGCCGTAAGGTGGGCTGGTCGTGTGCTGAGATACTGTGTCGCAGTATTCCACAGCGGCTACCCTGCTGCTGACTGCAGAAATGCGCAGTCGCAATTGCACACTGCAAGAGTGGCAGCGGGCTCATCAAGCTAAATGGTGAGGCGCCGCGGTGTGTAGCCCATTTACTCAGGCCTCCAGCGCTGTATCACTACAGCTCTGTACAGGCTCTGTATCAGCAAGGCCTTTGGCAGCCAAGCGATCCCCAACTTGTCCGGCAGCCGGCGAGGGGTCCAAAATGCAGCGAGCCCTTGATTCGGTGCTGCACGGCAGGCTCGCCACTGGAGCTAGTCAAGCCTGAGATCCTGCGCTACAAGGCCTTCGAGCCTGTGCTGATCATTGGCCGTGAGCGGATGAAGAACTTGGACATCCGACTGCGGGTCAGGGGTGGTGGCCATGTTGCTCAAATCTACGGTGAGGAGAAGAGGAGCTGGGCCAAGCAGCAGCAGCAGTCTTGGTGCACTGAGGTTGACTGGAGGATGCCTGCCGTGCACCCTGCAGCCATCCGCCAGGCTCTGGCAAAGGCGGTGATTGCTTACTACCAGAAATGTGAGTAAATGATCACAGGCACCCAAACAGAGCGTGGCAGTGCAGGCATGAGCTGATGCAGCCAGCCGACAAAGCAATGGGGTGGATACCGCAGTGTGCTGCACGGCTGTCACCCAGCCATTACAATGAGCTTGTGCAGATGTGGACGAACAGAGTAAGCAGCAGATCAAGGAGGCTCTGCTGACATATGACAGGACCCTGCTTGTGGCAGACCCACGCCGCATGGAGCCCAAGAAGTGAGTGGGGCATGGATGGGCTGTATCCTGGCTGAGTGTCACAAGTTGCGGCGATGGTCGGTTGCTTCCAAGGATACTTTTAGCACCATGCGGGCATCAAGCTCCAAGGATGCAAGGCGCTTGTCCAGCATGTTCAGGACCACATGTGCAGGGAAGGCTGAGGTCATAATCGAGCATGTGTGACATGCTGCCTGTGCAGGTTCGGTGGTCGTGGAGCACGCGCTCGCTTCCAGAAGTCCTACCGTTGAGCATGCCAGCTTCTGTGTGCCATGCAGCTGCCTTGTCAGCAGAACATGCCATGCCTCACTCAGTGGGCGGTTTCATGGTGCACAGCAGGTTGCAGCCGAGGTTGGACCATTAGCCATCACTATGCAGGCTGGTCCGCGCCTAAGCAGTTTGCATGGTGCAATGCTACTGGTGGTGTGGTGAGATTGTCTTTCTCATGTAAGAGCTGCTTGTGGGCAGTGAATGGGCGTTGATTTGCCTTACAAGCTGACAAGGGTCCATGTAACGGTAAAGACTAACCTGGCAGCTTGTGGCAGCGGCATGCGAACCATGCTGCATGGTGTGTACACGTTTACCAGCACCAGCTGCCAGCTGCTGCCAGGGGGGGGCTGGGGAGGAGGGGGGGCTGCAAGGGGCAGGGTCGGATGGGCTAATCATTCCTGCAAGGCAAAGTCGGGTCACGCCAATGTCATTTCGAGCAGGCCTGATCAACTAATTCATGCTTTCTTCTCCAGCAGCATTTGTGACGTTGAATAAGGAACAGAGTTATGTATCGACAGTCTGAAAGGTCACAGTGGTCAGCTCACAACATGCCAAGTAGAGGATGAGGGTCCCTCTTCCTGTGTGACTGGCGAGAGAGAGACGCACATTTCCCGCGTTTGCAGCAATGTCGATACATAACATGTCCAACGATGGCCCTCCAACACCGCCTGGACCCACAAAAGGCTCGCGGAGCGAGCCTGGCGGGCTGAAATGCGATTGTACTTCCGGCTGGATTCCAGGCGGAGTTCCCTCATTGGTGCCACTACTCACCACTAAACCAATCGGTGATAAGCAGCTGAGGTGTGTCCGCGATCGCTTGCGCCGGCATGGACTCTGATGCAACGATTAACGCGCCGCTTGCCAGGATACGAGCATAGTTGCGCAGTTGCCAATGCATTAAAAGCTATCGAAAACGGTGCACTTTGTAGAGAGTACTTGCATGAAGATTACCAACCCCATGTTGGGACATCCTGAATAAGACTCGTAAAGCCTGGCCTGGCTGCCATAGAGTCCCAGCGGGAGATGGACAAATGCACGACCGAACAGGTTGACGTTGCTATGCAGAAGACCAGCATGTCTGTACAATGCACTATACCTTGCACATGCTCACATCCTTCACCTATGCACTTCACCCCGTTTCTGACACATGGAACACATGGCAACTGGCAAGCAGACCAGCTAGCAACGACAGGGCAGGATGCATGTTTCGACATGAGTGTGTGTTGACACAGGAGCTTCAGTCTCATTGAGTCATGTCGTCAAGTATTGACTGATTGAAGGCACTGGCATTGCAATGCACGCGTGGTAGCGATCCATCACGTCAGCTAGGCGGGAGCGCAGCTTGGGGTTGTCCAACCTCACCGTTCGGTTCTGCAGTATGGCGGCTTGTGCCCGCACTTCTAACACTTCCATCTGCATCTGCTGTGCTTGTAGCACCATCTGCGAGCACATGCAGTGCATGAGAAACAAGCTCCATGCTGCATGCTGCATGCCAGTGCCTGTTCTTGACGTTTTGTGGCAATGCCAAAGCCTGACCACCTGTGGCACCTGACTATGTCGCCCCCCAGGGTTATGTCAGGGTAGGGGCATGTCAGGGTTATGTCAGGGTTATGTCAGGGTAGGTTAGTCGGCAGGCTAACAACTAGACAGGCAGGTGGGCAGCCAAGCAGGCAGGCGGGTGAGCAGCTTAGCAGGGAGACAAGTGGGCGGCCAAGCCAGCAGGCCATGCAGGCAGGCAGCCAAGCAGGGCAGGCGGTTAGTCGGTCGGGTGGGCAGGCAGGCAGGCATGCAGGTGGGCAGCCAAGCAGGCAGGCGGCTGGGCAACTAGGCAGGCATGCCGATTTGAGCCTGAACAGATGCGGGACCCCCACACCATACCGCACCACCCACCAGCTCAAGGCGCTCCACAGTTGCGGAATAGTCCTGCATCCAGGCTGCCACGGCCTTGCTGCCTCCTGCAGCTGCCAAGGTCTCCTCAGCGGGAGCAGCTGCCTTGCTGCCCCGCACCAGTGCCACCGCCTGAGCCAGTGTGGCTGCGTGAGTCACATGCCTAGAGTCTGCTGCATCCCCACAGGGGAGTGCCGAGGGGTTGGGGAGCCGAGCCCTGGGGCTGCCAGCCATTTCCAGGGAACTGTCATGAGCCGGTTGGTGTGATGTGCTTGCTGCCGGGAGCGCTGCTGCCAGGGCCTGCTGAGCTGGCCTGCTGGGCTCAGCAGGCAGGACAGGGAGGGTGCAGGGGAGGCCCTCTGGGTGGGAGGCAGCGGTGGGGTGGGGGCTGGGCGCCTTGTCTTGACTTTCTGCTGTGACTACTGAGGATGAGGAGGAACCCTGCCTTGCATCGCTGAACACAGGGAGGTTGGGGCTGGCAGCCCTGCTGGACGTAGGCAGCTCGGCAGCAGCAGCAGCACCAGCAGGGGCAGCAGCAGGAGCAGAAGGAGCAGCGGGAGCAAGAGGGCCTGCATGCCCTGGTTGGCGAGAGGCCGAAGTGTGGGATGTCTGGGGGCTGGCAGGTGCTAGGTTAGGAGCAGGGGACACTGACGTGGCAGCAGCCTCACCAGGCTTTCGGCTGCTGATGGCACTGACGGGCATTGCTGCGGCTGTAGCTACAACTTCTAGGCTGCTGGCTGGAGTCGAGGGAGCAGGCTGCTGCACAGAAGGGGTAGTAGGCTGATGAGCTGGCAATTGCTTGCTGTCTCTGTCTTCGTCTGACTTCCCAGCCGGAGGGAGCATGAGCTGCTGTGCACTGCTGTGATGCCCAGGCCTGACAGGCACATTGGCCATTTTGACTGAGCCTGTAACGGCCGCAGCAGAACTCTCATACTCTGCTGTTCGAGGTGGTGCTGCTGCAGCAGCAGCTGCCTCTGAGCGGGCAAGCATGGCCAGCTTGGGACTGACGTTTGCCCCAGCCGCAGGGGGTTTTGCAACCTGGGTGATGAGGGGCACCGTCTTGGTGCCTGAGGACAGAGCGGGAGATGTCAAGGGGGTGCCTTTGGTTCTCGAGGACAATGCGGGGGACGTCAATGGGGTGACCTTGGTTCCCGAGGACAATGCGGGAGAGGTCAATGGGGTACCTTTGGAGCCTGAGCTGGTGGAGTTGGGTGAGGCCTGCTGCAGTGCCTTACCCATGAGACTGACAGCCGGGGAGCTGAGGGCGGCACTGGCCTTGGCGCCAGGCCCTGCCAGGGCGGCTTGCTGGCTCACTGGCCCTGGGCTGGGCGCAGCAGGGGTTGCTGGCTGGGTCCCATACCGCTCGCTGACACCCCCACTCAGGCGCTTGGTCAGCAAGGGGGTGGGCCGGCTGCCAGCTGTAGGTGTACTGCGCGGGCGGATGGGACGGATGGTCACCGCCACAGGGGCAGACAGGTGGCCAAGGTCCGGCGCTGCAGCAACTGCCAGGCTACCTGCCTGGGTGCCTGACTTTGAACTGCTGTCGGCCGGCTCTGAGGAAGGTGCCGAGGCAGGCGCTGGCCGGGGCTGGACAGGCGTCGCTTGAGGGGGATGGGGTGGAGCATGGTTGGCATGCTGCTGAGGAGGCTGGGCTGCTGGGTGCTCGGGCTGCAGGGATGGGTCACCGCTGGGCAGGGCCTTCTGACCGGTGTGGGCTGCTACTGCGGGAGGAGCGTTGGAAGCAGGAGGAGCAGCAGCTGGCTCTGGTTGCACAACAGGGGTCGGTGCCATGACTCCCTCAGCCACGTCCATCGCTTGACAGCTGGCAGCTAGTGGCACTCCTACCGCGCCAGCAACAGCTGGCGTCGCTGCTTCATCAGGCACGGCTCTGTGAGGCTCAAGTGCTGTGCCGCAATCCACATGAGCAGCAGGTTCATCCCCTTGGTTGCTGTCCACTCCAAGTGTGTCTGCGCTGGGGGAAGCCAAGGGCGGAGCGCTGGCACTGACAGGCACAGCTGGAGGCTGGGGGAGGCACTGCGGCTGCACCCCTGGCTGGGCAGCCACACACTGCAGCTTGCTGGCTGGCGGCTCAGCAGTGTGCTTGGACCCGCCTGTGAGGTCCTGGAGTGTGCGTTTGATAGCACGGGGCTGTGCTTCCGAGAGCTGATCAGGAGACGCTTGAACCCTGCGGCACATGTCCTTGAGCACATGACACTGCCACCTTAATCGTGTTTGCCAGCATGGCTGCTTGACTTGGCTGTGCCATGGTTACTAGTTTGCTGTCAGATGCAGCAGCGTACCTCGCGGTGGTTGCAGGAGAATTGGCTTGGACCTTAGGCACTGCCCCACCACTCCCTGGGCGGCACAGCAGGCCATGCACAGTGGTAGGAGAGCCCGATGCTTTGGGGTCAGAGGCATAGGTCGAGGCCATGGCGCATGCAGCACTACAGCTCCTCCTCTGGCTGACCATTGCGCATGTGCATGAGGAAAACAGACTGCACCCAGCTACCTGCTGCTGGCTTGTTTGCAGGCTCGCCAGCATCGGTCTTGGGGCTACTGGTGACAGCTTCCACTGGCTTGCTGTCTTTGGGGTGTGCAGGTCGTGGGTCTGCGTCCTCCTCATCTGTGGTAATGTGGAACTCCGCAAAGAAATCCTCGACTTCAGGTCCTGGCAGACCTGCAGGACAACGGGGATGATGAGGTTGTTAAACATCTGCAGGTAATGCATGCTGGATGTGGTGTAGGGCGCGTCCCACCTGGAAGCTTGGACTTCGTTCCTGCTACGGCTAACTCTGGCTTCCTGCACAGCATGCGAACAGGCAGCAGTTTGCCGCAGGGCATGTGATATGGATCAAGACCGGCTTCTGCGCACTTTGCAGGGGGTGCGTCTGATCTTTTTGCAGCCGCACGAGCAAGCAGCAGCGACACATCCTCCTCGTCGTCTGCGAAAAAAACAGTTGGATTCGGCGACAGCTGGGTCCGAGGACTAGCATACTCAACATCTAAGCTCGCAAGTCAGCGTTTACACGTACCAGAGAAGCTCATATCAGATAAACGCAGTGCCTGTCACGCCTTGATGTATTCAAGTCGCCGCTACTCCGCGGTGGTAATGAACATTGAGGGGGCGCTTGTACGGCGCAGCAGAGTTGGCTATCCGCAAAGGCCGAACGAGGCTCGGCGGGAAACTGGGTTGGGTGTGATGTGCCCAGCCACACCAAATGCCGTGCCAGCAGCTTATTTGCGGGCAGCTGGCTGACCCCTGCCTGAGACACCTGGTCAGGCTCTCGTAGGCATGTCTTGTCGCGATGTCAGCATCCAGCTGCTACTTAGTTGAACATGTGATCCACGAACCTGGGAGCCCGTGCTCTTAAACTAGCGACGGTTTGCTAGGTTGACTGAATTTGATAGGTTTGCTGGGTTGACTGGGTTTGCTAGGTTGGCTAGGTTTGCTAAGTTGAATGGGTCCCTGTTATCAGACCATGATATCAGCTGTGGTTCGGGGGACCCCAACTAACAGAAAACCTACCCCTGGTAGTAGGACGGCTGTAACTCTGCACTCCCTGCGCCAAATATTATGCTAGATGATTCACAATGTAGGCAACCCAGCCAGCTACCTTTTACCCACTTTATGCATTTATCCAGTCAATAGGCCGTGCACAGCAAAGCATCAAAGTTAGTAATTCAAACTTAAGCCGTTGCGGAGCATGCAGTCATCGCTGCGACCGCCCGCGTCGCTTAGGCTGCTCTACACGAGCATGCGCATCGGCAGCAGCAGTCGGATCGGAAAGCGGTTGCGGCAATGTGGCAATGAGCCCACCTCCCCCCCATACCTGGAGGGCAATGCCACAGCTCGACCATTTTGACTTACAGCATGCTACTTACTAGGTTAAGCTCCTCTCAGACATTGTTACAAACGCTCATACTCAGCTAAGCCAAAAGCTCACTTTGGTCGGTGACCCCCAACTCCCTTAGCCGATCTCAGGGCCAGAGCCATGCAGTCAGTCACACAACTCCACACCATGACCGAATTTATTCTGGGCTCCTCTCAGAGTTACGCTCCCCTACATGCCATCCACCTGCGTGCAAAGTTGCATAGCTCAACTGCCACCCCACAGTGGTGCTCTGGGAGGGGTGGGCTGGGAGGGGTGGGCTAGAAGGGGGTGGGCTTGGGGAGGGGGCGAGGGGAAGGGCTGGGAGGTGGTGGTCAGGCCACTCCCACTGCTGGCACCCTGGCTCAGGTCTCTGGCACAGGGCTTGGGAGGTGACTAGGGACTCTGTGCACTGCCCTGCCCAACCTGCCTGCGTCAGTCACCGCCATGGTGCCTCCTTGCCTAGTGCAGGCCGGCAGTAGTAGGGCAGCACACTGGCTGCCGCACCTGCTCCTGGTCCACCTGGTAGTGGGCACCTGGTCCAGGCCCTAGCACCTGGGCCAAGCCCTGGCTAGTAGGGCAGCACACTGCCACAGCCATGAGCTCTACTGGCTTGCCTGGAGCAGCTCGTCAGGCCTAGTCTTCTGTGGCACTGACGTGAATGCCCCCTGGAGCCCCTGGAGCAGCATGTGGAGGAGATGGCTGAGGTGTCATTCCTGACGAGGGAGGACAGGCATGAAGCATCACTCTCCTCTTGCTTCCCTTACAATATTCTTCCTCCTGCACAACCACGTCCACTCTTTCCTCCTGCTAGCAGCCAAGGTCAACATTACTTGAACCTCCAACCACCCCTCTCAATGTCTACCTCCCCCAAACCTTCTCGAATGTCTGCCTCTCCCCATCCTGCCTCATGTAGTCCACTTTCGCACCAACCAGTCATTTCACTCTTTTCCTCTCCCATGGGTAGGGCCTTCTGCCGCCCCTTCCCTGTCACATGCTAGCACTGCGCTTCCCACACCACACCCTCCATCTGCGTATGGCCCCAAACTCACTTCTCCATCTTCACCTTGCTGCTCTTCTCTTTAGAGCCACCTGCCCTGCCTTCAGAGCCACCTGGGCCAAGACAGTTTGGGACAGGCCTGCCCAGTCAGGCGGGGTACCTAAAGGGCCTCTAGCATCTGGCGCTCCAGCGTCCAGGGTGGACCTTGCGCAGCCTGTGGGGTGAGGAAAGGTTGAGCTGAGGAGGCTGCCTGGGCCGTGCGAGGCTAATGGTGGTGTAGAAGGGTCCAGGATTGGCGATGCGACCAGGTCCTGTTTGTCTTGTGCCAACGGCAACAGCTTGACTAGCTGAGTAGCTGGTAGCAGATACAGCCGCGCCCATATATTTACAGTCAGTGAGCAAGACAATCTGGACCCGGTTTACAGCCCCAGCCAGCATTACACAAGCAGCCAGGCATATGTATACCGGCGACGAGTGGCAAACTGTGCTAGTTCTTAGCATTTTGTTGGCTGTATGGCGTGCAGCTACTGTTGCATGCAGTAGCTCCGCCATTAGAGACATTGGCCCGGTTCGCACTCGATTCGTTTTTCGATATTCGATGTCGTTGGCGGTTATCTGGTTAACTGTCGCGCTTTAGCTGGCTGGCTTCGCTGACGGGCGGCTACAGGTGTAAGGCTGGATAAGGCTGGATAGGGACGCAGAAGCTGATGCGCTAGAGGAGGGGCACGTCTTTCAGGCTGCGTCCGAGCCTGCTGGGTGGAAAAAGTGCGTCGGTTGGCCGCGAATAATTCAAAATACAAAAGTTGCGAGTGCGAATCGGGCCATTGGGCCGGCTAGTGTGTGACCACTGATTGCGACTGGCACATTCCGGAAGCTGCGCAGTTGCACACGTTGCCGTACTGGGTGGAATGTCTCCTGAACGTCTCCCGAGTTAACCGCCACTCAACCCTCTCAATGTCTGCCTGCCTCCAACTAAATTCCCACTCCAAATAAATGAATGCCTGCCTCTTGACCTCCTGCCTGACGCTAACTGTCTGGTGAGCAGCCGCACCAAACAACCGCTTCCCTCCTTTTTCATACGACACCAGTGTGTGACCGATTACCAGTGTTACCAGTGTGCGACGAGCAAGGTCGAACGTGACTGAAAGCTGTGCGAATGGAGTCGATGCTCTGAGGTTTTGCGCGTGTTCCAACATCGGGCGATATGCTTCGATACTTAACGCCGCTTGCCATCCTGCTTATAACTTTCCTAGCTCAGCACAGCACAGCACAGCCTGCCACCGGGCTGCCCCTTTGGTGTGGGTACCCTGGCTTCACCGTTGGTCAGACACATGGAGCGGATGCCCTGAGCTGTGCCCTGGCAACAGCCTGTCAGGTAAGTAGCCGACATGTTGTGTCACTTAAGGCGGACTGAGGCTCATCGGTAGGTTTCTGCACCTGCGCACAGACGGTCGATCACTATTGGACAAACTTCGCGGGCAGTAGCTCTGCCACGCCTCTGAACTGCTTGCTGCCTGGGCCTCTGCCTAGAATTGCACCAGGCGTGAATCCTACGAATTTTGGCACTTACGACCTCTGCGGGTAGGTCGCAGGTTGGAAGCATGTCGCATGTCGCAAGCTTGGTGCTGACTTGCGTGCCCTTCCATCTATTGGCAGTGCTACCTTCACTCAAACGCCTTTATCGACGGCGGCTGGTGCTATCTATGGGTCCATCAAGACATTCGTCGACTACCAAAAGTGCGCACACTCAACTCAATATCTCCCATCCCAGTTGCAGCCTCTCACAAATGCATGTGCCCTACCTGTGCACAGTGTGCTTTACGTCACTGTGGCGATTGACTCTGGCCCAGGCGGATCTCAGCTTTACTACGGTGCGCAGCCCAAGCCCAACCAGGTCTAACCAGAACCAGGAGAGCTCCAGGGAGTGCCCAGCTTGCAGCACACCACAGCCACCATCATCTCATCAAACCACAGGCACCACGTAGTCATCCAGTTGTAAAAACAGTACACGGGCTGTAAGTGACACAGCATGGAGGGGTCGCCCCCTCCATTTAGGTCACAAGCCACATTGATGGAGGCCCGTTACCCCTTGCATGGCAGCGCTCAATGCATCGCTCCTGCTGGGCTTCCTCAGTGATCACTGCTGCTGGGCTGAGCTGCCCTCAACAGCAATCCACATGCATGTGGAACAGCAGGGTGGTGTCCCACCCCACCCCACCCACCCCACCCCACCCCACCCCACCCCACCCCACCCCACCCCACCCCACCCCACCCCACCCCACCCCACCCCACCCCACCCCACCCCACCCCACCCCACCCCACCCCACCCCTAACAGCAGACTGCATGGCGGCTGTGCATCAGGGGCTGACCCCCTTGCAGCTTAATGCAGTGAGGGTCTTTTCAGCATGCCCCACCAGCCGCCTCTCACCCGCACCAGCCTGCAGTGACCAGGGCACACAGGGGACCAGCTGGGCAACATCTCCAGCAAGAGAGGCATCAGAATACCTGCCGCTGTCACGACACTGCATGGCTGCACCTCACCCAGTTGCTGCTTCACCCAGAGCTTGAGTGCCGCTGCTTGCCAGTGCATTGCCTGCTCTCACTGGCACAAAGAGGCACTGGATGCCGCATGACACATCCATGCACATGTTCGGACTCAGCGGCAATGGTCACCCAGGCGAGGTGAGGGTGAGGAGGGCAGCGCAGCCAGACAGGCCTTGCTGAGGCCACCTCTGAGGCAGGTCTTGGTAGGAGGCTCAGCCAGACGGGTGGCTTGGCAGCAGGCCTGACCGGCAGGCGGTGCAGCGGCAAGCTGTGGTGGCCCCTCACACTGCTGCCGCCCTGGCTCAGGTCCCTGGCTCAGAGCTGGCTCAGGGCTTGACAGCTGACTTGGACCTCTGTGCACTGCACTGCTCAACTGCCTTGCCCTTGCACTGCCTTGCTCAACATGCGTGCACTGGGAACCATCAGGCTCAGGACTTGGGAGCTGACTAGGGACTCTGTGCACTGCCTTGCCCAACCTGCCTGCATCAGTCACTGCCATGCTGCCTCCTTGCCTACCTCCTTGCCGCCGACCCACATGCTGGCAGGGAGCACACAACCTGAGTGCAGCTCCCTGGCTCCAGGCTGCGTCTAGGCAGGCAGGCAGGTGGGAGCAGTACCAGTACTGGCTGCGCTGCTTGGCCAGCCCCACCTGGGATGAGGGTGGACCCGGCAGCACTGCCTGCCTGCCTGCAAGGGCACGGCTGCTCGTAGGGCAGCACACTGGCTGCCGCACCTGGTCCAGGTCCAGGCCCTGGTAGTGGGCAGCCAGTAGTCAGGCCCTGGCCGCTAGTAGGGCAGCACTCTGCCACAGCCTGGTCCAGGTCCACCCACACTGCATTGCCTACATTGCTGGATGACGAGCCGCCAGTGGGACTGGCTCAGGGCTGTGACTGAGACAGCCCTTGTTCAAGCTGCTTGCTGGCATCAGCCCAGGCAGGCCGCTCCACTCATTGAGTGGACCCAGTCAGCGGCCTAATCAGGCCCAGCAGGCTGCACCCTCACATACCTTTGGCAACGACTTGCATGGTCAGGCAGTGCCTTGCATCGCCAGGCGGCGACTTGCATGTCCAGGCGGCGACTTGCATGGCCAGTGGCAACTTACATGGCCAGTGGTAACTTGCCTGGCCAGCTGCGACTTGCATGGTCAGGCACTGTTTTGCATGGCCAGCGTGTGCATGCAGAATTCCCCAGCCCCTATGGCTCCTTTGCCGCCTCCCTGTACGTGTGGTACAACGTCAGCAGCCTGGTCACCGACCAGTACCAGTACCCAGTCATCCTCACACCCGGGAAGTGAGTGACGGCCAAGGGGCAGGGGGCAGGGGGGGCAGGGGGCAGGGGGCAAGGGGGGCAGGGGGCAGGGGGGCCTCAGGCCAGTGTTGGACTGCTACCCGCCCTGCCTGCCCCTAGCCCCTCCCATTGACCCCCACTCCATGCCGCCCTCCCCTGCCCTGCCTTGCCCTGCCATGCCCTGCTCCGCCCCGCTTTTCCCCTCCCTCCCTCCCCCTCCCCTCTTCCACCCCCGACCCTCCACCCCTCCCATCTTCCACCATGTACTGGTTCATCGCCCGGTCTCCCCCTGCATCATGTGCTTGCCCCCACGTGCGGTGCCCCCCTGCCCCCTGCCCGCTACTCCTACACCTTGTGTATCCCGCCCCCCCCCCACACACACATCCCTTCCCCCCCCCCTCTTGTGCCCCTCCCCTCTTGTACTGCTCCATCACCCGTCCTCCCCTGCATCATGTGCTGCAGGTACACCTGCATCACCTTCCGCGTGCCTCTGCGCACCACCTGCGACCCGCTGACCTCCACCTTCAACCCCATCACCACAGTGGGCAACGCCGGCTGCCTGTGCCGCCCAGGGGTGGCCTCCTGCCCCCCCGTGGACATCTCCCAGTTCTCCAGCCTGTTCATGAGTCTGAAGGTCAGTGGGCCTGGCTGCCAGGGGGGTAGACCTAGGCTGCCAGGGGGGTAGAGCTAGGCTGCCAGGGGGGACAAGGCTGTAGTGTTGAGTTGCGGAGCAAGGCGAGCAGGAGTCAGGCTGGATGAGGATCTTGCAGCATGACCCATTGCCCACAGCTAGGGTTCGCCAGTGAGGCAGGTTGGTAGTGGGTGGGCAGTGTAGTGCGGGTAGCGAGTGGGTATGGAGAGGACAGTGGACAGTGGGTAGGGAGTGGCCTGACACCCGCTGCCCCACTGCCTGCCCGCTGCCTGCCCCTTGCTGGAGCTGTGCTGCAGATCAATGGCCATGAGTACACCGTGACTGGCGCTGGCTGCGGCACGCTGGCCCCTGCCCCCACCCTGGTGGGAAACTACAACGTCTTTGGCTTCCTGTCCCAGCTGCAGCTGCCATCCTGTGCAAGCAGGCCTCCGGCACCCCCTCCACCACCACCCCTGCCTGTAAGTGTAGCGCCAGCCAACCTGGCCGCGGCACCGCCCCACCCTCTTCACCCTCTTCACCCTCTTCACCCTCTTCACCCTCTTCACCCTAAGTTAACCCGCCCCACCCCTCTTCATAGCAGCTGCCAGCTGCACCACTCCACCTTGTGCGTGGATGATGTGGCACAGTGGGGATGGTGCTCCTGCTCATGCTGCGGCTGTTGGCAGCGATGGTGGTAGGGATCTCATGACTTCATACCTTCTCCTTTACCCTCTCCACCCTCTCCACCCTCACCACCCTCTTCACCCTCTTCACCCTCTCCACTCTCTCCACTGCGCATTTTGCTTACTGCCTGATGACTGACTTGCCTGCCCCTTGCTTGCAGCCCCGGCCATCCCCCCCGCCCCCCTCCTCCTTTCCCTCCCTCCCCCTTCCCTCCCCCTTCTCCCCTCCCCCCCCCTGCCCCCCCGCCTCTTCCCCCCTCCCCCGCCCCCCCACCAGGCCCCCCCACCACCGCCTTCTTCTCCGTCATCTCTGTCACCTCCCCTACCAGGGGCATGCCCTACAACAGCACAGACTGCACCAACGCCATCGACCTGCTGTTCCAGCCCTTCATTGCGCAAAGGGCCTACACTTCCCGCTGCACCACCTCTCAGTCAGCAGGTGCGCGACCAGCAGCGGTTGGAAGTAGTTGGAAATGACATGGCTGGCAGCAGCGTGCCTGCAACACAACTGCATGGTCTACATGTGGGGAGCCTCAGCACTTGACCACAGGCAACCATGCAAGCACACATGGTGCGGTTGTGTACACAAGCTGTGGTTGAGTACGCAAGCACACGTGTCAAAGGCAAACTAGCACACCAGGCGCACCAAGGCATCACTGTCATGTAAGCAAACCAGATCACAGGCAACCATGCAAGCACACATGGTGCGGGTGTGGTGCACGCCACTGGACCTGGTGCGATGCGACAGGTCACAGGTTCGATTCCCTGTCAGCCCACCACCGCCACAGCCTCACCCTGGCAGCACCCTGCACAACACTTTGTTTGGCCGCAGTGCTCCAAAACGGCGCCCAGGTGGCCACCTACAGCATCACCTGGACCTTGTACTTCACCCTTGCCTCTGACGTCACCTACTTCTACCTCTCCGCCACCACACAGCTGTGGTGGCTGTCCCTGTTCCAGTCCAACATCGGCGTCTCGGCAGGTGACCTGCCTGCTGCCAGACTGCCAGCACAGCTTTGTCAGCTTCACTGTCAAGCCTCAAACGCCAAGCAGACCTGACCCTCACCCTCACCCTCACCCTCACCCTCACCCTCACCCTCACCCTCACCCTCACCCTCACCCTCACCCTCACCCTCACCCTCACCCTCACCCTCACCCTCACCCTCACCCTCACCCTCACCCTCACCCTCACCCTCACCCTCACCCTCACCCTCACCCTCACCCTCACCCTCACCCTCACCCTCACCCTCACCCTCACCCTCACCCTCACCCTCACCCTCACCCTCACCCTCACCCTCACCCTCACCCTCACCCTCACCCTCACCCTCACCCTCACCCTCACCCTCACCCTCACCCTCACCCTCACCCTCACCCTCACCCTCACCCTCACCCTCACCCTCACCCTCACCCTCACCCTCACCCTCACCCTCACCCTCACCCTCACCCTCACCCTCACCCTCACCCTCACCCTGACCCTGACCCTGACCCTGACCCTGATTCCATGACCCTGACCCTGACCCTCACCCTGACCCTGACCCTCACCCTCACCCTGACCCTGACCCTGACCCTGACCCTGACCCTGACCCTGACCCTGACCCTGACCCTGACCCTGGCCCTGACCCTGACCCTGACCCTGACCCTGACCCTGACCCTGACCCTGACTCTGACCCTGACCCTGACCCTGACCCTGACCCTGACCCTGGCCCTGACCCTGACCCTGACCCTGACCCTGACCCTGACCCTGACCCTGACGCTGACCCTGACCCTGATTCCCTGACCCTGACCCTGACCCGGCATGCCCTCCACCAGAGTGCCCCCCTCCCCCCTGTGGTGTCCAGGCTGCGGGGCCACTGGATCATACACTGACTCAGTCACCACCCCCAGCCCCTCTGTCCCCAACCCCTACACTGTGGCCAGCGACAGCACCACCCCCGCACGGTGAGCCCGGCCACGCTGGCCACGCTGCATGCTGAGCCAACCGAACAGCCAATCCAACAGCTACCGACCAAACCAGTGCTCCACCACGCTGGTGCTCATCAGCTAAGAAAAGCAATGGAAATATTACCGAACAGAAACATACTGATGATAACAATAGTATCAAAAAGGAAAAAAGACTACTAGACTGCTTGCAGTGCCGGTATACCTCTTCCTCCTTCCTCCTCCTCTGAACACTCAAACTTGCGTGCCCTAGCAGCCACACATGCTACAGCCTTGGCCAAGGCAAGCACCCCAGTAGTTGACTTGGTGCGGCCATCCTCCCAAGCAGCTGCCCCATCTTGGCCAGCCACCCCGGCAGCTGATCCAGTGCGGCTAGCCACCCGACTGATAACTTGCCAACTACCCACCCCTCGCTGATGGCACTGCTATCGTCGTTGTTGTTGTTTGTTGTCACCCGCTGCTACTGCTGGCGCAGCTAGTGCTGGCACTGCTGCTGTTGGCGCTACTGCTAGTGTTGCACACCAACCGTGCATGTGTGCGTGTGGGAGTGGGCGTGGCTTGTGATGTTGGTGCTGGCTTAAGCTTGTTTTTGAAGCCCGATGGCCTGCCAAGTTTGCGCATGGGTGGGTAATCTGCCGTTGCGTTGACCAAGAGCCCTTTGATGGAGCATTTCATCGTGTTGGTCAACATGGCGCAGCTGCGTCGTTGGCACTGATGCCACGGTCCACGATGAGGTATATCGCAGCATTTATCACACAGGTCAAATGATTGTTTGACAACTTCGCGATTCAGTTGTTCACGGTTTCGCGAGGCCAACAAAACTATTCGCGGACGCAAATCAAAAGAGAGTGTGCGGTAGTAGAGTACCATTAAATTAGAAGTAGTCGGTGGTGGCTGGCCAAGCAACGGCTGGCCAAGTCTACAGGACACCTGCCAGACCCACCTCCTCTCTTATGGCGCACCACCCTGCTGTTTCTATAGCTAACTGGGTCGTGCTATCTTTAAACCGACCCTGCCAGCAGTCCTCCCTCAGCCCCTGACCCTGACCCTCTCCTGCCTGCCAGCCATGTGTTGCTGGCTGGTGTAGCCCCCTCACCCCCCCTGGGTGCTGCTCCAGCCTGATTGCCCCTGCCCTGCTGCTGCTGCTGCTGCTGTCGGTGGTGTCCAGGTACAACCTCCCCCTGAACGCGTGCAATCCCCCTCCCCCCTCCCCGCCCCTGCCCCCCCTCGCCCCCCCCTCCCACCCTCACCGTGAGTTTGCCTGGAGGAGGAGCAGGGACAAGGAATTGCATGTGAAAGGCAAAGGGGTGGGGGAAAAGAAACCGGGAAAGGAAGACTCAGGTGAAGAGGTAGGGGCAAGGAGGGGAGGAAGGGGGTAGGGGGAGGTTGGGCCCCCATGATCACGGTTGAGGTGCAGATTCAGGAGAAGGGGAGGCTTGCATGGCCTTGGCTGCGACCAGGCAGGGTGCACATACCCCTACCTGTCGCCTGCCGCCTGCGATGTGCTGCAGACCCCCCTCCTCCCTCTCCCAACCCTCCCCCCTCGCCACCAGGACCGCCACAGCCCCCCAGCCCCCCTCCTCCTTCGCCCCCCTCCCCCGCCCCCCCGCCCCCTCCCCCCCCTCCCCCCCCTCCCGCATGTAACATCTTCATCACCCTCACGGCCGGACCTCAAGCCAGTGAGTGCCTGCCTGCCTGCTTCCTCCAGCTCCTGCCTGCGCCCTCCCCCTTGCCCCCCAGCTCCCCTCCTGCACTGCTGCTTTCTTGATGCCTGCCAGCCAGCTCAAACCCCTTGGTTCCAGCCGGCACGTTGACTCTGTTGACCTTGCCACCCTTGTTCCCCACCCCCCTCTGTCCCCCTTCTTGTTGCCGCATACTCCCTCGGCCCCCTGCATCCCACCACCCACCTCGCCTGCCCTGCCCACCTCCACTGCCTGAGGCTACCACTGCCTGCCACCACTGCCACCCTGCCCACCACCAGGGCCTCAGGCTGTGGCCCTGGCCTAATGCACTCGACTCTTCTTGATCCCTGGCCCTGCTGCTGACCCCCCCCCCCCCTTGCGCCCTCTCCCTCTCTTGCCCCTGCATGCAAGTCATCACCCTTGCTCAAACCTCAACTTACAATGTGCCCAACCCCCCTCCACTCTGCCACTGCTCCCCGCCCACTGCAGTGTTTCGCCTTTTAGCGCTATAAACTGCGTTTGCTATGAAATGGACGTCAACAAACTGCATCCACAGTCACGCATCGCGTCACATGTAACTGCTGTTGAACCGCGGGTTTGCAAGAATTCTTTGGGAGTAGCCGTGCCTTTTCCCCACGTCATTTCTTTCACACCACCGATTTACTCGGTCTGGGCAGGTACCTTTTACGGCTTTGGGCAATGGCACTCACCACCTGCCCCTCCCCCCCTCTGACCCCCTCGTTGGTGTCACACCCTTCCTCACAGGGACCTCATACCGCTTTGAGCAGTGCTCAATTTTTGCCGCCAGCTGAGCAGCATCTACCTGCAGCCGCCCCTGGGCTCCTCCTCCCCCATCAACGTCATCTACCCCTTCACCTGCATCGCAACTCCAGCTCAACCATGGTCACCTCCGCCCCGCTTCGTCAGCGCGGCAGAGGCCAGTCTGGCGCTGGCCAACTTTGGCAACAGCCTGTTTGCCGGCCTGCTGCTCAACGTGTATGTCCCCGCCTCAGCGCCTGACAGCCAGTGCGGCAGCAGCATTGTGGCGGATGCAAGCACATGCGGCCTGGGGGTGGTGTCCTTCTCATCTGCGAACCTGATGAACGTAGTGTGTCCAGGTAGGGCAAGCAGAGGGGGTGGGGAGGGTGGGGGGTGGGGTGGGGGAGGGGGTGGGAGGTGGGTGGGGGAGGGGGTGGGAGGGTGGGTGGGGAGGGGGTGGGAGGGTGGGTGGGAGGGGGTGGGAGGGTGGGTGG
>JASKMD010000001.1:2028720-2095500 GCA_030144725.1 Haematococcus lacustris | reverse complement strand
ATCCTGACCCTGACCCTAGCCAACCAAAGAACGTGCCACTGCTGCACCCGACGTCTGTCATGTTTGCCAGCTCATGAAGGAGGTATTGGAAGGTAGTGGGAAGGTGGTGGAGAGGTAGGGGGTCGCCACACCCAGCTGTTGCTGCGCTGTTTACCTCTACCTCCCTCTCCACTGACACGTTCCTGTGTTGGCGTACTGCGGAGATGCTGCCCAGCCTGCTGACCTCCCTCCTCTCTTCCTACCTGCCAACATCACAAGGGGCACCAGGGAGGGCGGATGATGCAAGGCAGGCAGCGGCAACAGCGTCAGAACCTATCACAGACGCGCTCAAGTTGGTCCTACCTACTGACCCCCCTCCCCTCTCCACCTACTCCTACTTGCCCACCCCTTGCCTCACCCTTGCCTGTCCCGCTCGCCCTGCAGAGCCATTGGACCACACACTGAGGCAGACAAGCCAGGACAGCCTGCCCAGCTGGCCCAGCTCCTGGCCGCCCTGCCAGGCATGCCTCAAGTAAGCCCCCTCCCTATCCCTCCCCTCCCCTCCCACTCCAGACCCCACCCCAGGCCACCACACAACCCCGCCCCCGCCCCCCCAAAGATTGAAGTGCCGAGACTGTCACTGGCTGAGTACTGGCATTGCCCTGGGGACTGGCACTGCCCTCCTTTCCCAATTTCCCCCCTCCCCCCTCCCCCCTCACCCCCCCACCCCCCCACCCTCGTCCTACCTGCCCACGGCCTCCTCCTCCCCACCCCACCAGCCCCCCCCCATGCCCTCCCCTCACCTGCTGCAGGAGCCCCTGCTGCAGTGCTGCATCTGCTACCTCATCACCAGGTACGGCGACTGGCTCGCCCGGGGGCTTACGGCAGGAGGCAGCTGGGGGGCCGGGGGGCGGGCCAGCCTGGCGCCCTGCGGGGGAGTGCTGCTGGCTCTGCTGCAGCTGGCAGTAGCGCGACCTGGAGCTGCCGGAGGCCTCCAGCGCGGTGAGGGCGCTGGGGGGCCAGGAGGAAGCTGGGTAGAAGCTAGGGAAGGGCTGTGAGGGGGGGGGGGCAGGGGCGACCTGTGGGAGACAAGTGCCTGGCAATAAGGTCGACTCTTTGCACTGGAACATCCCACCCCTACTCAGTAGCCCATCCTTGTCCCCTAACCCTTCCTCCTGCCTCATCCATGGCCTGCCCAGCCTGACAGGCTATGCCCTCGCCGCCCTCCCTCCCTGCCTTTACCCCACCCTCTCCTGCCAGTGGCCAAAGAAATCGATGTAATGGACTACGTTAGTCTGCTTGCCTGCCTGCCCCCTGCCTGCCTGCCTATACACTATCATGCCTGCCTGCCTGCCTGCCTGCCCCCTTATGCTCCTCCCTGCCCCCCCTTATGCTCCTGCAGGCCAGCTGTGCCTTACTGGACATGTGCTGCCAGTGTGCCCCCTTCCTGGGGGAGGCTGTGCAGCCGCTGCTGCAGCTGTACCAGCAACTGCTGGGTGGGTCAGGGGTCAGGCAGGTGGGGCTGAGGGGGGGTGCAGAGGCAGCAGCAGCTGGTAGGAGTAGTAGTAGTAAATGGATGTCAAGCAACAAGCAGAGGACCCTAACCCTAACCCGTCACCTCTGCAGCCCTCTCCCTCCTCCCCTCCCCTGGACCCTGAGCCCCTCAGCCCTCCCCCTCCTCCCCACAATCCTGCCTCTGCCCCCACACTGACTGCCAGCAGGGCTGCTCAGGCCCTACCCCTCGTGCCATGCCTAACCCTGGCAGAGGCTTGTCCCCTTGTGTGAACCTGCACGTGCCACGCCTAAACCTGGCAAGGCTTGGGTTGAGGCTCCTTGTGTGACCCTGCAGGCGCTGGGGCGGTGGGTCAGGCTGCAGCAGCGGGGGGAGGGCCCAGCGGCCAGGGAGCTTCCCCCGGGGGGGCCAAGCCGTCCGGCATTGCTGGCGTTGCTGAGGAAGACGTGCATACGGTGCGTGCAGGGGGGGCACACACAGCCCCACTGGGACCCACCTCTCAGCGTGCTGCACACAGACCCCACCAGGGGGGGGCCACAGGGGCAGGGGGGGGCCACACAAGGCCACACTGGGTGACAACACGGGGTGCAACAAGGGTGCTGGCTAGGGCGCTGCTGTGTTGAGCTCACTCACTGACTGATGGCTTGCAATGCATGAAGCTGGCGGTAGGTCTCATCCTCCTCCTGCCCCAAAGCTGAAACTGCGCTCAAGTCAGCCCCACCCTACCCACCTTGACCACCTTCGCCCCAAGCTTGATGACTGGTATGCTGCCTTACCCGACGCACCCTGCCCCAAGCGTTCCTGACCCACCGCTCAGCTTGCTGCACACTGACCCCACCAGGGATCCTCGCCCTCTCACCCTACCCCACTTGGGTCCCACTGGCTCGCCCTCTCCTCCCTGCACCGCCTGCAGATCATGCAAGCCGTGTGTGTGGCCACCAGTCGCTGCCTCCCCCCCGAGCAGCACCCGCAGGCCTTCCACACCCTCCTTCAGCCAGCCCTGGCCCAGCTGCAAGCAGCCGCCACCGCCCTCCCCCTCCCCTCCTCCCCCCCAGCCCCAGGGCCCCGTTCCCCACCCCTAGCCACCCAGCACCCCTGCCTGTGCCCCCTCCTTGACCGACTGGCAGTGCTGCTGAGCCACACCCCGACACGCCCCCTCGCTGCCCAGATGATGGCCCAGATATGGCCGGGACTGGACTTGGTGTTTGAGCGGGCAGCGGGGGATGTGAGGATCCTGGAGCGGGGTTGCCGGCTGCTGAGGGTGGGCGTCAAGGCAGCTGCAAGGGAGGGGGGCCAGCTGCTGCCCACCCTGCTGCCTGCGCTGGTCCGACACTTTCAAGCAAGCAGCCACTCTGCGTTTGTGTGAGGATGGGGGAGGGGGAGGGGGAGGGGGAGGGGGAGGGGGAGGGGGAGGGGGAGGGGGAGGGGGAGGGGGAGGGGGAGGGGGAGGGGGAGGAGGAGGCAAGGTGGTTGAGAGGACAACGTTGCCAACCTGCTCATTAGCCAAGTACCTCACCTGCCCAGTTCCTGCTCTCTAGCTTTCTAACCCCAGCTCAACTTAAGGCAATCCACAGATGCCAAACGCTCCCAGTGACTCAGCACAGTCAGTTTATAGATACCCAACAACTGCATCACCCATACCAACTTGCATGTGTCTAAAGCACAGTGCAAGGACGCAACGATCAGGCTCTGCTTTGCGTCATGCAAGCCTAGATTGACAGATGCAATGAGAGAGCTATACCTCACATCTGTGGCTGGCCTGCTGGGGGCTGCAGGTACAGCCTGAGCGAGGTGCTCAAGGTGTGGGGCGCTGAGGCCGCCAGCATCGGCCCTGTGGCGGAGGCCCTGACCCTGCTGCTGCAGCACGCCACCCAGCAGCTCACCACATACCAGCAGGTGCGGGCCACCACCTGGCAGGGTTGGCAGCTCGACAGGCAGGCAGTTGAGGGGGGTTAGTTGAGGGGCAGGCAGTCGGGGGGGTTAGTCGAGGGGCAGGCAGTCGAGGGGCAGGCGGCTCTGTAGTTCAGCTGAGGGATAGGCAGTCAAGGGGATGCTGAAGGTGGCAGGCTGTTGAGGGGAGGGTTCAGGCAGGGGCAGCCCTCAGACCTCCTTGGAGGCAGGAGGGAGAGACGCCTAGCACACATGAGCTTGTGCTCCCCTCAGGCTCCCTGTGAGGTATGGAGAGATACAGGGGCACAGGAGCTGATGCTGGCAATGCACAATAAGGACTGGCAAGCCACAGAGCGGTCCCCCAATGACTGATACATGATAAGCAGAGCTGAGGGGCAGCGTGGCTGCTGAGTGTGTGGTGTGGTGGAGGGGCTCCGACCTCTAGGCAACCTAGCGCCACTCATAGGCCAGGCCTCTGTGTGTGTGCCTGGTGTCCTGCCTCCCCTCCTCCGCCCCTCCTCCGCCCCTCCCTCCACCACTCTGCCTCTGTCTCCCCCTCCCCTCCCCTCCCCTCCCCTCCTCCCCCACTTGCCCCCCTGCCACCTGCCTCTAGCCCTTCTTCTCCCCTGCCTGCAGATCAGCTCCAACCCGGAGTTGATGGACGACACCTTCCTCCTTGCTCTGCGGGCGTTGACCTACAGCCCCCGCTTGCTGCTGGGCAGCCAGGCCACCAGCCCTGGCTCGCAGCTTCCCAGCAGCTGCTTGCCCGCCCTCATGGAGTGTGTGACTCAGGGGGTGCTGGTCCAGCACAGAGAAGCCTGCATGAGCGTACTCAGCTTTCTGGTAGGCGTGAGGGTGGGAGGGGTGGTGGGGAGGGGTAGGAAAGGTGGTGGGGTGGGAAGGGGTGGGGGGTTGGGAGGGGTAGGGGGTTGGGAGGGGTGGGGGTTGGGAGGGGTGGGGGGTTGGGAGGGGTGGGGGGTTGAGAGGGGTGGGGGGTTGGGAGGGGTGGGAGGGGTTGGGGTGTAGTAGAGGGGGCATGAGGGAACAGACATGTGTGGCCTGTACTCAAAAACGATGAGGTCAGTGACAAGTCAGTAAGCAGCAGCAGTATAGGGTCCGTATTCACAGGATAGGGTCAGTCAGTTGCAGCAGGAAGCGTATGAGTTGTCCCAAAGGCAGTCAGCCTCACTCTTGTCACTCCCCAATGTGTTCAAGAGCACCTCATGTCCTTGTGGACAGCCAGGCAGCCTCCCTGGCCTCCCTCCCTTCACCTTGCCTCTGAACCTCCCTCATCCTGCTTCACCCAGCTGGAGCTTGGCACTTTGTGCCGATTGGCTTCACGTCCTGATCTCTAGATCATCTCAACTCTTTGAAATATAGACTCCGCCCTCGCCATCGGGCGTGCATCAAGGGAGGAGTGTGGCCTCTGGGCGTGTCGATGCTACCTCCCTAATGTCAACTACGACTATATAGCAGTCTGTGGTGTTCCGGTGTGAAGAGGGGTCTCTCCAGTATTTCTCTGAAGCTGAGGGCCAGGCCGGTCCAAAGCTGCTTCCACTCTCACACAGCCTTCCGAATGTGCCAAGCAGTCAGTGTGGCTGCGTACCTTTGTGCAGGCAGCTGCCCGCCTGGCTCAGCCACACAATTAACTCATCCCAGCTGCCCAGCTGAGCAACCTTGGAGCTACACAGTTGCTTGAGCAGTGTGGCAGCAATGGCGACTTGCACAGGCCGTATGATGGTCTTGGTGATGATGGTGATGATGACCAATGATGATGGTGATGGTGGTGTCGATGGTGATGGTGACGATATAGATGATGGTGATGGTGATGGTGATGGTGATGGTGATGGTGATGGTGATGATGGTGATTTAAAAGAGAGGAGGACTGTGTTGTGTGTCCTGCTTGCAGATGCGGCTGCTATCACGCTCCCTGCTGGACGAGGTACTGGATGCCGCCAGCGTGCTGCAGGCGTTGCTGGCACCTCGTGCTGCTGGCCTCACCAGGTTCGACACTGGCAGCAGGGATGTTGCAGGCAGGGCAAGGCAGCGGCAGTGGAGGACGCAATAATATGAAAACAAGGAAGGGAAGGGAGGAAACAAGGGAGGAAACAAGGAAGGAAAGAGGAGGGGGTGTGGGCAGCAAGGGTAGACAGATGGGTTGATTAGCTCTGCGGTTGCTGGCGGCTGCTGGCGGCTGCTGGCTGCTGATTGTTGGTGTGTCAGGCTGCTGCTGCTGCATGCTGTTGGTGCGTCAGGCTGCTGCTGCTGCTTGCTGTTGGTGTCAGGCTGCTGCTGGCGGGCGTTGTGGGTGTGCTGCCCACCGTGCGCCTCCCCGACCTGGCCTCAGTGCTGGGAGCGTTGCTGCTGATGGCAGGACGCGAGGTGCGGCCCAGGGGCCAGGGTATGCAAGGGGTTGGGCAGAGCAGGAAGGGCGGCGGCGGCGGCAGCAGCAGCAGCAGCAGCAGCAGCAGCAGCAGGGGAAGAGGCAGGGGCAGGGGCAGCAACGGCAGAGCAAGGGCAGCGGCAGCAGAGAAAGAGGCAGGGGGCGGCAGGAGCAGTCATGTTGTGGAGGCAGGGGCACAGCAGGCAGAGAGTTCTGTGTAGAGGCCTGGGCTGTTGTGTTGTAAGGGCATCACTCCCTCTCAGCCTGATAGCCCAGATAGTCAATTCCTGGGGCAAGGCAGCTAGCTCCCCACCACCCTCAGACCAGGCTCCTTTCTCTAGCTCTCCAGCCCCCTGCGCGCCATGGATGAATAGCTGTCGCCGAGCCTGGCTCCGACAGTCAACCCTTGGGGCAAGATTGCAAATTTCCCCCACTAGCCACAAAACATGCACCCTGTCTGGCTGTCCAGCCCTGCATTCCACCTTCACCCTCTGGCCTGCTTCAATGTCTGCAGGGTGTTGCCTGGGTGACGGCTGCGCTGGAGAGCCTGCCAAACAACACTGTGGGCGCAGCGGACAAGCAAGCCTTTGCTAGTAAGTCCGACTTCGAGGCAGCAATGCAGCGCACTCCCGCTGGGTATGTTCGTGAGCGCGCCCTGGTGGGAGGGTAGCAAGAACACGCCCTCAGGCTACTCTTCTTCCTAAATGCACGCCTGACGGCGTGGGCGTAGTCCTCCTTTCTCTCTTTCTTGTGAGCACGCCTGACATAGGCCGGCCCGGCTTCGTGCTCCCACGCTCAGGTGCGGCGACCTTCGTGGGATCACACGCGGCGTGCGCTGGCGGCCCCGGGTCCTTGCCACCGGCTGCTGAACGCGGGTGGGAGGGAGCTGTGGAGGACCTTGCAGATTTGTGCCGACGTAATGCCAAAGTCAGGCTTGCGGCGCAGCAAGCATTGCTACCTCCACAGCTGGCAGCAGCTATCACTGTTTAAGCGACATCCTGGCAGGCTCGGTTCTGGCACCTAGGGCCTGCCGCTTGAGGCCAATATCAAATGGCGTCTTCTTATGCAGGACAAAATGGCGGTTCGGGTGGCAAAGCAGCGAACGGCTCCCGCACGTGTATAGTTTCGCTGTTTCTGGTCATGCCAGCTTTGATAATTATGGCGATTTCCCACATGACAACACGATTCTAGGTCACACCCTCCCAACTCTGAAAATCAGACACTCCCAACTCCCAACTCTATCCCAAATCAGACACTCCCAACTGCCGGGACGTGTGCGATTGGCGTAGCACCGTGCGGCATGCGATGATCGCTTGGTCAGCTACACGCCAGAATCTCTGTAAATGAAAAAGTGCGATCACCGATCAGCCGGCCGCTCTCTCAACATCGCGCAGCGCAAGTGCGCTGTGGAAATGCCTCATACTAACGTGGTGGACTCCTAGCGCTCTAAGGGCAAGTACAGCCGGCGCTTGTGATTCTTCCCGCCTCAATCAACCCGACAGTGTTTCCTGGATGTAGACGCGCAACCAGTTCTACTTCTGTGAATGCTTACTCATTGATGGGCCTACCTTCCACTTCAAGGTAAACACTGACTGTGCAAGCATTTTTCCTCTCTCTCTCTTAGTCTCACTTTTTCCTGTAATCTCTCTCTCTTAAAAAAAAGCATGTCCAGCCTACACCAAGCTTGCTATGTTGCTGTTGATGAGTATAGCATAATGACTCGCCCTTGCTACCGCTCTCAATGTAGACAAAGCATAGGTAACCAGGCAGTTATCCACTTCGTGCATAGCTACCCCCATCACCATCTTTGGCTACTGTTGCAGGAGCCCTCTTACTGGCAACACCACCACCACACTACCACCTCCACCACTACCTGCTAGCCTACCACCACCACCCAGCCCAGACCTCCCACTCCCCCCCCCCCCCTCCACCCCCCCATGGCATAGCAGCCCTCTCCCTACCCTACCCAGCAGCCAAGAGCAAGCCCCCTCTCCCTTCACCAACCTGCTAGTAAGTTACTTGAACGCAGCATCGCTTTGCCCAAACCTGCCATGCACCATGTGCCTACCACCACCCCCTCCTAGTCTCTACACCCGTGATGGCATCCTAAGCCTTGAGTCCCAGCCTTATAGTTACAGCCATAGAGTTATCCACCTAATGCATAGCTACACACCACACACCATTGTTGCCAACTGGTGCAGGAGCCCGCTTACCCAACCCCAGCCGCTACCACCACCACCACCACCACTACCACGATCACCACCACCTCCTAGCCTGCCTCCACCTACCGCCCCAGCTCAGCCAGCCACCCTATGAGTGGTCTCAGCAAATGCACCAAGGCCGGTAGGGCCAACCGTGCTCGGGGGCTTGCTCTTGCAGCAGCATCTCAGCAACAGCAAAGTAAGTTAAGACCCGGGTCCTAATAAGACCTGGCCGGGAACGCCCTACAATGACCACTACGTGCAATGACCACTATGGCAGCATTGTCGAGCAGGGGAAGACAGCAGTTGCGCGCGCCTAGATGCTTTGTACCTAGATGCTTTATAATGCATAGTATCAGCATACCTGCAACGAGGGCACGGCCGTGCCGTCATGCTCCACGCAGGTGGCTGCTTGAATCCCACCGGGTCACACGTAGACACACCCCGTGAAGAAGAGTCGCCTGAATGGCTTGAGAACAGCCGCGACCCTGTGCCTACGCGAGGTGCCGGAAAAGCCTCAGCCCTGTGCATGCGCGAGTTGCCGCTTGCAGGCCCGTACCCTTGCCGGGCAAGTTCTTTCGAATCAAATCTGCTGCAAAGTAGTGGAAAGGGGCTCAGCGGTTAGGCCGAGGTTCATATACACGCCTTGGGAGCAACGACTGCTGGCATATGGCCGGGTCCTTGGGGCTCGTACGTTTCCTGCGAGTCGCTGCTTTGCTCAATGTCGCTGGCCTATCAGCAGCGGCAGAGCTGGCCCGTCCCGCCCACACAACCCTGTGGCACTTTCCAGTCAACGGCACCAATTCAGAGCTGTATAATGTGTTCACAGTCTGCACTGCTTCGTACGCCACTGGTGTCACCACCATCAATGGTTGGGTCTGGCAAGAAGCCTCGAGGTGGGTGCTGGTGGAAGCCTAATGGCTGCTGGGCCCTCCTAATCCTCACCCTGGGTATGGCCTGGGCAGTACACTCAGGGCTGCAGCTGCTGCGGCACGTCATTCCAAATGATGCTCCCCCCCATGTCACCCCCAATGATGCAAATGCCCATGCAGGTACTTGCACGGGGCAAAGGAAGCCTTCATCACACTTACAGAAGATATCTGTGGCTCAGGCACTGCAGCGCTGCCTACCATGCAATTTGCTCTGTTTGGACAAGACTCCAGCAAGAACGTGACGTGGAAACTCCCTCCCTGCCCCTATCGGCAGCAAGGCATGATGTTCACACTGCAGTTGGACACCGCAATGGCATGGGTCGACTTCTCACTTGGGTTTGCCGGCAGCCCACGACGCATGCTAATTGACATGCGGTGCGTCCAGCAGGGTGCAGCTAGCAGTACAGCAGCTGGGACACCATCTCCTGCCCTAGCCACCAGCTCAGCCGCCCTTAACCTGGTGGGAAGCAGCGCCTATGCTGGCTCCCGCTGGGTGGTCATTCCTGTGTACCTGCATGGGCCCATGATGCAGCACCCTCAGCTGCATGCCAGGATGCTGGCACACCACACGCAGTACTACATGCGGCTGGGCTTCACACATTACCTGGTGAGGCCCAACACTCACCTCTCCCCATCCCCTCCTGCTCCTCCACTTGCACATGCTCGACATGCTGACAACCACACTGCACCATCTGCCCTGCTGCTGCTGCCCCCGCTGCTGCTGCTGCTGCTGCTGCCGATCAGCCATCATGCAGGCAAGCACACAGGTGCTGACATCATGATCACCTTGCACCCTGTGCCTGACCATTCACTTTGCAAGGCTGTGCCGGCGGTAGTCAGGCTGCCTCATCCTCCTGGCAGGCCACTACCCACTGCAGCCATATGCTGCTCCATCAGCCATCATGCAGGCAAGCACACAGGTGCTGACATCATGATCAGCTTGCACCCTGTGCCTGACCATTCACTCTGCAAGGCTGTACCGCCAGGCCGGCTAGTCAGGCTGCCTCATCCTCCTGGCAGGCCACTACCCACTGCAGCCATATGCTGCTCCATCAGCCATCATGCAGGCAAGCACACAGGTGCTGACATCATGATCAGCTTGCACCCTGTGCCTGACCATACGAGGCCTGTGCCACCAGGCAGGCTGGTCAAGCAGCCTCAGGCCCCCTGGCAAGCCACCACTCACTGCAGCCATATGAAGAGTGCCAAACTTCTACCCAGACTCCCACTTGCCATCCACCTTGAGTGTACACACCCAGCAGGCCCAGGCCCCTGTGGACCCACACGTGCCACCACTTGCCTGCCTTCACCTTTGGTCCTGCAGGTTTTTGTGAACGGCATGGCCCAGGCAACAAACATCTGGGCACAGCCCCATCTGCAGGGGTTGATGAAGGCAGGGCGGCTGCAGCTGCTGCGCTTCAACAATGTCGGGCTGTATGCACAGCTGCACAGCCCCAGCGGGCAGTGGGGCTACCCCGTATCCAACTATGTGCGCCTCATGTTCACCCAGTACCCCACTGCGCAGTACATCTTCTGTGACCTGGATGAATACGTGATGTTGGAGCAGCAGCCGGCAGCAGCAGGCATGGAAGCCGCCTGGCAGCAGATCTCCACCTGCTGCGGTGCAACCAAGCCCTCTGAACACGGCGATGCCCCAGCTGAGATCACCTTTGCGCGGGCAGCCACCACCACGGGGTCTGGGTCAGAGCTGAGTCTTTGGGTGGACCCACCACCCAACTCGCCCTCTCCTCTGCTGGCGTACAGCTGGCGCCAGGTGTTGAACAGCACACGTGGCGATGCTGGCAAAGCTCTTATCCTTCAACCCAAAGCTGTCACCTTCCACATGGTAAGGAACCTAGCCATGGCAAGCACCCCGCACCGCCTGTGCCCACTACTGCACCCACCCCCGACGCCCTACATCCCAGGCGTGATGAGGGGCACAGTAAGACCAGCTGACGCTGACGCCCACACTGATGCCACTTCAGAGCTGTGTTGGCGTTGTTGCTGCTGTCCTAGTGGGGTCTAGTGGGGTAACACTCAATCGGTCAACCGGTGCTGTGCAGGTGCACTGGGCGAACCTGATGGAAGGGCAGCATGCTGTGAAGTGCCCAGCTGAGTGTGTGGGCATCCTGCACCTGGTCAACCAGCTGTCGGGACGTTCTAAGGCCATTCCCCACCTGGATAACAGCTCAGCTCCTTGGCGGGCAGCTTTCAAGGACATCATCTACTAGACACCATCGGCTATCCACACAGGGCATGGCTGGCACCCCTGGGGCATGGCTGTCACCCCTGGGCCCCTGGGGCTTCAGTGCAGGAGCCCTCTGGTGCTGAGTGGTGTAGCCGTTCGCACATGCTTCGCCGCAGCTTGACAGCCTGCGCTGTGCCGCCTGGGTTGGGCACACCCCTAGACAATGTCCCAGCCTTCCCTCCCCAGCCTGTACAGCTTTTCCTTTCTCCCTTCGAGCCCTTGCCCGCCCCTTTCCTTCATTACCCACATTTGCATGGCCAAGGAGTACACGCCAAGGCGTGGTTGAATGCTTCCTCCTTGACCACCGCCCACAGGCCCGCAGGGTGCAATGTTTATTTAGCTTGGTTAGGGCTATATGCCTGAGTAGGCAGTGATGGCAGTGTCACTACAGCCACGGCGGTGCTTCTTGGACCATTCGAACAACGTAGGAAGGGTCAGGCCTGCAAAAGCACTCGTTACGCACTCGATGTAAATCAGCTATTCGTGATATCTGAAGGTGAAGTATACGCCAGGCTGTTGGTAAAGCCAGGGAGGCCTCATGTCAGGTTTGCATGCATATAGGGACTTTGAGGGGTGGCTGCACATCACGTTGCACGTCTAAATACGAACTGAATGTGTGATGTGTGTAGGTGCCTTGGTGAGTTCCAATCATCATCACCATTCCATGGACTGAGTGTGTTTTGATGCTATCCCTGGTGGCCCCCTGCTGCTTACAGCGGCACAGCTTGATGTGTAATAGAAGGACTGCGCATAGCAGCAACAAATGGGGAGCGTCCCGACCTGTGTAACGTTAGATGTAACATTGATGTGTTATGTAACATGTTACATCCCGCATATGTACCTTGCCGAGCATGTATCGCATGTATCAGCTGCAAAGATTAGCTTGCGGTGACCCCGATTCATTAGTCGCAATAGTCGCAAGGTCCAGTCTCAGGGTAGGGAAGGGACTGCAATTTGTGCCGTGGGGTGGGGGGGAGTGAAGAGTTGGAGGGGCCAAGAATTTGGCCGTCAGACCTGCCGCAAACAAGAGTCGTCCTTGCGATCAGGCTGGGCATTTGGGACCACTCATGTGCATGGGCTGGCCACTCACACTTTCGCCCCATGTACCTTGCTGCCTCCTTGTCGGCTCCCTGTTGGCTGCTGCTCCACGCCTCTGCCGCCTTTCTTGCAATCACCAAGCCATGCTACACCTGTCATCCTACACCTGTCTCCGCCTGCAACCAAACATCAGCCAGCTAAGGCTCAGAAAGCAGAACAAGGACATGCATGACCAGAGTTGCCCAGGCTAAGCTGACATCCCAGCAGCATGTGCACTCACCTGGCTTGGCTGCTTGCGTCCTCTTGCCCCACCATGGCTGCTGGCTCCTGGCTGCACCTCCTGGCTGCGCCCCCCCAATATGGCTCGTCACTATGGCTGCCGCTACATTTAGATCCACCTAACCCACAGCAGCTGACTTCTGGCTGCTGATGCCACGCTTGACCTACCACACAACCTACCTTTATGCTGCCTCATGGCAGCTGACTCCTGGCTGCACACATCATGCACAACCTGCCTCGTAACAGCTGACTCCCAGCTGTTTATGCTCTCCCACAAATGCCACACACCTGCTGCGTTGAGTCACGCCGTGCTGCACAGGTCTGCACACAACCAACATATCATGGACCATGCATGACCAAGGTAGGATGGGAACTATACAGGAGGGAGGGCTGCTCAAGGCTGTCGCCACAATGCTGGCATGCATTAGGGCATGGCTACTTGGCAGCACCTCCATGGCTAAGCGTGGTGTAGTGGGGTGGGGAGGTCTACACCTCTTGGCTGCTCCCCGAGGGTGCCAGCTGGCTCCTGGCTGCCGTTTCAGGCACCTCCTAGCTACTGCTTTAGGCTACTGCTCATGGCTGCTGCTATCAGCAGTTGCTCGTGGCTGGGGAGGGTAAAGCTCCTGTTGTGCACACCTGAAGTGCTCAACAACAAGACAAGGGACAGCAAGGGAAGGGTGTACGCAAGAAGTCACCCCCGCCATTGGCTGCACCCCCGTGCTCAAGAGATAACTTTCTTACTCATTTCTGCACGGATGAGGCCGCCGACTGGTGCGATGAGCTGCTTATGGCCTGACTAGAGTGCAGCCAGCCCCAACGATTTGCCGGGTGGCTGGCCCCCAACACGCGACGTGTTCTGGCGCCACGCAAACACTCTTAGCGACAGCTAGAGGCAGCCTGGACCCAGCGCGGCGTGATTGGCGCATCCAAACTATTTTTCATATCAGCATGCAACAGCGCTTTAAATCGCATTCTTCAACACGGGTTCAGTCCACATGTGACAGCAATGTCAAGGTGGTATCCGCATCGGTGTTTGTGGTTCTTTTGCAGCCAAACGCAGCTAGAATCAGTCAAAAAGATGCATAAACTGAGCTGATATGAGTAAGGTTCGTAAAATAGACTAGATATTGACTAGATATAGTACTACCGTACTATCCCTTTTGATTCCCGAGGCCTCGGAAACTATAATAAAAATATTATTCCCGAGCCATATTTTGTATTGTTTCAAGTTCCCCGATGGCCAAAGTACGTCGAAAGTTAGTTTTGAGAACGTCTTCGTGCATAGAAATAATCAAGCCTCCCACCCCAATTTTCACGCATCAAAATCATATGATCGACATTGTCGACTGTCTCTCTTCTAGTGGCCTTAACAACTGACCACGTCACATGGGGCACTAAACCTCGCTTATAATGTGGTGGTCCTCCTGCTGCTGCTGGCAGTGGCGGCATATCTCATGATCTGCCATGTTGCTGCCTTGGCAAGAGCAAGCCTTGGCCGGCTGCCCGTGTGTGAGTGGCCGCCTCCCCCCTCGACATGGTTGCCTGCCTGGTTGCCACCCTTGCCTGTCCTGTGACCCCAGCCTTTGCCCCAGCCTGGCCCACCTCCCTCGACCTTGCCCGGGGCAAAGCAGCCACCCTAGTTGCCACACCGGCCTGGCCCGCCGCACCAGTCTTTCACCCCAGCCTGGCATGATGCCACCAATCTCATGCGCCTTGCTGGTGCGTGCGAGAGCAGGAGGTGTGCTGGGCGATGCGGCAAGATTGAGGCGTGGAGTAGGCCCAAAGTTAGTAGTCCCAGGTAGTCGCTTCTCAATCATTGCCGCTTGATGATCAAGAGACATTTGGAAGCGTTTTTCATCGTGCATAAGGAGCTCGCGGTGCAGATTATCAGCTGCGTCGGCGGCGTTGATACCCCGGACCACAAACTGGTCCATTGCTGGCACTTTCGTCAAGGTCAACTAATTGTTTGACTACTTCCCGAAAGACCAGAGAAATACATTGTTTAATCATTCCCGGTTTCCCGAAGGACAAAAAACGATTCGGGATAGGGAATCAGAAGGGAGAGTACGGTAGTCGAAATAGTACTATTTTGACTAGTATAGAGATAGTCTAGTCGCTCCATGCACAAAAAAAAGAAAACCTTGCCCTAGGCGATTGCAGAGCTATTAGCAGTTTCAACGGGCGAACTCATTGCCATCATTGTTGCAGTTACCATTCACATGTATTTAGAGTCAAAGACACGGGCATTGACATCTTGACATGGACATCTGAAATAGAGGGTTTGCGGCCTCGGAGATGGTGGTCGTCTTACTCGCCCATCAGGGCAAGCAGCTCCGCGTCAGCTCCACCGTTGCACCCATTGCAGTCTGCGTTGGCCTTGATGAAGATAAGCTTTTTGGCACGCTCCATGCCAAGCCGGTTGCGAGCAGCTGTGTACAACCTTCCCCATGCTGACCAGTTGCGCTTAGAGGCTGCGGAGGTGACGTGCACTGCCAGGAGCTTGCAGGCTGCTGCAGCAAGCAAGGGGAAGTTGCTGGCGGCTTTGCGCCAGAAGTTCCTGCGAGCGGCCACGGCTTCGGGAACAAGGCCGCAGCCATGGCCACCTTGTCGTTCTTCCAACCTGTAACGTGCAGCCTCATAAAGGCGACGTTGGACCGTTTGAACCATGTGTAACACTGAGCCGGCCGCGAGGGCACTCGAGCCGCGGGTACTGTAACAGTCGGCCACAAGGCACCACCGCACACAGGCAAATTAGCGCGAATATTCGACATCCTAGGGGGGTAGTCTTTTGATGGGGTTCGCCTCGGATTGTCCTTGCGACTCCAACGCCACTTGGCGCGTGTTGAAATTCTGAGTGTGTGAGCAGTTGGAGTGGAGGTACCTACAGTACTGTAGACATCTACAGTACTGTAGGCAATTCTTAAGCTGTTTTTAGAGGCCATATATTTTAATCGTTCCTTTGCTTTTCATGGTGACTCTGCTTGTCTTGACGACTAGTACAAGCACATGGGATTCGGCGGCTGACAGTTGTGGTCATGAGATGTGTTCATGAGATGTTTGAATGAATCATGTCGTGTGCTGGCGCGCAAAGTAATAGACGAAGGAGCTTGTAAGAGCCATTCATACTTACACCATGATTGACAGACATTGCAATGTCATTCAACATGTCTGTGACTCATGCATGCCCTTGTTGCCTACTTGTCCATGGATTTGTTGCTGAATGGAACAAAGTACATGTCTCCCCCACCCTCCTTGTGCGGGAAGAAGGGCACCAGCAGGTGTGTGAGCTTAACCCCATCTACCGCAAACCAGTCGTGAGGGCCAGCTGCTGAGTAAAGAGTGGATGGGTGCCGGCCAACAAGTGAGCGCTGCTGGCGCACCGGTGTGGGAAGGGGAGCCTGGTAAAGCTGGCCCCTCCCCTCCCCTCATCCCCCCCTTGGAGTCAAGCAACCAAGACTGAAGGTGAGTGCACATGCTGCTGGGGTGTCAGCACAGCCAGCCCAAACGTAACCCCTGCGCCTGCGTCTGCGGCTGCCCTGCTGCTGCTGATGCCCTGCTGCTGCTGCTGCTGCTTACCCTTTCCCTCACCATGACGGACGGCTGGAGACTCCACAGCGGCAGCCAACAGCGGCAGCCTGGTGGTGTAGCCTAGAGCAGCAGCTAGGAGCGGCAGCCTGGAGTGGCAGCCAGGAGCAGCAGCCAAGAGCCTAGAGCCTAGAGCCTAGAGCCTAGAGCTGCTAGAGCCTAGAGCCTAGAGCTGCTAGAGCCTAGAGCGGCAGCCTGGAGCGGCAACCAAGAGTGGCAGCCAAGGTGGCAGCCAGGAACGGCAGCCAAGAGCGGCAGCCAGTAGTGGCAGCCAGGAGCCAGTAGATGCACCCCACCTGGCATGGTGCAGCGTGAGCGGTGCCCCACACCCATTGGCCAGCCGCAAGGCAGCCCCCTCAGCATGGTGCAGCAGGTGCGGTGACCCAAACACCACCCCCATCACCCCCCACCCCCCCACCACCACCACCACCCCCTCCGCCACACCCCCCCTGCCCACTCTAACCATGCCATGTCCACACACCACCAACACCCCCACCAACACCCCTCACATACCCTGGCCACCCCCACCCCCTCCGCCCCACACCCCCTGGCCAGCCTGTGTGTTGCCCGCCTTGCGTGGTGCTGCAGGTGCGGCTACCCTCACCCACTGGCCAGCCACTGGGCAGCCAGCCCTACTGCTGCTGCTGCTGCTGCCAATGCTGAACAGTGAGTGCTGCTGCTGCCAATGCTGCACTGCTGCTGCTGATGCCCTGCTGCTGCTGCTGCTTGGAGCGGGCGCTATTACTGGAGTGGCAGCCAGGAGCAGCAGCCAAGAGCGGCAGCCAAGAGCGGCAAGGCAACAGGTGTGAGGCGCTAGCATAGACTGCTGCAACCATGCCTCCATGCTTGCAAGCAGTGTGGAAACAGCCTTATGCATGAGCATGTGTAGCATGCATGGTGGTTGCAGGCAAGGCGGCAGCGGCCATGAGCAGCCATGAGCAGCCGCCAAAAGCAACCCGAAGGAGCAGCCAGGAGTTCCGCTTACGTCCCCGCCCTGTCCCCCGCCCCGCCTTGCCCAGCCCGGCCCAGCCCAGCCCAGGTTTAGGGGCACCCCGTGGCACCCTCTCCTCTCCTCACCCCACCACCCCTACCATCTCCTATCCCACCACCACCACCTCCAAGGCCGCCACCCGTCTACATCCCCTCTCCCTAGCGATCAGCTTGGAGAGGGCGCTAGTAATAGCAACCAACCCAGCCCACTCTTGCCATGCCATGTCTTGCCATGCCATGTCGATGGGTTAGCATACCCGTAGAGAGGTTGTGAGGTAAATGTGCATCAAAACATGTGCTCTACATCGGAGTCCCGTAGGAGGTGTTGCGAAGTGTTTGGGTGTTTTGTGAGGTTTTGCGATGTGTTTTGCGAGGTGTTGCGAGGTATTTGAGCGTCGCTTTATACATTGTGTAGTGGTGTATCGGGGTGTTGCAAGGCACCACTGAGCATGAGCTCTTGCTGCGCAGCAAAGGATGTAACGTTGTTGCGCAGCTGAGCATGAGCTCTTGCTGCGCAGCGAAAAATGTAACGTTGTTGCGCAGCAACGCATGAGACCTTGCTGCGCAGCGAAAAATGTAACGTTGTTGCGCAGCAACGCATGAGACCTTGCTGCGCAGCGAAAATTGTAACCTTGCTGCGCAGCAACGCATGAGACCTTGCTGCGCAGCAAACAGTATAACGTTGCTGCGCAGCAACGCATGAGACCTTGCTGCGCAGCAAAGGATGTAACGTTGCTGCGCAGCGACGCATGAGCTCTTGCTGCGCAGCAAGCGATGCACTTTTCAGGACACTTTTTGTCGGGCCTTTTTCGTCGCGATGGTTGCGAGTTACAACGTAAGATTTGTACCGTTCGAACGGACTAAATGCAAGCTATCCAATGAGCTATGGTCGATCCCATCGCAACCGGTCCTTATTTATCCTGAGTGCGGTGTGGGAAGGGGAGCCTGGTAACGCTGCCTCTGGCTTGGCTTGCGCCCTGAACGCCTGACCTGTGTTGGGGCCTCGTCCCCCTGGCTGTCTGACTCATGGCCATCACCTTGTGTGCCTGGGGGTGCAGCTGAAGGAACTATAGCCGGCTGCTGATCTGCTTTCTGCTTCTTGCTGCGCTGTGTAGGTCGTGAAGGCTGCTTCCTTTTTGCTGGCACCCGCTTCTCTGCTGTTGCTGAGTCGTCCTCAGCAAGGGGTGTGCCTCGTGCTACCGCTAACGTGTCTAGCTGTGGAACAGGGGTGGTGCGGTACAGTCGTGCAATGGCCAGGCGCAGGAAAACACCCTGCACTCGTAGGAATTAGCAGCCAGGCCCCTGGACCAACTTTGGCCGTTTGAGCTGAAACTTTGCCCATCGGTAGCTTGTAATGTAAGCAATCTAACTCTAAAGGAATCAAGCAAAAAAAGTCAAAGGCAAAGGCTGGGGGGTATTGTTCAGTGCGTTCACTGCAAGGTTCAGTGCGTTCAGTGCAATGTTCAGTGTGTTCAGTGCACAATTCAGTGCGTTCCGTGCACAATTCAGTGCGTTCAGTGCTAAATTTCAGTGCGTTCAGTGCAAAATTCAGTGCGTTCAGTGCACGATTCAGTGCGTGCAGTGCAATGTTCAGTGCGTTCAGTACACGGTTCAGTGCGTTCAGTGCTAAATTCAGTGCGTTCAGTGCTAAATTCAGTGCGTTTAGTGCAAAATTCAGTGCGTTCAGTGCACGGTTCAGTGCGTTCAGTGCACGGTTCAGTGCGTTCAATGCACGGTTCAGTGCGTTCAGTCCAAGGTTCAGTGCGTTCAGTGCACGGTTCCGTGCGTTCAGTGCAAGGTTCAGTGCGTTCAGTGCAAGGTTCAGTGCGTTCAGTCCAAGGTTCAGTGCGTTCAGTGCACGGTTCAGTGCGTTCAGTCCAAGGTTTAGTGCGTTCAGTGCACGGTTCAGTGCGTTCAGTGCAAGGTTTAGTGCGTTCAGTGCTATGTTCAGTGCGTTCAGTGCTATGTTCAGTGCGTTCAGTGCACGGTTCAGTGCGTTCAGTGCTATGTTCAGTGCGCTCAGTGCAATGTTCAGTGCGTTCAGTGCACGGTTCAGTGCGTTCAGTGCAAGGTTCAGTGCGTTCAGTGCTAAGTTCAGTGCGTTCAGTGCAAAATTCAGTGCGTTCAGTCCAAGGTTCAGTGCGTTCAGTGCACGCTTCAGTGCGTTCAGTGCAATGTTCAGTGCGCTCAGTGCTATGTTAAGTGCGTTCAGTGCACGGTTCAGTGCGTTCAGTGCTATGTTCAGTGTGTTCAGTGCTATGTTCAGTGTGTTCAGTGCAATGTTCAGTTTGTTCAGTGCTTTGTTCAGTGTGTTCAGTGCTATGTTCAGTGTGTTCAGTGCAATGTTCAGTGTGTTCAGTGCTTTGTTCAGTGTGTTCAGTGCTATGTTCAGTGTGTTCAGTTTAGTGTTCAGTGTGTTCAGTGTTGTGTTCAGTGTGTTCAGTGCAATGTTCAGTGTAGTGTTCAGTGCTATGTTCAGTGTAGTGTTTAGTGCTATGTGCTGCGTTCAGTGTTGTGTTCAGTGAGTATGTAGAGTGCAGAGACTTAACCCTTTTGCAACTATATTTTCGTATTGGTGGCGGGGTGGTTTGGGGTGGGGATGCAATGGGGCGGCACAAACCTGCAAATCGGCATGCAAGTTAGACATGAAACATGAAAAATAAACCTCTGTGCCCTGTACACAACGACACAGCGTCGGTGCTAGTCAGGCTAGATTCGCGACCCGTAGCTAGGTAGCCAAGTGGGCGCCAAGCTCTGAAACCGACCTCTTCTGCAGACAACATCGCAGCCAGGCAGCTACTTTCGCATGCCACATCGCAGCCAGGCAGCCACACTGCAGCCAGGCAGCCACATTGTTAGTTGCATACCCTCCCGGTGCAGTTGAGATCAAGCACCGGGATTGTAGGGTGTGCCTGCCAGCGGCCCGGCCGCGATGAGTGCGAGTGTGACTGCCGTATTTAGGGCAGACACCCGGCAGTCGTAGGCACCCTGAACTGGTGTCCGCGTCTGCCCGTGCTCTTCCAACAGGTAGGCGCAAGGTTGCGCAAGGTTGACGCAAGGTTGCGCGTTAGCAGTTGTGGCAGATCAATGTAACTACCCTGAACTGGTGTCCGCGTCTGCCCGTGCTCTTCCAACAGGTTATGGGCCCACGCGCTGACGCGCGATAGGACTCCAGTAAGTTGCTGGCTAGGGTTCGTGTGGTTGACAGCCCAGTCGATCAGCGATGGCAACTTCTCCTGCTTCAGCCTCCGGCAATCAGGCCACCATTCTCGATGACGACAACTGGCCAATTTGGAGCATCCGCACCGAAGGCCTGCTAATCGAAGCAGGCCTCTGGTCCGTCGTCGCCGACGGCGTCACCCCCTTACCCACCGCGCCAGCAGGTAACGCCACTCAGCAAGAGCAGACTGCGTATGTTGCTGAGCTAGCCAGATCTCGCGCGGACAGCGCGCTGGACCGCAAAGCCAAAGCCTTTATCCAGCGGCACGTTTCCAACCTCCACATCTTCACTGTCAAGTCTGCAAACTCAGCGCAGGACGCCTGGGAAACCCTCGAATCCCAGTTCACCGAATCGTCAGGCGCGCGACAGTCGCAGCTTCAGCAGCAACTCAGTCTCCTGCTCATGGAACCCGGCGAGTCAGTAGCGCGCTTCTACGCGCGTTTGCAGCAGCTGCTAACAGAGCTGGAAGCTTGCAACTGCGAGACCTCTGAATCCACAGTGGTACTCGCCATTTTGGCAGCCCTACCGCCTGAGTACGAAAGCACAGTCGAGAGGCTGCGCTATGATCAGACCAGCGCCGACCTAAAAGTCGAGCGCATCAAGCGTGTGCTGCTGACAAAGGAGGCTGACCTACTCAGCAAGCAGATGCAGCAGCAACTCAGCACCTCCTCATCCTCACTCTGGTCCTACTCCTCCCCTTCTGACAGCAGGGGGGCTGGTAGTTCAGGCGGACAGGGGGGCAGGGGCAGACTCAGGCTACCTCAGCAGTCTCGTGAGCAGCAAAGCACAGCACAGCAGCAGCAGGCCAGAGCACAGTCACCTGACAGGTCCACCAGGGATGTCAGCTCACATGCTCACCTGACCTGCAACTACTGTGCTAAGCCTGGCCACATCATGTCTGAATGTTTCACCTTTGACAGGGATCAGCGCAACCGCATGAGGACCCTTTTCAGCAACCCTGCCAGACCCAGCAGCCCAGGCAGGCGACCCAGTCCAGGCAGGAGCTCTAGCCCAGCCAGGACATCCAGCCCCAGCAGAGGCAGGGCCCAGACCCCTGGCAGAACAGCGGCTCAGAGCCCATCCAGGGGAGCCAGCCTGTTCACCTGCTCCACTGCTGCTGCTGCTGATGATGATGATGATGATCTTGATGATGTTCTCATGCAGATGGTGCAGCCCAGACTGAACTTCAACAGCGACCTGTATAGCCCCTTCTGCATTGACTCTGGTGCCTCACAGCACATCCTGAAGGACCTGCAGTTCTTCTACAACTACACACCCTTTGCGCCAGACAAGCACAGGCCTGTAAGGCTGGCAGCTGAGGGCCACAGGGTCTGGGCAGTTGGGTCAGGCAGTGTGTTCCTCAGCACCAAGCGTGGCTCCTGGTTCCTCAGCCATGCCTTGTATGTCCCTGACAGCAAGCAGAACTTCATCTCAGTGACAGCTGCAACAGACGACGGCAGCAGCTTTCTATTCCGTGGAGATGTGTGCCAGATCAGCTGCAATCAGTTTGGCAGCATGCTCAGGGTCAACGCGCACAAAGTCAGAAACTCTTACATCATGGCAGCTGTTCCCATGCCAGATGGCCCTGACACAGACTCAGAGCAGGAGCAGCTGTATGGTATCCAGCAGTCAGCTCTACAGCCTGACCCCAGGGTAAGGCTGGAGCTCCTGACCAACGTGGTTGCGCCCTCTGCCAACAGCGCCACCTCCAACTCTCCTCAGGTGTGGCACCAGCGCCTGTGTCATACTTCCTATGATGCTCTAGCACGCATGCAGTCAGCAGACATGGTGTCAGGGGTACCTGTCACAGCTGCACAATTCCGAGCAGCTGCCTCAGATCCAGCTGTGTGTGTGGGCTGTGTCAAGGGCAAACAGCACAAGAATGTCGCATTTGCAGGACCACCCCCCAATGCAGCACCAGTAACAGCTCCCCTAGGGCTGATTCACATGGATGTCTGTGGCCCCATGCATGCCAGAGCCAGAGACGGCAGCCTGTATGTGGCTACTTTCCTTGATGAACACACCAAGCTGTCTGTGTGTGTGCCCATCAGCAGCAAAGCTCAAGTGCCAGACATAGTTAGAACAGTCATTGAGGAGCTTGAGACCCAGTCAGGTTACCGTTGCAAGGCCATCAGAACAGACAATGGCACAGAATACGTCAACAGCCGCATGAGAGAGTACTGTGCCAGCAAGGGCATAGTACACCAGCACTCAGCCCCTTAAAGCCCCCAGCAGAACGGTGCAGCTGAACGCCTGAACAGAACCATCTTTGAGAAAGCTCGCAGCATCATTCACTCAGCCGACATCTCACTCAGCTTCTGGGCACATGCTGTCAAGTTTGCCAATCATGTCAGATGCCTGCTACCTGTGTCAGGCCAGCCGCTCACACCTTGGGAGGCCTTCTACGGTGTCAAACCTGATCTGTCAGGTCTCAGAGTGTTTGGCTGCAGAGTCTGGCTCCACGTTCCTGATCACCAGCGCAGCAAGCTGCAGGCCAAGTCTGTTGAGGGCCTGTTCATAGGCTATGAGCCTGGCTCTAAGGCTTACAGGGTACTGGTCAACGGTAGAGAGACATGCAGCAAGGACATAGTGTTTGACGAGCTGTCAGTCCTGCAGCCTACTCGCCAGCAGGACCAGCCAGCCCAGCCTGTGTTTCTCTTACCCCTCCCACCCAGCCCCAACACCCCCTCTGAGCCACTGTCACCAGCAGCTCCTGCTGAGGGGGGCAACAGTCTGCAGCAGACCAGCAGCAGTAGCTCTGAGGACAGTGGGAGCAGCAGCAGCATCAGCAGGCCAGGCAGCAGCGCACAGCGACCACAGCCCAGACCTCTGGAAGGCATAGGGGCACATCAAGACAGCAGCAGCTCAGACTCTCCACCCAGTGAGCAAGAACCCAGTCAGCAAGTCAGCCTCACTGCCAGATATGAGCCAGGCTCCCACATGTGGCACCAACAGCAACTGGAGCTCATCAGCAAGCTACCCAGACCAGGAATAGGCAGATTCAGCCTTCGCTCTATGCCTCTAGCCAGGGAGACAGTGGGAGCAAGACCAGCAGCATCAGCAGCAGCAAGGCCAGCAGCACCAGCTGCAGCATCTGCAGCAGCAAGGCCAGCAACACCAGCTGCAGCATCAGCAGCAGCAAGGCCAGCAGCACCAGCTGCAGCATCAGCAGCAGCAAGGCCAGCAGCACTAGCTGCAGCATCAGCAGCAGCAAGGCCAGCAGCACCAGTTGCAGCATCTGCAGCAGCAAGGCCAGCAGCACCAGCTGCAGCATCCGCAGCAGCAAGGCCAGCAGCACCAGTTGCAGCACCTTCAGCTGCCAGACCTGCAGCACCACCAGCTTGGTGTCTAGTGTAGAGTTATTGTCGGCGCCAATGGCGGTCACGGGCAGTGGGGTCACGGGCACGGGCACGGGCACGGGCACGGGCACGGGCACGGGCACGGGCACGGGCACGGGCACGGGCACGGGCATGGGCACGGGCACGGGCACGGGCACGAGCACGGGCAGTGGGGTCACAGGCACGGGCACGGGCACTGGCACGGGCACGGGCACGGGCAGTGGGGCGAGTATCTCTGTGTGGTCGGTGGCCTCTCTTGCCTCTGTGTTGTCTGTGGTAAGATCAATCGGGTCAGTGTGATCTTGGAAGTGTGCTGTTAGTGCTGATGTGGTGGTGGCCTCCAACGGGTCCGCTATCCAGATCTCTCTCCTAATGTATCTTGTGTTTTTCACATTACCAGTGCAGATGGTGAGCAGGTTCCCTTGGAGGTGTTTCCAGTCGTTAGGTGTGGAAAGTGGCTTTGGCCTCCGGTTCAGCGAGTCCAGTTGATACCAACCTTGGTTCGTATGTTTGATTACGGTTGCATGGTGGTGTGATAGCAGGAGGACAGCATCCGTGGTTGTCGCGCTTGTGTTTGCAATAGTTGTGGTGATCGTCTCTGGTGTAATACTGTGGGTTGGGAGGTAGGTTGTTGCTGGGTGCAGGTACGTGCATGTCTCGTGTTGTTTGCGGTAGAGGTAGTGGTTCAGTGTGTCGGTTGAGAATTTGCCTTTCTCGTGGTAGATGTGGTTGGTTGTGAGGGTTCTGATAGCATACCCTTCTTCTCGTGCTTTCTGTGCAAGGGATTGCAAATGTTCTTGTAGTTGCTTGCAGTGGTCAATGACTGCGTGGTAGTCAATGTGTTTTTTTCCCATGGCCATGTCGAATGCATGTACTAGGCAGCACCCTTCGTATTGCCCTTCCATGTACATGTGTGTAGGATTGTGGGTCGGGATATGCGTAGGGCCGGTTGCTATTGGTGTGTGTTCTGTATGGCTAATGATGTGGTGGATGTCCTTTTCCTTGCATTGGCGTATCTGCTCTCGTGAGCGGGTGTTGGGTGTGATGACAAAGAGTTGGTGCACAGTTCGCTTGGTTGTAGCTGAGATGCGTAGGAGGGGTGTGGGCGTCGTTTCCATGGAGTCCAGTAGGTTCCATGTGCCGTTCATGCATTTCATGGCCATGCTATGGCCTTGTTTTCTGCAAAGGAAAGTGTGTGTACCGTATTGGGCAGCTAGGTTCCCTAGGTTATTAGCGGACCAGTCGCTGGGTTGGTTGAGTTGGGCAATGCTCTGTACTGCAAGGCCATAATGGGTCACTCCGGCAAATTAAGGCCTGGCTGGCTTGGAAAACTTGAGAGTTCAGCTCTGAAACTTGGTATGTAGGCTGCTGTGACCTAGGGGAGTACAAGACTCACTCGGGCCAAAGTGTAATTCTCAGTCGTTGGGGAGTTGCTGGACCAGGTGTGGGGCTGTGACCCTGATTTTGGCTAAGGGAGTTGGCACCGAGTGATCAAAGTAAGCTTTCATGAAATGTGAGTATGAGCGATTGTAGAGGGTGGTTACAGCTTCCCAACTTAGTAGGTGGCATGCAAAAAGTCCCAGCCAGTGATGAGCTATGGCCCCTTGTAGGTGACCCTGCGGAGGGTCACGTCGGACATTTTCCCCCCCGCCGATCCCGCCTCGATTGCGGACCGAATAGGGGTACCGACGCCGACTGATATCGGCCCAGTGTGTCGATGGGGTAAGCTGTCGATTCGATGGGGGTATCGATTTTTGTGATTTCGAGGCATGATCGAGGCATGTTTCAGGCATGTTCGAGGCATGTTTGAGGCAGTTTCGAGTCGACTCCATCCATCGATTCGATGGGGGATCGATGCAGGAAACTCATCGATGTTACACTGGCTTATTGCCAAAGCACAAGGTCAAGCTGCCAAAGTACAAGGCCTAGTGCCAAAGCACAAAGCCTACATCCAAAGCAACAGGCTTGCTGCCTCGATATTGGGCATGCTTCTAGGACTCAAAGCCTGCTGGTCATGCCATGCAGTGTGGCACTAGTACCCTTGTGAGGTGCGCCCTGTGGGCTCAGCTGCAATCCGCTGTTGGTTGGGCTTCATCAATGACGAGCTGAACGGGTTGGGATGGAACCCTGACAAAAACAATGAGGTGACCTGCAAGAGGCAAAAATGCCATGCCGTTGGTCAGCCATGTCGCAAGTCTGGCACCCCATCAAATGCACTACAGCCATGGTATTGCAACACTTCTTGATCAATGGTGTGGGGGTGGGTAGTGTATCTCATGGCTTGGCTGTCCCCTTGAGAGAGGGATGGGATGGGTCATTGTTGTGTGTGGGCATGGCATGGCTAGTGAGGGTTGTGTTGGCTGCTACTACTAGCGCTGGCTCCAGGCTGCCCGCTCCAGGCTGCCCGATGGGGTTGGGGGGAAGTAGACGGGGTTGCGGACTGGTGGTGGTGATGGGACAGCAGAGGGACGGAGGAAGAGGCCAAGGGGCAGGAGGCCAGCTGGGCTGGGTGTCAGCTACTTACCGGTAGGTGATTAGCCACTTCTAGAGGGGTTAGGGAGAAGAGGGAGAAGGGGGAGAAGGTAGGGCAGGCAGGAGAGGGAGAAGAGGAATGAGATTGGGCAGGGAGAAGAGGGACAAGAGGGGGCTTCCTCCTGGCTGCTGGGTAGGGTAGGGAGGGGACTTCGATGTCGGGGGAAAGTGAGGGGGAGGGGGGAAATGGGGGCGTAGGAGACTTGGAGGTGTTGGTGATGGGACAGGGTAGGGTTAGAGGGAAGGGGCAATGGGATTTGAGTGTGACTGTTAGACCTGCAGCAAGCAAGGGGCATGCTTGTGATCAACAAACCAGGACATACATGACTAGAGGTGGGCAGGCTGGCCAAACACCTCAACAACATTTGCACCAGTGATTCGTTTATGCGTAATACGTAACGATCGGAACCAAAAGCTGGTTTTCGAGGCCCGGCTTTCGTTACCAAACGGGCCCTTGCGTTGGCTGGCCTGGGTTGCTTCGTAACCGCGTTGGCTTCGTGCCATGTCCGAGTTACGCGCAAGGCGGGGGCACAGCGATGGTGTTTGAAAAGCCAATAGGCCCGCAGCCAAACAGAAGAGCTCAGCAGCAGTGCAAGCCTTCAAGGCTGCGTTCACCACTGGGCGAGACAGAGCTGCAGCAAAACGCAAGGAGCAAATGGAAGACCCAGCCACCGTCACGCAGTTTGCAGCAGTGTTTTACCTGCTGAAGCTTGGCAGACCCATGACAGACATTGAGCACACCCCCGACCTCCTCCACCACTTTGCAGCTGCAAAGCAGAAGCTGACAGCTGCAGCGCAAGCTGTGGTGCAAGACCTGCGACACCGCTTTGTGGCTGGCAGGCTTGCCAAGGCCTTGGCAATTGTGTACTACTGGGATGAATTGTGTACTACTGAGATTTTCATATTTTCAGATTTTCATTGTGTCTACTGGGATACCAAACCCAGTGATGAGGACTTCCTGGAACGTCTTGAGGCTATCAAGCAGCTCTACTGCCAGCAAGCATGCCTGTCAGATGGCACGGAGGTCCCTCCCCTCCTCTGCAGTGAAACCCTTGCCACGCAACAGTCCCAGTTTGCTGAAGTCATGCGTGATGCTGCAAACAGCCCAGGCATGGGGATCAGCCAGCTGTGGCAGAGTTTGAGCAAGCAGCCCATGACAGCTTTGGAGATCTCGGAGTATGGCAGGCTGGCAGAGCTCGCGATGGTGATGGTCCCAGGCTCAGTGGAGGAGGAGCGCATGTTCTCAGCCATGGCATACCTCAAGGATGACACACGCAACAGGCTCAATGAAGAGCACCTGAATGCGTGCGCCAGGGCCTTCCACACTGTCACACATGGTGTGTCAGATTTCCCATACCATGAGGCGATTGGGGTGTGGCTGGGTGCTGCCAACAAGAAGGGGCGCTATGGTGTGTAAGCTGGCTGTCAAGGGCGGGCTGGTGATGGACTGGGGATGATGATGATGATGGACATATGCTTTGATGGAGATGGTGATGTTTTTGTATATAATGCTTTTATATAATTAATTAATGGTGTAAAAAGGTTCTTTTATTTTTCGTAACCAGTCGTGACCAACCGCGTAACCAGCCATTTGATCGTCCAGGACCCTTCGTGACCAGCATCAGCTTGGCCGTTTTGAAAAACGAATCACTGATTTGCACTCACCTTAACTCTTGGCTGCTGGCATCCTCCCGCCCCAGTATGGCTGCCCCTCTTTCGCCTCCAAGCTACGGTTCTTGGCTGCGTCTCTAGGCTGCGTTCCTTGGCTGCTTCTTCTGGCTCTTCTGGCTCTTCTGCTTCTTCTGGCTCTTCTGCTTCTTCTGGCTCTTCTGGCTCTTCTGCTTCTTCTGGCTCTTCTGGCTCTTCTGGGAAGGGTAGGGAGGGAAGGGTAGGGATGGGGTGGGACAGGGTAGGGAAGGGGGAAGGAGGCAAGGGGCAGGAGTGTAGGCGTCAGACCTGCAGCAAGCAAGGAGCGTGCTTACAGTGAGGCTGGCACAACATGCTAGCAGGCTGGCATGACATAGGCACTCACCAGCTGGCATAGGGCACTCGCCGGTTGAAGGCTGTTGCCGGCGAGCATGACAGGCAGGTGCGATGACAGTGGTGGAAGGCAATTGCGATGAAGTGGGGGAAAGCAGGTGCGATGACAGACAGGGAGGGTCAGTGGGGGACGGTGACGGGACGGGACGGGAAGGGTGTGACCAGGGAGCCACATACATGCAAAGGGCTAGCCACTCACCGTCTACTGGGAGGAGGGGGGGGGGGATTGTGTATGCTGAGGACCCTTAACTGAGAGGATGGGAAAGTGACAGGGAAGGATGATGAGGACCCTTCACTAGGTGGGAGGATGAGAGAGTGACAAGGAAGGGAGCTGCAAGCGGGATGTTTGGAAGGTGGCGGTAGTGGTGGCGACTGCTATGTCTGGTGACAAGACAAGTCCTGGTTGTAGCTCATGGCCACAACTCCACATTACCACAAAAGCTCAAGCACTTGCACAAGCAAGAATATGCGCATGTTGAGAAAGCATGACACCGCATCCCCGTTCATCGGTACCACGCCGTCGCAGACGTATGGATGACAGCGTAGCTAGCTGTCTGTGTGGCGCTGTGTGGTCAGGTTGGCTACGTTAGCTGTGAGCGGGGCTGCGAGGCTGCGAGGTTGCAAGTCCAGATCGAGATTTGTGTGTCTGGCCACGTTGTGTACGAGCTAGCTTCGTAGATGGCTGTACGCCTAACTTCCACGCTGGCTGCCTAGAGACGGGGCTGCGATGCTGGCTTCATGAATGCTGGATGAATGGATACGTTGCGTGGCAGAGATGGCTGCGAGCTCGCCTTTGATGCTGGCTGCGTGGCCATTTGCGACGTCGTGAGGCGTGGAAGCTGTTTTGGGATGCCAAGTTGGGATGAGTCTCTCTTTTCCTCAATGTCGAACATGTATTCCGAGTAGCACACGCTTACACTGCCCTCTGTTGGGGCAGCTTTCAACCAGCTTTGACCGTCTTCGACCGCAACCGACCCTGTTGCGACGACCCCATCGATTCTGGGACAATTGACAGGCTTCGATACCCCAGGGAAAATGTCCGACTCATATTTCGATCAGCTTCGATCGCCTTCGACCGCAATCGATCCCATTTCGATGACCCCGTCGATTTTGCAACAATCGACAGGTTTCGATGACCCGGGGGAAAATGTCCGACGTCAAGTACCCCTCTTGGCCGAAGTGGGGGTGACTTGACCCTCCGCAGGGTCAGGCGTGACCCTCCGCAGGGTTTTGTGACCCTCCGCAGGGTCAGGCGTGACCCTCCGCAGGGTTTTGTGACCCTCCGCAGGGTCAAGTACTCCTCTTGCCCCAAGGGCGGGTGACCTGAGGAGTAGCGTAGTGAGGTGTTGGCATTTCTGTAGGGAGGTGCCGCGAGGTGATGGTGCATCGAGACATGTCCTAAGGAGTAGCGTAGTGAGGTGTTGCGGGGTGTTTGGATGTCGAGACATGTGTTTTGCGGAGGTGTGTCGAGGTCGTACAAGGTGTTTCAACGTGATGACATGTACTTTGCTGTATCTTTGCGAGTTGTTGTGAAGTGTTTGAGCGTGGAGACGTTTGTTTGGTAGTGCCTAAGCGAGGTGTTGCGAGTTGTGTTAACGTTGAGACATGTGCAAGTAATGCCTAGGAAATGAGCCAGCGGTGACCCTCCGCAGGGTCAGAAATGCCTAGGAAATGAGCCAACGGTGACCCTCCACAGGGTCAGAAATGCCTAGGAAGCGAGCCAGCGGTGACCCTCCGCAGGGTCAGAAATGCCTAGGAAATGAGCCAGCGGTGACCCTCCGCAGGGTCAGAAATGCCTAGGAAATGAGCCAGCGGTGACCCTCCGCAGGGTCAGAAATGCCTAGGAAGCGAGCCAGCGGTGACCCTCCGCAGGGTCAGAAATGCCTAGGAAATGAGCCAGCGGTGACCCTCCGCAGGGTCAGAAATGCCTAGGAAGCGAGCCTAGCGGTGACCCTCCGCAGGGTCAGGCCTGACCCTGCGGAGGGTCACACTGACCCTGCGGAGAATATGTGACCAGGTCATTGAAATCGCGATTACAGCTCAAACACTTCGAGTTAGACGGAGTTATTGACGGCGATGGGTCGCCCTTGCGATGGGCTATCCGCGGTATACCTCAGCGGAAACTGCCGTCTCGGCCTTAATTACCCGGAGTGGTGCGTAAGTACATCTCGATCACTTCGTCGGAGTAGCCATCTATGCCTCTTGCCATCAGCCATGCGCCGCGCTCTAGGGTATCAGTTAGTTGAGGGAGCCTGTTCTCGTAGAAGTTGTCTATGTCCTGCATGGTGACCCATTCATGTCCCGCAGCATTGTTCAGGGAGTAGACCTGGCACGCAGAGCTATCCTTATCTTGTTGGAAGTGCTGAATGGCGGGGCCTGGGTTAGCTTGAACGTCTCCAGCGGCTAGCAAGAGCCATGCTACGTAGACATCCCGTGCGGCGATTATGGGGTTCAGAGTGTAGTTGGTCCAGTTAATTTCACCTGTTGTTGTTTGATAGCAGTAGTAGACATGCAAGGTGCTATTGAATTGGTATACTGTGTATGTGCGGCCGTTGTTCACCCCATGTGTGGAGAGGTGGAATCTATGGGCGACCTTGCAGAGAGAGCTAGAGGCGGCTAGGGAGCCATCTAGGCCTGTCATTAGGTTGTACCCAATTGCTCGTATGGCTGGCCTGCAGGCGCCTAATCGCTTTCTGTGGCGCTTTAGGCATCGTCTGGATTCTTTAGCTGTGGGTGTGCGGCGTTGATGCAAGTTTGTTTTGATGGCATAGGTGCCAATAGTGAAGAGTAATAGGTAGTTCACTAGATTCTCTTGTTGATGGATGATGCTTCCTATTTGTGTGGCAGTGTGACGGCGCAGGCAGTCTCGTGATGTGGTTGAATGTTCACACTCCTTTTTGGTTACATTGACTACATCGTACGCGTGTGACATGGTGCCCGAGCGGGGTGCAGGGGCAAGCAGGAGTGTAGAGCATTCGTGTCGTAGCTCCAGTCCTCTATTACTATATAGTACCCCTATCTTATTGAGGTCTCGATTACTTCCCCGCCGCCGCCTGTGCTGATCATGGCCTGTTGGGTGCGCGGGACACTGTAGCTCGCCAGTACCACTCTTTCTTCGGTGCGGCTCTGTTGCGTGGGTCTCCTTCCACCTGCATGTATGGGTAATGGTGGCCATTGTGTGAGGGGGAGCAGGTGGGGCAGTGGGTGTGGCAGTATGCCGTGTGGTTGGTGGGTCAGTTGGTGGGGCGGCAATTGGTTTAGTAGGTAGGGCAGCTGCGGGTGGGTTTGGAGATGGGGCTGCAGGTGGGACTGTGAGTGGGACTGCCGGTGAGTCTGCGGGTGGGGCTGTGGGTAAGGCTGTAGGTGGGGCTGCAGGTGGGGCTGTGGGTGGGGCTGCCGGTGAGTCTGCGGGTGGGGCTGTGGGTAAGGCTGTAGGTGGGGCTGCAGGTGGGGCTGTGGGTGGGGCTGCCGGTGAGTCTGCGGGTGGGGCTGTGGGTGAGGCTGTAGTCGGGGCTGCGGGTGGGGCTGTGGGTGGGGCTGCTGGTGGGGCTGTAGGTGGGGCTGTGGGTGGGGTTGTGGGTGGGGCTGTAGTTGGGGCTGGTGTTGGGGCTGTAGGTGGGGCTGGAAATGGGGCTGTAGTGGGGGGGGCAGGTGGTGTGGTCGATGGGGTAGTAGGCGGGGGGGTAGGTGGGGTGGTTTGTGGTGCAGCCGGTGGGACGTCATATGGGGCAGCAGGTAGTGCAGTAGGTGCGGCGTATGGTGCCCTAGTAGATGCCACAGTTGATGCAGCATATGACATTGCGAGTGTGGCAGTGGGAGGGGCAAGTGGGGCCGCTAGGTTCTCTGTGTGCTTGTGCTTGTTGGTGTCGTGCACATCAGGGTGGGTTGGTGTCATGTATATTGGTGGTGTATTGGTGCCGTGTATGTATGTGTCTTTTGTCTGTTTTACCTTGGTTGAGTCTTCAAGCTGATGGCAGGTCCATCGACTCCGCACCGTCCATCTCATCATACAGGTGTTGAAATGAGCTGGTGGAGTTGTGTCGCTTGAGGGGCTGCTTCGGCGGGGACTGCACGCATGGAGGGTAACGGCATGTGGTGATGGGTATATCGTGGGGCAGGAGTTGTGGGTGTTGCATGCGTGAGGAAGGGTGGATAGGGGTTGACAGGTGGTGTCATTGCTATGAATGGTGAGTTCATGGCATGCGTGTGGCTCAGCTGTGGCGCAGGTCATGTGGTTGCATATGGTAATAGATCTAGGGTGTTGGGGGTGTCCTAGGTTCTCCACTCCTCTGACCTGTCGTTCATCGCTGGTGCGGCGACCTCCGGTCCCTGCAGCCCGTGGTGGCAGGGACGCGGCTGCAGACTGGGCGCGGCCTGGCAGGAAGGTGCTGCTCCTGGGAGCCCCCATGGGTGGCCTGGACGTGGTGGCCATGGTCACTGGGCGCTGCGGCGGGTCGCGCCTTAGGCCTGGGGTAGGGTTGCCAATGATGTCCACCATCACAGTGTAGATATCCAGCACCTTGCGGGTGGCAGCTGCTCTGGCGCTGTCGGTGGTGGTGTCTGCAGCTTCCAGCATAGCCTTGACTAGGGGCAGGCATTGCGCCACCAGCTTGTCTAGGCTGGAGGTAATGGCCATCATCCTGCGGTTGGCCTCATGGCCTTGGTCCTTGTCCTCTACCAGCAGGTGCTGGCTGCTGTCCAGGAAGTCCTTGGCCCTGCGCTGATCCGCATGGGTTAGGTGGTACGCCTCAGCCATGGCAAAGCACGCTGCCTTATGCATTTCTGCCTTGCGCGACAGGGGCTGCATGCTGTCCGTGCCTACAGCCGCTGCGCTGCCAGTGTAGCTCTCGTCATGCCCCATGATGGTGATGGCCTTCTTGGAGCAGTCCTGGATCGGGGTGCCCTTGCTGCTCATGTCAGCCACAGTGTATACTGTGGCTGCGCGCTGCGGTCCACCCCCTGGATAGAGGTTGGTTTTGGCTCTGCTGCCCAGCCCCACTGCAGAGATGATGGCTGAGGAGCTGCTGCTGGCCAGTGACACGTGGTTAGGGGTGGCTGTGTAGTTGGCGACATTGCTAGCTGTTACAGCTGTGCCCTTGAGGGGCGGAGTGGCATTGGTGCCTGCCTGGAAGGTGGCATTGAGGGACAGGTCCACCCCAAAGATGGCCAGGTAGGCCTCGGCCAGTCCCTTGATGGTAGAGGCCAGGCCGGCCATGCCAATGCCTGACGCAGTGCTGAGAATGAGCGCATGCTTGGTATTCAGCCCGCTGACCCTGCTGAATTGAGGCTGGGTCAGGGTGAACCTGACTTTGCTGCCGCTGACCGTCAGCTCACCCGCGCTCTGAATGGCTGTATAGGTGTCATGGTCAGTGAACTCCACCCTGGTCATATTCCTGTTAGGCACATCCGCAGCAGCATGAACAGAGCAGGCCAGGAGGTAGAGAGGGTGGCTAAGGAGCTGCGCGTCCTGAGCCATCTTCATTCGCAGATACCCTAAGGATTTGAGCAGGGAGGTGGCTGCAGGCCCCACGGCCCTGTTGGTCAGGACTGCGTTGGCTGCCGGGTCGCTGCAGTAGGCATTGCTGCTCATCTTCAAAGTAAAGACCATGGTTGGGGAGGGTGTTTTGGGGAAGAAGAGCAGGGGTCGGGCCTGGGTGGTAGTGCTGCTGGTGGAGGAGAGGGGCTGGGTGCATGGCAGCATAGAGAGCAGCCCGCCTGTGGATATGGCAGCCCCAACTAGCCCCAGCATGGCAGCTCTGCGGACCTCCTCGTCCTCATGGGTGGCTTCCACTACCAGCTCCATGGTGTCCATTCCTCCCAGTTTGTAGGGCACCTCGTCGAGCGTGTATTCCTCGCAGCCCATGCTGCTTAAGACCGCATCGACCTTTCTCAGGATGTCTGCGACCAGGAGCATGGTGTGATTGGCACCCATAGTGTGTTCATGTGGCGAGGTGGCATTGATATCAGATATCCAGAGCATGTGTGGTAAACATTGGATGCATCCAGCCTTGTCAAGATGTGTGTCAGGCCAACACGTGTTGTGCAAGTATATGTGCCAAGGTTTGTGCTTTCCTGTTGCAGGTAAGGTTTTGGTATGGTTTCTGCAGCTTGGGATCGTACAGGTGTTACCTTCTTTGAAGGCCGCAGTGAGGTCCTTCAGCACCACCGTCTTGGTGTCGTAAAGGAAAGTGTACGGGGCCAGGACAGCGGTGCTGACCTTGGCGCGTTCCACTGCAGCTATCGCATCCTCAAACTCCTGGGTGGTGTAGCTGTTGTACCGTGTATCCCGAGCGCGGCAGCCAGGGATAGTCGGCGCTCAACTGCACCGGGAGGGTATGCAACTAACATCAGTCCTACACCGCCCGACACTCATCCTGCAGCCGAAGCGTGGCTGGACACAAAAGTACTGATGAGTACCTATGAGTAGAGTGCAGTGGCCTATGCCGGATGTAAGTGTATGAGTGTCGGTGTGCCATTGTGCACCAGGGCAACCCTTCGGGAACATCGCGACCACACCGGAGCGCCCAACAGGAGTCTTACGTTGTGATGAGGCTGACAATGCCAATGTAACATAGCCGCAGTCACAGCCTTGCTTTAAGCTTGCTCTCACAGTAAGCGAGTGACCAGGCCGCAAACTCGGTTCCAATTTGAGTTGTGCCGCCCAACCTATTCAAGGCAACGCGCTGGTACCTTCCCTGCAAGAACGGGCGTGTCAGCGTCAGGCCGCACACTCCCTCACTCCCTCACACTCAGGTGTCCCCAACATTCAAAAAATGGCTGGAAATGATAGGAAACCGACCCCTGGTAATCAAAACGACGCCGCGTCTCAGCCACGTGGTTTCTATTTAGGTTTCGCACATCCCTGGATAGAGGACTCTGTCAGCTATGCGGTGCAGCTTGTAACATTAAATACTGTGCACTGTGCTGAGTGCTATGGCGGCTCGAATCTTGACATTCAAATTCATGCCAGTTTTGCTCATGCGGGCCTCGCCGCGACCGACCGCCGCGACCGACGTGGCCCAGTAGCCTCTGCAAACAGTCAGGGACAGTCGCCGCAGTCAAAACAATGCACATGGCACGCAAAACCGATGTAACGACGCCCCTCCACTAGGGCACGACTGTTAACGTTAACATCCTGATGTTTGGGCCTGTTAACGTGGGTTAACAAATTGTTAACGTAACGTTAACGCCTTGAGCCTAACACCCTGACGACCCGGAGTGCGATGGGGGTTTGGCAGAGGTCTTCCGGTGAATAACATATACGAATAGGCAGCAAAGTACGCTCCCGACATCCAAAGAGCCAGGCAATGGGCTTCAGAGAACATTGGTGAACAATGAGCAATGTTCTCAATGGGCAATGAGAACATTGGTGTTGATGTGGGTTTTGCCTTTGAGCCGCTAAGCAAGCCGCTGAGTAAGCCGCGCAGCCATTGTGGTCCTTTTGTTGCAGCGACTTCCTACACGGCTCGTTGCACCTAGCATCGACTAATGTGCCTCCTGGAGCCTGCGCCATAGAGAGTTGTAGCCCCCCGGTAGCCCCCCGGTAGAGCGCCATAGAGAGCTGTGGTCCCGCTATGCTCAGCTAGTCCCGCTAGTGCGGAGATTGCTTGACTAGTTAGCCTGATAAGCCCCGCAGCCTGACTTGCACGCCTGCACTGACTTGCACGACTGACTTGCACGGCGCACTTTGTGCATTTACGCTTGCGGTGCTTGACGCCATCATCCTTGCCACCACCCCAACTACCGGGACAATAGCGTCCTTGTTCGTCGCCATGTAAAAAAATCGCCCCCAAAGCTACAGCCAACCCCCAAAGCTACAGCCGACCAGCCATGGCCTGCTCCAAGCAGAGTTACATTATAGTGAAACACCGGCCGAGCACTGTAGCTCTGCGTATAGCTTTGCTTTGCGGAAAGGCTGCGTGTTCGAAGATCGCGGTTGCTTCGCCTTCCATCGGGACTGCGGAGCGTGACCTGGCGGTCGTGTTAACAATTTGTTAACTTTCCTCCCTTGGTTAACCCATGTTAGCTTTGGGTTAACAAACCGGGTCATGCTCTACCCTCCACCCATGCTCGGAAGTATACAACGCTGGTGCATTGCTTGCTTGCACCCACTACCTGGCCACTCTGTAAGGCCACACAAGGTGTGTAGGCCATTGCTACGTTACCTTGCTCGACTTGTTGGGTCCGGTCCCTCCCGCCCGCCCTCCGCTTGCGTGTCGAGCTGGTGTCCAGCTCCGCCCTGACCCCCTGCTACTCAGCTGGAGGGGTGGGCAGCCCAGGGGCAGCACCAGCACCAGCTGCCTGCTGCTGCCAGGGGGGTGCAGCAGGAGGGGGGGGCAATTGTAATAGCCAGGTTGCACTCCTCGATGACTGCCTCAAGAGACTCGTTATCCAATCTCAGCTGCCTGTGTGCTGCCTGTGTGCTGCCTGTGTGCTGGGCGCCATTGGGGCTGGGAGGGGGTGGGAGGGCGGGGCTGGGGCTGGGAGGGGGTGGGAGGGGGTAGGAGGGCGGGGCTGGGGCTGGGAGGGGGTGGGAGGGGTTGGGAGGTGGTGGGGCTGGGGCTGGGAGGGGGTGGCCCAAGTGGCTAGGAGGGTGTGCTGGGAGGCTGGGAGGCTGGGAGGCTGGGAGGCTGGGAGGCTGGGAGGCCAGGAGGCTGGGAGGGGGTGGTGGTGGGGCTGCCAGGGGGTGGTCCGGTTGGGCTAGTCAGCACTGCAAGGCAAAGTTAGGTCACGCCAAAGTATGTTCCCACGAGCCTGATCAACTAATTGCCATGCTTTCTTCTCCAGCAGTTGTGGCGTTGAGTAAGGAACAGAGTTATGTATCGAAAAACTGGAAAGTCACAGTGGTCAGCTCACAACATGCCATTTTGTGGATGAGGGTCCCTTTTCCTGTGTGACTAGCGAGAGAGAGACGCACATTTCCCGCATTTGCAGCAATGTCGATACATCACAGGCCCAGCGATGGCCCTCCAACACCGCCTGCACCAACAAAAGGCTTGCGGAGTGAGCCTGGCGGGCTAAACATAGATTGTACTTCAGGCTCGATGCCAGGCGGAGTTCCCTCATTGGTGCCACTACTCACCACTTGAACAATCGATAGTGAGCAGCTGAGGTGTGTCCGCGCTCGCTTGCGCCGGCATGGACTCTGATGCAAGGATTAACACGCCGCTTGCCAGTAGATGCGGAGTAATTCGCAGGTGCCAATGCAACAAACGCTATCGCAACCGGTGCACTTTGTTGCGAGTACTTGCATGAAGATTACCAACCCCATGTTGGGGACTCCTGACTCACACTCGGCAAACCAAAAACAGTTGATGCTCAATTCATGATGATGATGACACGCCGGCCGTCCAAGACACCCTATCATGAATTGAGCATCAACTACAGGGGCTGGCTGTGTGGCGTGGTGGAAACGGTTGTGCAACGGTTGTGCATATTGAGTTGTGCATATTGGTGTTTTTGGGTTAATTGTGTGTTGCATGTTGCACCAGCCGTTGCGGGCTCTGTCACTGTAATCCCGATACAGACTGGCCCAATCGACTAGCAATCCTATACTTATTCCTTCATTCTATCGCTCCGAAGGTGAGCATACCCAACCCTGACAGGATTCGATCTTGGGATCTCTCGCATAAGTGCGACTTCCAGGTATTAATACCTCTAGTCAGTGATGGGTAATACATGTATCGATACAGGAAATACAAGAAAATACACGGAAAAACGTGTATTTTTTGTATCGATACAATACAGCGATACAGAGGCGACATGTCACGCGGGAAAAGAGCATCTAGGAGCAGCGCAGTCAGTCCCGCAGCCTGTCCTTGATGGCTGGGCAGGACGGCGACGGCGGAAAGCCTACCAGCCCCGAGTGGCAACATGTCACCTCAACGAAGCTGCTCCACGGCCATAGCATCTCCACGGCCATAGCAGCTCCACGGCCATAGCATCGTGCAACTACTGCCACGCCAAGTTCAGCGGAGGAGCCACCCGTATTCGCGACCACATGTGCCGATGCGCTGCTGCGCCCAATGCTGTCAAGCTGCTCTTCGGCACGCGAAATGTAGATGCCAAGGAGAAGGCAACGGCAGCGAAGGCCAAGCGTACGCTGAACACTGGCGCAACCGGTGCCAGGAGCCCAACAGTCAGTCCAGCCAAGCTGGCTATCAGCCCAGCAGCCACTGCAACAAGCACTGCAGCTGTTGTTAAAGAGCTGGATGTAGCCTTCTTAACAGCCCAAGCTTGCAAATGCATGATGTACAGTGCACAGTGCACAGTGGGCGGGCATGTGAGCATGGGCATGTGGCATGTGAGCCGGTTGTGTGCAGGCCAAGGACACCCTTACCAAGGCCTTGGAGCCCTTCCAGCAGCAGTTTCAGAGATCAGGCGTGTCACTGGTGACGGACGGGTACAAGGACATCAACGGTCACCACATCAGCAACTACCTGCTTGTGTGTGCCCTGGGCGCCTACTTCCACAGCTCCGTTAACAGCACAGTGGGCCCAGACACCACAGTCAGGGTGGACGCCAGTGATTCGTTTTTCAAAACGGCCAAGCTGATGCTGGTCACGAAGGGTCCTGGACGATCAAATGGCTGGTTACGCGGTTGGTCACGACTGGTTACGAAAAATAAAAGAACCTTTCTACACCATTAATTAGTTATATAAAAGCATTATATACAAAAACATCACCATCTCCATCAAAGCATATGTCCATCATCATCATCATCATCCCCAGTCCATCACCAGCCCGCCCTTGACAGCCAGCTTACACACCATCACTCCTACAAATTAATCCCTGCGTCCGTCCCTGCGTTTTGACCAACCTTGTCCGATCGGGCTGAAATTTTGATAGATGGTAGTTTGCAGAATATAAAACATATTTTTCAGATAAAATATTTTAAAAAAATCAAAGGCGGCTGCGCTGTGGCCCTGTGGCTAGAGTGCAGGGATGAGTGCAGGGATAGGTTGCGGGCCACAGCGCAACAGCTTTTGGATTTTTCCAAATATTTTTCTTGAAAGATATGTTTTATTTTCCGAAAACTGCCATCTATCAAATTTTCAGCCCGATCGGACAAGGTCGGTAGAACGCAGGGACAAACGCAGGGACTAAATTGTAGGAGTGATAGCGCCCCTTCTTGTTGGCAGCACCCAGCCACACCCCAATCGCCTCATGGTATGGGAAATCTGACACACCATGTGTGACAGTGTGGAAGGCCCTGGCGCACGCATTCAGGTGCTCTTCATTGAGCCTGTTGCGTGTGTCATCCTTGAGGTATGCCATGGCTGAGAACATGCGCTCCTCCTCCACTGAGCCTGGGACCATCACCATCGCGAGCTCTGCCAGCCTGCCATACTCCGAGATCTCCAAAGCTGTCATGGGCTGCTTGCTCAAACTCTGCCACAGCTGGCTGATCCCCATGCCTGGGCTGTTTGCAGCATCACGCATGACTTCAGCAAACTGGGACTGTTGCGTGGCAAGGGTTTCACTGCAGAGGAGGGGAGGGACCTCCGTGCCATCTGACAGGCATGCTTGCTGGCAGTAGAGCTGCTTGATAGCCTCAAGACGTTCCAGGAAGTCCTCATCACTGGGTTTGGTATCCCAGTAGACACAATGAAAATCTGAAAATATGAAAATCTCAGTAGTACACAATTCATCCCAGTAGTACACAATTGCCAAGGCCTTGGCAAGCCTGCCAGCCACAAAGCGGTGTCGCAGGTCTTGCACCACAGCTTGCGCTGCAGCTGTCAGCTTCTGCTTTGCAGCTGCAAAGTGGTGGAGGAGGTCGGGGGTGTGCTCAATGTCTGTCATGGGTCTGCCAAGCTTCAGCAGGTAAAACACTGCTGCAAACTGCGTGACGGTGGCTGGGTCTTCCATTTGCTCCTTGCGTTTTGCTGCAGCTCTGTCTCGCCCAGTGGTGAACGCAGCCTTGAAGGCTTGCACTGCTGCTGAGCTCTTCTGTTTGGCTGCGGGCCTATTGGCTTTTCAAACACCATCGCTGTGCCCCCGCCTTGCGCGTAACTCGGACATGGCACGAAGCCAACGCGGTTACGAAGCAACCCAGGCCAGCCAACGCAAGGGCCCGTTTGGTAACGAAAGCCGGGCCTCGAAAACCAGCTTTTGGTTCCGATCGTTACGTATTACGCAAAAAACGAATCACTGGTGGACGCCATCTACACAGCTCAGCGGATGCACCGCGTGGTGCAGGCCGTGGGGGTGCACATGTTCGTGGCCATCGTGACCGACAGTGCTGCAGTCATGCCAGCCGCTGTGAGAGCGCTGCATGATATGTATCCTCAGACCAGGCACATCAGCTGGGTGCCATGCACCGCGCACTGGTGCAGCCTCGTCATCAAGGACATTGCTGTGCTCATATGGGTGGGGCCAATCCTGGGCCGTGCCATGAACGTCATCAAGGCCATCCTGGGCTATGGGGCATTGCTGAGCATCTTCAGCAGCCACTCATGTATGGTGGGTATGCTGCTGCTGCTGCTGCTGTCCCCTGCTGTTGCTCCCCCCTGCTACTACTGCCCTGCTGCTGCTTGCTGCCGCTATGCTTGTCATGCTGCCCTGCTGCTGCTGCCCTGTTGCTGCTGCCCTGCTGCTGCTGCCCTGTTGCTGCTGCCCCTACTGTTGCTGCTGCCCCGGTACTGCTGCAGGTGACACACGCATGGCCACCAAGTTCCTGGCAGCTGAGCGCCTGCTGCTTGTCAAGGACGCCCTGGATAAGACGGTGGTGGACGACCGCTGGAAGGCATATGCCAGAGCCAAGCCCCACCAGCTGCAGGTACCAGGTGTTCAGCTGCGTTCCTGCTGGGATGTGAACCGGGAGGACATGGCATGGTGCATGCATGCACTGCAGGGTACCTGTTTTGGGAGACCTACGGCAAAGGCTACCCTGACCTCCAGTTTGTGGCAACCCGGCTACTCGCGCAGCCAGCATCCTCATCAGCTGCAGAGCAAGTACGGCTTCATCCTTAGCAAGCGTCGCAACCGCCTCACCACTTCCCGAGCCTCAATGCTGGTGTTCAACTTCAGCAACTCGCGCCTCCTCCGGCGCACGCAGCAGCTGGATGCTGACAGACATCCTGTGCCCTGATCAGATTCGGAGGCGTCAATTTCAGCGGCAAACAGCGAAGAGTGCAGTGGCAGCGACGCAAACGACGAGGCTGAGGCTTAAGCAGCTACTAATGCCCGCGTCTTATAGACCAGCTCGGTTTCTGCATGACCCAGCCCAACTCGATATCGGCTTAGACTAGCCCCGCTAGTGCCATAAGAGAGCGTTGCGTGTCCCTTTGTCACAAATGAGCTTCATCTGAAGGCAAACTGATGGCTTCATCTGAAGGCAACTTTCCGGCCGGCACTTGTATTTTTTAATACGATACGTGTATTTTTGTATTATACAAAAATACGTATCTGTATCGATACACGTATCTTGTATTACCCATCACTGCCTCTAGTACCGGTATTAATACCCGTAGTACCCAAAACATCAGGCAGGTATTAATACCCGGCACGCCCTACGGGGGTGACCAAGAGCGTTGCTTAGACTTCAAGTCGGACATTTTCCCCCCCGCTGATCCCGCCTCGATTGCGGACCGAATAGGGGGACCGACGCCGACTGATATCGGCCCAGTGTGTCGATGGGGTAAGCTGTCGATTCGATGGGGGTATCGATTTTTGTGATTTCGAGGCATGATCGAGGCATGTTTTAGGCATGTTCGAGGCATGTTCGAGGCATGTTTGAGGCAGTTTCGAGTCGGCTCCATCCATCGATTCGATGGGGGTTTGATGCAGGAAACTCATCTATGTTACACTGGCTTATTGCCGAGCACAAGATGTTATGCCAAAGTACAAGGCCTAGTGCCAAAGCACAAAGCCTACATCCAAAGCAACAGGCTTGCTGCCATGACATTGGGCATGCTCCTAGGACTCAAAGCCTGCTGGTCATGCCATGCAGTGCGGCACTAGTACCCTTGTGAGGTGCGCCCTTTGGGCTGTGGGCTCAGCTATAATCCCTAGCGCCCCGCAACACAACACCAACAATAACACCACCACCACCAACAGCAACATGACCAACGCAACAACACCAACAACACCAACAACAAGCCATGTCTCACACCAAGCACGGACTGGCAACCACCCAAGTGCTTGGCTTGGCTGTCCCACTGGCTTGGCTGTCCCCTTAAGATAGGGATGGGATGGGTCATTGTTGTGTGTGGGCATGGCATGGTTAGTGAGGGTTGTGTTGGCTGCTACTACTAGCGCTGGCTCCAGGCTGCCCGCTCCAGGCTGCCCAATGGGGATGGGGGTAGTATACGGGGTTGCGGACTGGTGGTGGTGGTGGGACAGCAGAGGGACGAAGGAAGAGGCCAAAGGGCAGGAGGCCAGCTGGGCTGGGTGTCAGCTACTTACCGGCAGGTGGTTAGCCACTTCTTAGAGGGGTAGCCACTTCTTAGATTGGGCAGGGAGAAGAGGGACAAGAGTGGGCTTCCTCTTGGCTGCTGGGTAGGGTAGGGAGGGAACTTCGATGTCGGGGGAAAGTGAGGGGGAGGGGGGAAATGGGGGCGTAGGAGACTTGGAGGTGTTGGAGATGGGACAGGGTAGGGTTAGGGTTAAGGGGCCAAGGGGTTGGAGTGTGATTGTCAGACCTGCAGCAAGCAAGGGGCATGCTTGTGATCACCACAAACAAGGACATGCATGACTAGAGGTGGGCAGGCTGGTCAATCACCCCAACAACATTTGCACTCACCTTGGCTCTCGGCTGCTGTCATCCTCCTGCCCAATATGACTGTCGCTTTTTCGCCCCCAAGCTACGACTCCTGGCTGCGTCTCTAGGCTGCGTTCCTTGGCTGCTTATTGGCTCCTGGCTGCTGCTCCTGGCTGCAAGGTAGGGTAGAGAGATCAGCTGACTCCTGACTATTCGCGCCCTTCCACAACTGCCACACACCTGCCGGGGAGGGGAGGGGAGGGGAGGGGAGGGGAGGGGAGGGGAGGGGAGGGGAGGGGAGGGGAGGGGAGGGGAGGGGAGGGGAGGGGAGGGGAGGGGAGGGGAGGGGAGGGGAGGGGAGGGGAGGGGAGGGGAGGGGAGGGGAGGGGAGGGGAGGGGAGGGGAGGGGAGGGGAGGGGAGGGGAGGGGAGGGGAGGGGAGGGGAGGGGAGGGGAGGGGAGGGGAGGGGAGGGGAGGGGAGGGGAGGGGAGGATGGGTATGGGTGTTGGGATAGGCGGCTGGGCTGGGCGCAGGCAGGGGGTGGAAGTGTGTTAACAGGTTGAGAGGGGGTGGGTGTACAAGGAAGTGAAGGGGGAGGGGAGGTACTGGAGGGAAAGGGGGATGGGTGTGACCAATAGAACCTGCAGAAAAACAACGGCGGTCAGACTAGGTAACAAAGCCACAAAGTTGCAAAGGCTAGCCACTCACCACTCATTCACTTCCTAGGTTGAGTGTGTGAAAAGGGAATGGGGTTGGGTGTGGGACGAGGGGGGTGGGTGCTGCTCATGGGTGCCGCTCATCGATGCCGCTTCTAACTGCTCCTGGCTGCTCTTGGCTGCTCTGCCAAGCTGCTTCCCTTGGGTGCACTTCATGGCTTCCAGCTTACGACTGGTCCTGCGCTCCAGGCTCCTATAATTAACCTGCACCTCCAATCCAGTGCAACCCATGCCACACATTCTTTACCAATTGACTAGTAGCTACTTCGCACCTTCCCGTGCTACTTGGCATAAGTCGTGGAAGCAGGCCGCGCTCCAGGCGGACGCTCTGCCGGAGAAATCTTCGTTACTTCTCTTCTACCTAACTGCATTCCTTCTTCACCTCCAAGGCACTCCACATGTGCCACAAGATTGATGAGCGCCACCTTGCTCCTCACAGCACCCTAACCCTACCATTCTTTCTCCTCGCTGCCTCTTGCTCCTTTCGCTCGACCTGGTCGCATGCCTTCTATCGCTGGTGGCGAATCGATGGTGGCGTGTTTGGTCCGGGCTGCTGCTGGCTGCTCCTGGCTGCTAGCTCATCCTGGCTGCTCGCTCATGCTGGCTACTGTGTGCTGTCTTTCGCGGTTCCTTCGCTTCCTTCGCGCTTCCCTTGCGAAACCTGCATGCAACCTGAAAGTACATAAATCCGTGTTACATAGATGGCCTGCTGGGTTCGCACCACCTCTAGTGTGTTTAATACGTTGCCTCAGTAAGTGCCAGTGGCGCTGTGTTTATGATGGTTGGGATGACGACCTGAGATGCCTGTTGCCGGTCTCGCCCGTCTCAGCCCATCGGTCGGCAGCTTTCAACCAACTTCGACCGCAATCGACCCTATTTCGATGACCCCATCGATTTTGCGACAATCGACAGGTTTCGATGACCTGGGGGGAGTCTCTGACGGCCAGCCATCGGTCGCTCGACATATTTCGATCAGCTTCGACCGCCTTCGATCGCAATCGATCCTATTTCGATGACCCCATCGATTTTGCAAAAATCGACTGGTTTCGATGACCCGGGGGAAAATGTCCGACGCTTGTCTTTCTCGTTGCATAGGGGACTGGGTACTACCGGGACCAACTGCGTAACCAGCCAGGTCCTGGGCCCTTCGTGACCAGTATCAGCTTGGCTATTTAAAAAAACCCACTGCTGGGTAGACAATGGTGCAACGATGGTGCAAGATAACAGGTTTAATTGTGATGTCCAAGGCTGGAAGTTTTCGCCATGGTTACTTTCTAGGACTGCGCCCTCCTAACCTTAGTGTTGATGCTCAATGAGCACACATCCTGGTTCCGTAGCCTGAAGGACGCAGTGCACTAGCAGACAGAGACGAGATGCAGATTATCATTATTACCATGCTTCCTTCTGCCTGGGCATGCCTCACCCTTGTCCCTGGCACTCAATGTGGTTGCCTGCCACTGGCCCCAGGCTGTGAAATCTGCCACAGCCAGATACATTCGCTACATCATTGGGGCGTACACCCATTGGTGTGTACATTGTGAGTCTGCATGTGTGATGCTTGACAGTATGGAAGCGAGCCATGATGCTGATGCAAAAGCGTTTGCTAGCCTGGTGTAGTGTGCTTGCCGAGAATGAGTTCACATGGTTAGCATTGTAACCATGTTAAGAAGCTGAGGTCGCTGGCGGCAGGCAAGCTGCTTTGTGGGTTTGAGAAGCACACCCAACGCACAAAGTGTAGCTGCATGCCTCCAAGCCCCCCGCCATGTAAAGAATATGCGTAGGGGCACAGCATGGGGACAAATCAGTCATCAAACATAGCATGGACCAGCTGCCCAGTGAAAAGTTGTCACAATACAACAAGCCGCCTTGTGCTTAGCTTGGTACACTGCAGGCTAGCTGCTGCACAGCACTGGGGAGGTGCCCATGCCCATGCTCAAGGCAGTGCGCATGAAGCACAGCCTTTGGAGCATGGATCATGTTGCCGCTAGTGGCTGCTTGGCCATGCTCGCTTGAGCGGTGAGGAATGCGTCTGTCACGGAGGACGTGGCCCACTTCCACTTTCCTGACGCCAGGTTGGAGAGCACAATTGCCTCCTCCTGCTTACAGACTGCGATCACTGAAGGCTCCAGCTTGCGACGCTCAGCCCAGGTGCAGTTGCACCTACAGCCCCAGCACCACGTCCACCCACACCCCTTGCCAGGAGACACACACGCGTAGGGTACGCCCATAGAATTCTAGGTGTCTCGGATCCCTAGAAAAACTTAGAATTCTAGGCAAGAGGGACTAAGGAAAAAATGGCTAATAAACCTAGAATTCTAGGCTAGGAAAGTTTTTACATCTAGGTAAGCGGTCGCTCCCTACACACGCGGCATTCGAGTACAAGGACAAGTTCCCACGGGCATAACAACCCCATGTTAGGCCTGTGGGAGCTGTGGGCTTGTGCCTAACATGCACACAGTATGCACAGGTTCCCCCAGGTAGGCCCTGTGCACCCAGGGGGTTGCATAGGGCCCATGCAGCCCCCTGGGGCCTTCTGGTTATGCCGCACCCTCCCCCACCACCTGGTTTCAGCCCTTTGGTTGTCATTGTCATGCTGCGCCATCCCTTAACCCAACCCCTCCCCCTGCGTTCCTCCCCTTGCTGCCCAAGCTCCCCCTGCCTGGCCAGCTTGTCAAGCACCGGCATGAAAGGCTGCCCACCACACACAAGCATGGGCCAGGTTGGGCCACAGCTCACCTGTTGCGCACCAGCTGCCAGCCAGGCAAGTACTCGCACTTGCGTGTACCGCTGCCCAGCTCTGGGTCGGCCGAGTTCCACTCCTTGTTGGGGTTTTGGGAGGGCTGCAGCAGCTGAGCCAGGCCCTTCAGCTGCAGCCACGAAGACCAGCATGGCTATGGGTGGGCGCCAGTGTTTTACTTTTCGTTTGCCGAGTTTCGCAATATATATCGCAAATTAACATGGTTCATACCGTTAATCTCATAGCTTGACCATACCTGGCACAAGTCAAAAAGTCAGCGACATCAGCGACATCACGCAGCAACGCAGGGCAAAGGCTGCTTTTCATAGCAAGATCATAGTTCGCAAAGTGACCATCTCATAGCGCAAGGCGTTTCATAGCGAATGAAGCATTTCATAGCGAACGCTACATACAGCGCAAAACTGATGGGCGCCCTCCTGACCTCCACCCGATGCTTGCAACCACACTGTCCGTGCTAGCAATACACAGCTGTGCTGGAGCCATCTGGGGTCAGTGACCAGTAGTGTGCTGCCCCTCCAGCCACATGGCCTGCTGCAGCGTCACCTTCATGAGGGAGTGCTCCTTTGTTGCCCAGATGTTGGTGTTTGCGATGAAGAAGGAGCGGAAGCTCATGGGGTGCGCATCCTCTGGCATGACGTTGCAGGTGAGCCAAGCATTGCTAACTTTACTGCAATGCATGGGCAAGCGGACACAAGACAGTGATGTTGTGGAGCACCAGGGGGGTGTCGGTGCGTTCAAGCATAGCAATGGCACGATGGACCATAACACACAGGGCATCCAACTTGGCTGTTGGCTGGTGTGACATGCTGTTGCGTAGCTGTAACTCACTGCCAGGGGCAGACAATGAGCCATGCAGGTGCCTGGACCAGGTGCCAAGTTAACATGCAGACATGTGTTGCGCTTGCCAACACTCAGACTGCACGCAGGATAGCTCACAGGGGTAGCATGCATGTGCCCTTCTCAATGCAAAGCCGGTATAGGGGGCAGCTTTCTTTCCGTTTGCTGAGCTTTGAGATATCTAGCGCATGGCTTAGGTTCCTAGCCTCAGATTCGTAGCTCGACTGTACTTGGCTCAGGTCAAGTTTCACGGCTCAGGCTAAAGAGTCAACGAATTTCAAGCAAACCATTTTATCGCGCGGAAAAAGAAAGACTGATAGGGGCACAGGACCCTGCGGCCAGTGCCAATGGTAGGGTTGCCAGGGCCAATTGGCCAGCTACAGTGGTATGGTTAGGGCTATGGTGAGTGTGTCAGGGGTGTGATTGTTAGGGTGACCTGACAGGGATTGCCAGGGCCAGTTGGCAAGTCACAGTGGTAGGGTTAGACCCCTGTGGCCAGTGGTAGTGCCAGTGGTGTGGGTAGGGTCATGGTGGATGTGTCGTGGGTATGGTTGCCAGGGTGGCCTGACAGGGGTGGCTATGTCTCAGCCATATGTAGGGGAAGCGGCTGTCCCGCTGCAGCCCTGTCCCACTGCAAGGGGTGTGGCAGTATGGTATGGGTTGCCACTCACGTCAGGGCAGGGTCCACAGGGCAGCCCAATCCCTCTCGTGCTTGGTGCGGTTCACGTGTGGCGAGTGAGGTGGCTGCTTTATGGTAAACAAATGTGTCCTGCGCCACAACCGTCATCAACATGGTAGCAACAGCCCACCCCTGACAGCTGCTGCAGCACTGAGAACCATGCAATCAGTGGGAGTAGGATGTCAGGCAGTAGGCAGGAGCAGGAGCAGGAGCAGCAGCAGCTCTGCATAATGCTGTGCAAACATGCTTTGCAAGCATCATGAGCAGCAGAGGTCTTGTCCTAAAACAGGGACAGCAATGAGCAGAGGCGTCCTTCACTCAGCCACAGCTACTATCCAGTCAGGAGCACAGCTGCACATACTCCAACACCTCCATCACCTCACCAACTGCAGCAGCTCACCTACAACATGCATGCGGGTGTCCCCAAGGCGCCCCTCACCCCTGCACCCTGATCCTGCCAATCGCCCTCCCCCTCACCTGCATGTCATACATCAGGCTGTGCAGGGTGACCTCAGGCAGCTCAGGCAGGCCGACCTTATGGATGGGGCCCCCTCCCTTGGCAACATTGTCATTCATCTGTACACGAGGGCAGGTGGACAAGCAGACAGGCAGACAGAGCAGGCTGCTGGCATGGCAAGCAGGCAATGTGGGTTAGGGCAATTGCGGTTGTACACCCAGCAGCCAGGGTGCAGCCAGCAGAGTTAAGGTTTGGTGGCATCATCCCGGCTATCTGCTGTGGTGCCTCTCACCTTGCTCAACCTGCAACCGAGTATACCAAACTCCCACCTGGCCTATTCTGTACCCTTCCAGCACCAGCTTGAGCAGCATGGTGGGGTTGGCCTTTAGCAGGTGGGCGTTTGCAGGAGAGTTGATGGCAGCCACCTCAGCCACCCCTGCAGGGACAAGGAACAGGACCTAGAACGGGGTGTGGAACATACGGGCTGAGCTAGCAGCAGCCGGCAACAAGCAGGAGCAGCCACAGCCCAGGACTGTGGGTGCATAACCAGCGATTATGAACACATGGGAGAGCATGAGGAACAGTGCAGCATCAGAGGTGTAACCACGCTGCATGCCCTGACCCACTGGCCCGAGACAAAGTAGTGTGCAAGCAGTGCGCAAGGGCATGGCAGCTGTGCAATGCACCCTCTGCCCAGTGCCAAGCAGCTCAACGCGCCTTCCAGTTGGAAGTGAAGGTGGCTATAGGCAGAGCAGCGCATGGCCAAGCAAGGGCCGAGGAGGCAGGCAGGCAGGGACATGAGTTAGCCCCAGCGCCCCTAGCTGGGGTGCAGCCCTACATACCTGCATTGTACTCCAGCACAATGTTTGACACCTCATGCTTGGCCAACAGCAGGTACGCAGAGTTCAGCACCTCTGACTCATACCCCTCCACGTCCACCTGGGCGGCGGCGGGCGCTGCAGTAGGGGCACAAGCAGGGCGCAGGCCATCCCAGTGCTGCTGTGGCTGGCGCTGCTGCTGCTGCTGTCGTTGCTGCCCTGCAGGGTGTGGCACAGCCTGCAGGTGCACACCTTCATGAGCAGTACGGCCTCATCCACCCGGCTGTCCACCCGCTCACTGGGTACCAGTTCCTTCATTGCATCTGCACAGCGCCTAGACAAGGTGGCTGTGTGGCCGGCTTACGCACACCACAGTAGCAGCAACAGGTAAGAGCATGGACCAAACATGGCCAGGATCACAGTTAGGGCAGTGCTGGTCACGGACGTGTGCAAGCCATGCACTCATTGCCCTAGTGGCCGGTGCACCTACTATGAGACTCCATCTGGTTGATGCCGTCCACGCTGGCAGTGCCCCAGATACCAGCAGTGGGCATCTGCAGCGCACACAAGCGTGCAGGCAACATGCCACTGTGCGCCTATGGTGGTGCAGGTTTGCCCATGCTTGTCACTGACACTAGTGCTGCCACTATGCCCAGTGTGTTCATCACAAGGGTGGGCCTTATGCCTGCTGTGCGGCACACTCCAGTGGCGCTGAGCACGGCCGCCTGTCAGACTGGCAGCGCACATCAAAAGGTGCATGACTTTGATTACAGCTGGTGTCAACCAGCTTGCTCCTCACGCTTCCGGTCTGGCAGTCCTGGCTTCCCTTCCCTGCCCTGCGCCATTCCGCCCTGGCCTGCCCCACCTTGCCTGCCTGTATGATGCCTCACCTGCATCTCCACTGCTGTGCCATTCAGGGTGCTGGCCACTGCGCCCCGCACCTCCACCAGGTGAGCTACCCGGTTCAGCTGCAGGTTCTGCTCAATGAAGGCGCGGAAGCGGCGAACTGGCTCCCAAGCCACCACCCTGAGACAAACAGTGGCAGGGGCTGGGATAACCTCATGATCATCAGGTGCAGGCAGCAGGCGGCAGGGGCAGGGGCAGTGACCCCCTCGTACTCATCAGGTGAAGGCAGCAGGCGGCAGGGGCAGGTGCAGGTGAATGGTCTGCTGGTGGGCAGGTTAAGCCTGACTGCGTGGCCTGACCTGCATCCATGCAGGGCGGCGTACACGGCAAAGTAGCCAAAGTTTGCTCCCACATCCAGCACCAGCGCACGCTGGCCCGTGGCAGGGTCGAAACACCTGCCCTCCAGCACCTGGTGGAATACCTGCAACAGCAATGCATGGCAGAGCGGACATGCGGTGGGTGGAGAGGCCAGCAGGACACGGGCTCCTGGAGGTCAACGGAGGGGAGGTGGGAAAGGATGAGGCCCTGCGCGCTGGGAGGCTAGGTGTGCCCACCTGGGTAATGCCGTTCTCTACCACCTTGTCCCGCACCAGCGCTGCTGACACGTCCAAGTCAACCTCGGGGTCAGTGAACATCATCTGCAGTAGCCCGAGACCCAGGCTATGACCAGGGTGACTATTCAGGGGTGGTACAGGGCAGTGAGCATGTCAGGTGCAGCCCAGGAGTTCCCATGCCAGGCGTCACAAGCCAGGCACGTACCTGCATGGCTGGCTCTGTCTCTGTCATGCGTGTCAGCAGCTTGACCTGTTGCTTCACCAGATATGCCACGGGCCCCCCCTCAGCCCTGCAACCCCAGAGCAAGTCAGCTGGGTGGTCACTTGCAAACAGCCACACTGGAGCTTGGTGAGTGAACATGTGAGGGAGGCTACCAACATCACAGTTGACCCAGCTACACATTGACAGCATTGGCGCTGGTGACTTGGCAGCAGGAAGAAGCATGTGAGTTCATAGTGGCTGTCACCTAGCCCTGTGTTGCACTGACTGTTTAGGGCTGCCGCTGCTGCCAGCAGTGAGTTCATAGTGGCAGCCAGCAGTGTTGCCAACATCGGAGACAGGCAGGGCATGGCATCATGGAAGGAGCTTGCCTCACCATTCACTGCGGTCAAGCAGTGGCCCACTGAACTCTCCACAATCGGAGCAGTCAGTGCCCAGATCACACAGTATGTTCAGGGAGGTGGTGGAGGTGGCACCGCGTCCCTCATCACATACACCATCCTTGGCCTAGCAGTGGGAATTTGGGGTGCGCAGAAGGAAGTTGAGAGAGGGTTGCGGTAACATGGTAAACTGGAGTAGGGGCTTTGCAACAACTGCCTTGTCCAAGCACCTTGTAGCATGTGTCTGTACACAGTTTCTGCTTGGCGCTCGCTGGCAAGGTTGTCACCACCAGCTGGGCTTCCAGCAAAGGGGTAGCTGTTGTGGAAGAGGGGGATGAAACGGGCGAGTTACTCTGTGATGGCTGGCGGATAACAACAGCTGTACTTCTTCTGCTGCCTTGTGAGCGAGTGCCTGCGCGTGGTAGCACACTGCAAGACGTCGCAGCACATTAATCCTCGAAAGTCTGTGAAATGACAGCTGGCTGCTGGCTTACCAAATATCCATCCAACTCCTAGGCATACGGTACACAGCGCAAGGCAGCAGCACACAGCTCGCAATGTCACGATGCCAGAGGATCGAGGTGCAGGCGCGCGAGGTTTCAAGATGCGCATACGGTCCAGCGATCAGGGTTTAGAGCTACAACCTAGATTTTGGTGCGAAGCGACTGCGTTCTTTGAGCGAGCACTGATTGCGGGGACGGCGGTCTGGTACAAATGAATATAGAGAGGTACTTTGCTCACGGTGAGATTGCGGCCTTCGGTGCAAAGCGCATGGCGTCTATTTTAGCAATGAACAGCGCAATGGGGTTGTGGAGCACAATGGGGCCTTTTTTTCTAGCGCGACAGATGGGGTTGTGGATGATGAGCAGGCTCAGTAAGTCAGTGTAAGAGTGTAAGAGTGTGTCAGGCTCAGTAAGTCAGTGTGCTTGCATCAGTGCAGGTCAGCCCAGGGTTTGTTGATCAGCAGAGGGGTCTAGCTCAGGCGACCCCAACTAGGGCGGTTCCCCCCCTTGCTAATATTAGTAATAGCAATAATAGCAAGCCAAAAATAATAGCAAATATTAGCAGCCGATTCTTGTCGCGCCTTCGTCCGCTTCCTAGCGCGACGGCTGCGCATGGAGGCGCTGCGACCCTACGCACCTGGTTGATGATGCGCCGTCGGAGGCCGCCTCCTGGACTCATGGGGCCCCATGCAAGTCTTTCAGTATTCTATCAATACTGCATCGTTTTCGATAGCGTTCATCGTATTGGTAGCTGTGACTAACTGCGTGTCATCTGAACATCAGCGCAAGCCAATGCAGTCTTTGCTCGCGGGCTGCCCCATGTGACCGCGAATAAAGCACAGTCACGACCCCTTCTCAGGAGTCCCCAACATGGGGTTGGTAATCTTCATGCAACTACACTTTCAATACTGAACCGTTTTCGATAGCGTTCATCACACTGGCAGCTGCGAATTATTGCGCATCTACTGGCAAGCGGCGCGTTAACTCTTGCGAGTGAGGACATGCCGGCGCAAGCGAGCGCGGATACACCTCAGCTGCTCACCATCGATTGTTCTAGTGGTATGTAGCGGCATCAGGGATGGAACTGCGCCTGCTATCGAGCCAGAAGTACAATCTCATTTCAGCCCGCCAGGCTTGCTCCACGAGCCTTTCATTGGTGCAGGCGGCGTCGGAAGACCGTCGTTGGGCAAGAAATAACGCGACATTGCAACGAGGTGCGATTTGATAGAGGTCTCTCTAGCCAGCCACACAGAAAAAAGGACCCCCTTGCACAAATCGTGCTGTTGGGAGGCGCCAGAGTGCTGAACCACATGGCATGGTTCCATGCGCCTCCACCACTGTTGCGCACCTGGGGCCATGGGATCGAAGGATCAGCAGGACTAGCTGAGGATCAGTAGCCACAAGCAGCAGGAGCGGGGCGGCAGGCGTTCATGTTGCACTAAGGAGGGGGGAGGTGTTTGGACGGGGTAACAAATGGAATGACACAATGGGAAGGATGCGCCGTTACATTGGGCAGCTGGGAGTGGCTTAGTGCCGTAGTGACCGGTCACCCCTTTTGCGTTGTTTTCATAGAGTGGTAATGGAGTATTTCCCAAGTCTCAGCACGTCACGTGCCCCATTACAGCTGGCAAGGTTGCGGTAACAGGTTTCATCTGTTACACGGAGGGCTATCTCTTGACAGACACTAAAGATAGCGATAACTCTGCATCTGGCAAGGATAGAACAATGTATCTCTCGATCCCCGACCGCCCGGCCGCCGCTGGAGCTAATATTAGCAATACTGCCGCTGGCTTCGGTCTCGAGCTGCCCCGCGCCAGGGCCTCGGCCTCGCCTTTTACAACGCCTAAAACGACCCGCGACACCATTATCTACTACATATTAGCATGTTGGCTTGGAGCTAATGCGCTTGGCTATGCCTTAACCCCAACTAACAAAAAAATGACAGGAAATGATAGGAAACCGACCCCTGGTAATTAAAACGGCGCCGCGTCTCAGCCACGTGGTTTCTATTCATGTCTCGCTAATCCCTGGAAAGAAGACTCTGTCATCTATGCGGTGCAGCTTGTATTATTAAATACTGTGCACTGTGCTGAGTGCTATGGCGGCTCAAATCTTGACATTCAAATCCATGCCAGTTTTGCTCATGCGGGCCTCGCCGCGACCGACCGCCGCGACCGACGTGGCCCAGTAGCCTCTGCAAACAGTCAGGGACAGTCGTCGCAGTCAAAACGATTCACATGGCACGCTAAACCGATGTAACGACGCCCCTCCACCCATGCTCGAAGTGTACAACGCTGCTGCATTGCTTGACCGCTTCGTGTGTAGTACCTACTACCTGGCCACTCAATAAGGCCACTCAAGGTGTGTCGGCCATTGCTACGTTACCTTGCTCGACATGTTGGGTCCGATCCCTCCCGCCCGCCCTCCGCTTGCGTGTCGAGCTTGTGTCCAGCTCCGCCCTGACCCCCTGCTGCTCAGCTGGAGGGGTGGGCAGCCCAGGGGCAGCACCAGCACCAGCTGCCTGCTGCTGCCAGGGGGGTGCAGCAGGAGGGGGGGGCAGGTCAGGGGCGGCACCAGCACCAGTTGCCTGCTGCTGCCAGGGGGGTGCAGCAGGAGGGGGGGGCAGGTCAGGGGCGGCACCAGCTCCAGCTGCCTGTTGCTGCCAGGGGGGTGCAGCAGGAGGGGGGGGCAGGTCAGGGGCGGCACCAGCACCGGCACCTGTTGCTACCCCCAGCTCATCGCCATGCAGGGCGGCTACTGTGTTGCAGATATGGGCCATGACAAGACCCTTCAGCTTGGGCTTCAGCCACCCCTTCATAAGCTCCTGCTGGTGGAAGCGAAGGTAAGCATCAATGGCCAAGAGCGGCAGCACAACAGCAGGCATGTCAACACTGGCACCAGTAGTAATGGGAACTTCCCTGGCCAGATGCTGCGTGATCTCCTGCAATCAGCTTGTGTGGCGGGAAGTACTGAGCACTACATGTAATACATCGCTCTCATGCCATGATCATCACAAGGACCGTCTCATCACATGTCAACGGCATCTTGGCGTAGTGCACACTTGATTTGGCACAGTGCAACATGACAGTCATCCGTGGTGGGGAGTCACAATAGTCACTAGGCAGCGCATTGCACACATACGCACAATACTACAGCATCACCACATCACTTGGCGCGAGAATCTTGCTTTAATGATAAACAAGCGTGTATCTACTGGGCCGTGCTGGCGGTGTACTTGAGATGGCGGAAGCATGTGATTCAGTGATGCGGCATTACAAAGTTACAAAGTTACTTACTTACTTACGCCGTGTAATTACATGTAATTTACATGTAATTACATGTAAATCACATGTAATTACAGGGAATTACAACCAGCTTTTCTCCTCACTGGCTCGTTTTCTTCAGCCGACATCTTGAGAGTTGTGTAGGGTCATCCTTAGACAACCTTTAATGACACCAGGAGCCCTTATAGAAGAACTACCGACCATGTATAGGGTCCCACCAGTACTAGCCCTGTGCAGGGTCCTACTGACCCTATGCAGGGTCCTACCGACCAATTCATCTCAGTCAAGACGGGGATACTTGCATAAGCAACTACACAAGTCAACACCACACCACACAACACCACACCAAGTCACCACAAGTCACCACTACACCAAGTCAACACCACACCACACCACACCACACCACACCACACCACACCACACCACACCACACCACACCACACCACACCACACCACACCACACCACACCACACCACACCACACCACACCACACCGCGCTGGGCTAGGCTGGGCTGGGCTGGGCTAGGCATTCCTGGCTGCTGGCACCATGCTATACCTACCTCTACAACAAGGTAAGACAACACAAGAACACACAACACAACAAAACCATCCAGCTTGAGGCTACGCGCTACAGGCTGCCCGCTCCAGGCTGCATCACAAGCCCTGTCATGCAATACCACTGTGGGGTGTATGTGCATGCTATAGCTGAGGGGCATCCAACACTACCAGGGCTGCAATGAAGCTCTCCCACTCCTCTTGTGCCTCAGCTGATGCGTGATGCTCCTTGCGAGTCATGACCCGTGTGTTGAAGAACACAAAGGACATGATCCACATGCGCCCTAGCAGCAATCGTGAGCGCCGGTCGCTCCAAATAAACTTGAAGGCACTGAACAGACTGTAGGTGTGGCAGCTTTGAGCCATACCTGCGCCACCAGGCCACGGGGTTCCATCACCTCGTCCACAGACCCCATGGGCACCTTCCTGTACATAGTGGGGTCAGGTCAGGTCAGGTCAGGTCAGGTCAGGTCAGGTGGGGTGGGGTGGGGTGGGGTGGGGTGGGGTGGAGGTAGTGTCTCACCTGGTGGCATCACCAAACCACTTATCCACTAAGGCCAAGCCATAGTGCACATCCGCAAGGTTGGCGTGATCTGCTTGGATGGCTGTCAATAGCTAAGCCACGGGGACCATCAGCTCCACCAAGCAGCTGTTCAGTTTCCACCATCAAACGTTGGCATAGAGTGTAGGGGTGAAGGCATAGAGTGTAGGCATAGAGTGTAGGCATACGTTGGCATACGTTGGCATAGAGTGTTGGCATACGTTGGCATAGAGTGTTGGCATACGTTGGCATAGAGTGTTAGGCATACGTTGGCATACGTTGGCATAGAGCATACGTTGGCATACGTTGGCATACGTTGGCATACGTTGGCATACGAGTGTAGGCATAGAGTGTAGGCATACGTAGGCATACGTTGGCATAGAGTGTAGGGGGCCGGGCCGGGCAGTTAAGGGCAGGGCAGGGCTTGGGAGGTGGTGGGCTGGGTGGTGCTTGGGAGGTGCTGGGAGGTGGTGGAGGGGTTTGGGAGGTGGTGGTGATGAGCACATGGGATTGGGAGGGGGTAATAGTGCACCTGGTCACGAGAGGGGACAGGCATTGCAGGCACCCAGGTAGCCAAGAAGGTCTTGAACGTTGGGTTGTCCACGATGTTGAAGGGGAGGTTGCAGTCCACAATCAGCTTCACCAGGTCGTCGGCAAAGCGTCCTTTGTCCTCCACCATTTCCTGTAATGTGCACAGAACATAAACAATAGTTAAGTACTATTGCACCCTCCTAACACATCCTGGTCTAGGGGTGATGGTCACCTGCGCGAGTTGTCAACTTGCTGCTCGGGGTGGTCACAACATCCTCGTTCTTGCTTGTACGCTTCAATGGCTGCCGCGAGTTCTGGGAAGGTCTTGGCGATGTTCAATGCCTGCGTGCTGGCCAGAAACTTCGTGCAGTGCAAGAGATGTCTCTTAAGGCGGTCCTTGTTACTGCTCGCCTCCTTGTTACTGCTCGCCTCCTAGTGATTGCAAGAATAGCGTAGAACGCCGTCGACATGGCCGTCAGTCTCGCCGGGGTCGCTTGTTGGTATTGTTAGCTGTTCCATCACCCACGCCGACTTCGTCTGAGTCTTGTGTCTCTTCATGAATGAGCCTCCACGTCCACTGGGCAACAGTGGCGAAGGAAGCGATGTGCCTCTCAGCCCTGAGGACATCCGCTTCTTACATTGTTGTGAAGCCTCCGACATGTTGCGACGATAGCCGACGGCCTGCTGCGCGAGTCTGTAATTACGTAATTACATGGCCGTATGTAATTACACGATTTCCGTGCGGACAACCATGTAATTACAAAGTTATAAAGTTACAGAATTACGCGTGTAATTACATGTAATTTTGTAAAATTACATGTAATTCTGCATCACTGATGTGATTAGACGTGACATGGCTTGCACGTCGCGACCATGGCCACTTTGACGTGCAGCCCGACTATGAACCCCATGAGACCGAGGGCTCAGCGTCACTGCAGGGGGTGGCGCCATCGCGAGATGCCGGCGCAGAGCATCGCGCCAGATGCGGAGCCGGTCATACAAATGTGGGCCTTGACAAGGGCGGAGACCAACGCAGACACAGCAGCCTTAGCTGCCGTAGACCCATTTCAGCTAGCCACAAACTAACCCAAGCCGCCGACAGCTCTGCCCAAACCCCAGGTCAGTGGTGCAGCGCGGGGCCAAGCACGCAGCGCGCAGCCAGCAATGGCTTTGGGGCAGAGTTTTGAGCAGGGCAACGAGGCTTCGTACTAGGTTCCAGCTTGGAGTTGGCCGACACCAGATGTTGACCATGACCATAACCTTGCTGCGTTGTTGTTTGGCTTGCAGGCAAGCAGCGTATCGGTCAGACAGCACGCCATGAGATTGATTACAGGCGCGCTTGCCCTCAACGATGGCAACGTTTGCAGCGCCAGCATCAAGAGTTCTCCCCGGGATCGTGCTGGGGCGCAGCAACGGCCAGCAGGAGCCCTGCTCGCCGTCGGTCAGCGCTCGGCGACACCACCACAAGGCCCTGGCAGGTACGCCCAGCAGCTTCGCGGCCACGGCCCGCGACAGTGCCCCATAGCGGGGAACAAGCCAGGCTGTCATGTAACTGCGGCAGAGGTTGCTCTTGTTCCCTGCTCCCGACTGCCTGAGCTGTTGAGCCTGGCTGCTGCTGTACCATCTGTTGCTGCATGGGAAGTTTCGTGTTGGTCGATGCCCACGGCTGTTGGTAACCTTCCTGTTGGTGTACTGCCTGGCGTGCAGGGACCTGGCTAAGTGGGGCAGTGCAACGGGGACTGCAGCAGCGCCAACACAGCTGCGGTCCCAAGACCTGCACCCATCCCGCTCGTTCGCGCGACCCACAACAAGTCATCATCCGCCTGCCTCCAGCCCCAGCCCCAGTTTACCCCCCGGTCTTGCTCCTGGACCTTCTGCCAGCCGTCCCTTCCCACCCGCCACTGCCCGCCCTGGCTCAACCAGCCGCACCCCCTCCACACCTCAGACCGTGCCAGTGGCCCAGGGCTACCAGGGCGTGTTGTGGCCTGTAGCCAACTGCCCGGAGACCGCTGACTTCCTGGCAGCCCAGCCCTGCCCTCCTGGCCAGCGCTACTACGTGAACCAGCAGGGCGCAGTGGTGATGGCCTGCGCCAAGCGCGTGTGCAGCCATGTGAACCAGAAGCTGGCCCATGGGGCTGGGCTGGGTGGGCTGACCCAAGAGCTGCAGCCCATCATGGACCTGATGCCCAAGCTCCACGTGGACGAGGGCATCAACCCGTTTACACGCCGACCCCCCACCATTGACCCCCACTGCTACCCTGATGCACGGCAGCCAGCCCTCCACGCCAGGCAGCGCCAAGCCCCCCTCCCGCCAGCCACCTGCTGGCCGGCCCCCCTGGCCTTGCATCCCCCTGTGTGCCGGGCCCCTCCTCCATTGCAGGAAGCCCTAAGCCCTGAGCTGCTGGCGCAGTTCAAGCGCTGCCCGGAGGAAGTGCACTTAGCTGCCTATGAGGCCCTGCACATCTCCACCCGTGAGGGAGCAGAGGCAGCCGCGCTGCTGTACGCGCAGCACATGGAGAGGCTGCCACAGGGGACGTACTACGCGCTGCTGCCGGCCCAGGCAGCAGCTGTGGCAACGCTGGCTGCAGGACTGCGTGCAGTCAGGCTGACCCGGGCACCCACCCGTACACATAGCAGTGTGAGGGCGGCACTGGGCCGCATAGGCACTGGCATGTTTAGGTCAAGGGGTGTGCAAGCACAGTTGCACGGGGCAAGCCCCACCCCAACAAGCTGCTGGGCAGCTGCAATTTGGATCGACTCACACATGCTGGCCCTAGCACGTTAGTACCATTGCCATGTATAAGCAATAAGAGATGAATATCAGTCGGGCACACTCGCCACGACACCACTGGCTAGAAGGTACCACGATACCATGATACTTGCCATGGTACTTGCCATAATACTTGCCACGTTGGTTTGCCATCGTGATTGCGACTTGCCACGACACCACGAATGCCAATGCCTGTGCACCGCAACACAAACACATCTACACACCCACAACTTCTGCCATGATCCATTCTTGTTTATTCATGTATTGCATGCAACCTCTCTACTTCACTCATACCACGCATCTAGGAAGGTTCGAGTGCAACCGGGATGTACATACTGGATTGTTGCACCTTTGGCATGGATTGAGTGTAAGGTTGTAAGATTGTAAGACTTGGCAAAGGGGTTCACAATGCAGCGGTGGCGCTTTCTCTGTGTAGTAGTAGTTGTTACACTAAGGAGGTAGGGCTTGGGTGGATACAAGCCAACCTTTAAAGGTAAAAGACTCTGTGTGATGGTCAGCTATGCCTTTTAAGACCACGCCCATACCCTGTTTGCCAACTGCACCCAACCACTGGCCCAAGTACCCCCTCTAGGGAATGTGGAGGGTGTGCCCAAACTGGAAAGGGCACGAGGTAGAGTGGCGCAGCATGGGCAACATTGCATGGGCAGCATCAAATGGGCCGTAGATTCGGGAGTTCCAGGGGTACTTCTACAGTTGCCAGCTTAGATTGGACTTGCATGGCCGCAGCACCTAGCTCAGGTTAGTATGCGACCCGCACATCAGGGAGGTAAGGCAGCCCCGTGTTGTGGCGGAGCGCAATGCTTCAGGTCAACCAGCCCACGGGCAATAACGACTCTGCACCCCTATGCCACACTTCCATGCTGACATTTGTAAGTTCCATCGCTACTTGTGGGAATGAGGGAATGCAAACATGAAAGAATGCACATCCAACAAGCCTGTAGGTAACCCGCATCCCGGCAGCTACCCGGTCATAAGTGATAATGACCACTGGAATGGACAGACACGACCTACAGGTACAAGCTGGCAGGCACAGTAAACAACCACCTCGCTCCCAGCAGTACGAGTGCATGCCCAGAAAATTTGCATTGTAAACAGTGCAGTTTGCCCCATGCAGAGCGCGCTGCAGACGCACGCTTCGCCACTCCAGTCCCTGCAGCACCTGTAACAAGAGTGCAGCCGGACCCAACTTCACTGGCGGCATGTACGCGCGGCATCCGTCGTCGTGACACCAAGGATACGGAAGTAGCTTGCGGAGCTGTCGCTGTCTCCAGGGCTTCACCGACTGCTCTACGACGCTCAAACAAGGTGCTCGAGGCAGCAGCCCAACCGTTACCCTTTCCGTCGTGTGATATCGTCTCACCTTGCTTTGGTGCCCTCAACTCGGTGGTTGCAGGTCCTCCACGCTCACGCGACGTGCTTGAGGAGTTGGCCGGTGCTGAGCAAGGGGCGCACCCGCAGGCACAGCCAGCCCTGGGGTCGCCCAGCGCAACCCAAGCTCTCCCTCACACCCCCTCCCAGCCCAGCCTTGCCCTCCCCAGCATGAGGACAGGCCAGTCATCAAGCTGTGTGGCCAACTTGGATGCGTCTCACTCCTTGTTGGGGTCTGAGGAGCGCTGCAGCAGCTGAGCCAGGCCCTGCAGCTGCAGCCATGAACAGCAGCATGGCAATGGGTGGGCGCCATCCTGACCTCCACCCGATGCTTGCAATCATACTGCCCGTGCTAGCAACACACAGCTGTGCTGGAGCCATCAGGGCCAGTAGTACGCTGCCCCTACAGCCCCATGGCGTGCTGCAGCATCACCTTCATGAGGGAGTGCTCCTTTGTTGCCCATATGTTTGTGTTTGCAATCAAGAAGGAGTGGAAGCTCATGGGGTGCGCATCCTCTGGCATGCCGTTGCAGGCCAGCCAAGCATTGCTGACTTCGCTGCCATCCATGGGCAGGGAGACGTGACATGGTGATGCCTTGGAGTCATGGAGCACAGCGTGTGCGTGGTACTTTGGGGCAGTGCTTCCCTGGCCTGCCCTGCGCCATCCTGCCCTAGGCTGCACCGCCCTGACCTGCCATATGGCGGCTCACCTGTAGCTTCACTGCTGTGCCCTCCTGTGTGCTGGCCACTGCGCCCCGCACCTCCACTAGGTGAGCTACACCCAGTGCAGCTGCAGGTTTTTGCTCAATGAAGGCACGGAAGCGGCGAACTGGCTCCCAAGCATCAATGGCCAAGAGCGGCAGCACAACAGCAGGCATGTCAGCACTGGCACCAGAAGTAATGGGAACTTCCCTGGCCAGATGCTGCGTGATCTCCTGCAATCAGCTTGTGTGGCGGGAAGTACTGAGCACTACATGTAATACATCGCTCTCATGCCATGATCATCACAAGGACCGTCTCATCACATGTCAACGGCATCTTGGCGTAGTGCACACTTGATTTGGCACAGTGCAACATGACAGTCATCCGTGGTGGGGAGTCACAATAGTCACTAGGCAGCGCATTGCACACATACGCACAATACTACAGCATCACCACATCACTTGGCGCGAGAATCTTGCTTTAATGATAAACAAGCGTGTATCTACTGGGCCGTGCTGGCGGTGTACTTGAGATGGCGGAAGCATGTGATTAGACGTGACATGGCTTGCACGTCGCGACCATGGCCACTTTGACGTGCAGCCCGACTATGAACCCCATGAGACCGAGGGCTCAGCGTCACTGCAGGGGGTGGCGCCATCGCGAGATGCCGGCGCAGAGCATCGCGCCAGATGCGGAGCCGGTCATACAAATGTGGGCCTTGACAAGGGCGGAGACCAACGCAGACACAGCAGCCTTAGCTGCCGTAGACCCATTTCAGCTAGCCACAAACTAACCCAAGCCGCCGACAGCTCTGCCCAAACCCCAGGTCAGTGGTGCAGCGCGGGGCCAAGCACGCAGCGCGCAGCCAGCAATGGCTTTGGGGCAGAGTTTTGAGCAGGGCAACGAGGCTTCGTACTAGGTTCCAGCTTGGAGTTGGCCGACACCAGATGTTGACCATGACCATAACCTTGCTGCGTTGTTGTTTGGCTTGCAGGCAAGCAGCGTATCGGTCAGACAGCACGCCATGAGATTGATTACAGGCGCGCTTGCCCTCAACGATGGCAACGTTTGCAGCGCCAGCATGAAGAGTTCTCCCCGGGATCGTGCTGGGGCGCAGCAACGGCCAGCAGGAGCCCTGCTCGCCGTCGGTCAGCGCTCGGCGACACCACCACAAGGCCCTGGCAGGTACGCCCAGCAGCTTCGCGGCCACGGCCCGCGACAGTGCCCCATAGCGGGGAACAAGCCAGGCTGTCATCTAACTGCGGCAGAGGTTGCTCTTGCTCCCTGCTCCCGACTGCCTGAGCTGTTGAGCCTGGCTGCTGTTGTGCCATCTGTTGCTGCATGGGAAGTTCCGTGTTGGTCGATGCCCACGGCTGTTGGTAACCTTTCTGTTGGTGTACTGCCTGGCGTGCAGGGACCTGGCTAAGTGGGACAGTGCAACGGGGACTGCAGCAGCGCCCACACAGCTGCGGTCCCAAGACCTGCACCCATCCCGCTCGTTCGCGCGACCCACAACAAGTCATCATCCGCCTGCCTCCAGCCCCAGCCCCAGTTTACCCCCCGGTCTTGCTCCTGGACCTTCTGCCAGCCGTCCCTTCCCACCCGCCACTGCCCGCCCTGGCTCAACCAGCCGCACCCCCTCCACACCTCAGACCGCGCCAGAGGCCCAGGGCTACCAGGGCGTGTTGTGGCCTGTAGCCAACTGCCCGGAGACCGCTGACTTCCTGGCAGCCCAGCCCTGCCCTCCTGGCCAGCGCTACTACGTGAACCAGCAGGGCGCAGTGGTGATGGCCTGCGCCAAGCGCGTGTGCAGCCATGTGAACCAGAAGCTGGCCCATGGGGCTGGGCTGGGTGGGCTGACCCAAGAGCTGCAGCCCATCATGGACCTGATGCCCAAGCTCCACGTGGACGAGGGCATCAACCCGTTTACACGCCGACCCCCCACCATTGACCCCCACTGCTACCCTGATGCACGGCAGCCAGCCCTCCACGCCAGGCAGCGCCAAGCCCCCCTCCCGCCAGCCACCTGCTGGCCGGCCCCCCTGGCCTTGCATCCCCCTGTGTGCCGGGCCCCTCCTCCATTGCAGGAAGCCCTAAGCCCTGAGCTGCTGGCGCAGTTCAAGCGCTGCCCGGAGGAAGTGCACTTAGCTGCCTATGAGGCCCTGCACATCTCCACCCGTGAGGGAGCAGAGGCAGCCGCGCTGCTGTACGCGCAGCACATGGAGAGCCTGCCACAGGGGACGTACTACACGCTGCTGCCGGCCCAGGCAGCAGCTGTGGCAACGCTGGCTTCAGGACTGCGTGCAGTCAGGCTGACCCGGGCACCCACCCGTACACATAGCAGTGTGAGGGCGGCACTGGGCCGCATAGGCACTGGCATGTTTAGGTCAAGGGGTGTGCAAGCACAGTTGCACGGGGCAAGCCCCACCCCAACAAGCTGCTGGGCAGCTGCAATTTGGATCGACTCACACATGCTGGCCCTAGCACGTTAGTACCATTGCCATGTATAAGCAACAAGAGATGAATATCAGTCGGGCACACTCGCCACGACACCATTGGGCCACAAAGGTACCAGGATACCACGATACTTGCCATGGGGCTTGCCATGATATTTGCCACGTTGGTTTGCCATCGTGATTGCGATTTGCCATGACACCACGATTGCCAATGCATGTGCACCGCAACACAAACACATCTACACACCCACAGCCTCTGCCATGATCCATTCTTGTTTATTCATGTATTGCATGCAACCTCTCTACTTCACTCATACCACGCATCTAGGAAGGTTCGAGTGCAACCGGGATGTACATACTGGATTGTTGCACCTTTGGCATGGAATGGGTGTAAGGTTGTAAGATCTTAAGACTTGGCAAAGGGGTTCACAATGCAGCGGTGGCGCTTTCTCTGTGTGATGGTCAGCTATGCCTTTAAAGACCGCGAGCTGCAGGTTGTACATGTCACGCATCCACTCATCAAATGCCTTTGGCTTCCTGGCTGATAACTGCTCTCCTCGGTACAGCTCAGCTGCCTTGTCCCGATGCTGGTGATAGCTGGGCAGGCTGTGGAGGTGAGTGCAGACCATGTGCCTGCAGCTGATGCTGGGAGCATGCATGTCTAGCCAGATGCAGTCCTGGCAAAGCAAGGTGACGAATGCCTCAAAGAGCAGCTATAGATTAAAAAAGCAACTACTTGGTGTTGCGGCTGCGACAAGGGCCGCTGGCTACACACGTTCTCTACAAAGTGTGTCACATGTCACACAAGAGCTTGCATGGGGAATGAAATAAACATCGCAGTCATCCTAGCTGAGTGTCTGAGCTGTTACAATAGAAGCCCAATGCACCCATGCCACGTATGCAAGGTCCCATCATATCTATATATCTACAACCTCCCCGACCAATATGTTGCGCAGCCCGGATACTTAGTTCATTACGGTGTTGGACAGATCTAGTGGGAGGGATACGTGTTGGACAGGGTCAGGGGGGTCCCTTGATGCTTGATAGCTTGGGACGCTTGATAGCAGACCACAGGGGATGGGGTCCATGACCGTGTCATGTGATCATTCAGTGTAACCATTCCACTGCCAACACTACCTCATCCACATACATTCCCATTGATCCATACACACTGCCATCTGCTTGCAAATGATCCGCTATGCCTTCCTTACCAGCTTTCACAACCACACACAACGAGAGCTGCTCTGCAACAACTCACCTTGCCAGGTGCGTCAACAACAAGGTAACATCATGAAGGACTGACGGACTGTCACACAGAGGCACGGCCGCCATGGTGCGACCACCTATTGCAGCAGCAGCCACCTGCTCATCCCATGAAGATCGCAACTGGCCTAAGCAGGCAGCCACATGTGGTTTCTGGCTCAGCTGTCGTGCTGTTGCAGTGGCTGCTGGGGGCGCTGCATGGATGGCAGGCCATGTGGGGTCCGGTTGGCTGCCATCAGCGCCCACGTCGCTACGCATCACGCTGCGACGTACGGTGCCCATCTTCCACAACTCCTCAACGCAAGTCTACAGCCAGCAAAGACAACACAGCGATGGAGATTAGGGTATGTTCAACCCTGGGTGATAGCAACGAGCCAAGCAGACATGTTGTAGCTACCTGGGCCACATGTGCTACCTGTATGTGGTCCCAGGGCATGTGCTCCCTTGGACTTTGGTTTAGCATTCATCACTCTAGGCTGTAGTGCCAGGTGTTCAGGATGACATCATATCAGCCACCCAACAACTTATCATTACTTTGCCTCGTTTTGTGCACTCCTTGAGTGCACTGCACCCTCTAGCCCTAACTCCATCATCTACTGCACCAGCTGGGTCACCTCAGCAGTAGATGGTTCAGTGGAATGGCATGGAGTCAAAGTGATTATGGACCCGTGTTTCATATGATGCCCCATTGTGGCCACAACATGCCCCTGCAGCCTGGCAAATAATAGGGGGTGGCGCCTACCCAGGCCGCTGAGGCCGTCACCCCACAAAGCCCGCATGGGCTGGCCAGAAGCAGAGCTATGGCAAGGGCGAAGGTGTCATCACACTGTTCAGGTGGGCCAATGGCTGGAATGAGCTTGCATTGTGACGTGGCCAACTGTCAAGCTCTGGTGGAAGTCAGGTGTGCCTGTGCTGCTTGCCAAGCGAATGGCCGATCTAGGCCTGGGCTGCAAGCGTCAGCAAGACAGCCCGCCCAATGCCCATCAGCAGTTGGTAGCACAATGGTGTGCATGTCTCCACCAAAGCTGTGTCAACAGGTGTTGTAGGACATGACTGTCAAGGTGCAGGAGCCACGCGGCATGGGCCTGGCGGTGGGCCCATGGTGTGTGCCTGCCACTACCATTGTCACCGCTGCCACTGCTATAGCTGCCACTGCTATTTGCTCTGCTCCAGCCACTCGGCCGCACCTGCTGCAATGTGTGACATAGTGTGGGTGTGGCCACGGCTGCAGCTTCCTAGGACCTTCTCCATGTTGGCCTGGCTGCTGGCAGTGTGAAGAAGGGGTCCTGGCCCCTGCTCAAGCCCTTGCTAACTCAGACCAGTCCCCCTCCCCAGCCAACACTGCAGGCATGTGATGCGGGAGGTTGATGATAGCAATAACATCCGGGACACCCTCCCTTACATGTACTTCTTTAAAGCAGATGTCTCCAGCCCACCAGTGGGCCATGTTGCTGTAGCCGCGTAAGCCCATGACCTGCAGCAGGCTCATGCACATGCACACCCAAGCCTTGCTGCCTGTGCTGTTGTTGCTGTATGTGCTCCTGCAGCATTCTTACATAGTGGTACACGCATGGTGAGCATTGACACAA
>JASKMD010000001.1:1871431-2023220 GCA_030144725.1 Haematococcus lacustris | reverse complement strand
TAGGATACGGGTGTCAGGACACATCACATTTTTTATGTGTGACGGTTGGGGTGTTGAGAGTGAGATGTACTGGGCATGCAGCATGCAGCATGTGCAGTTGACACCCAGGTTGTGAGCACATGCAATGTAGGCACTGGTGCAGCCTGGTGTTTGGCGTAGGCATGGACATGGACAGGGCAGGAAGTGTTGATCAACATACTTTTGCGCAGAGGGGGTATATATGAAGGAAGCAGCAGTTTTGTCTAACAACCATTGTAAGATGAAGTCGTCTCAAGAGGCCATTGTGTAAGGACTGATAGAAACATGCCTGGAAGATGAGCAGGCCAGCTAATAGACTGATGCAATCCATGTGGATTCTGGCACTGTATGCCACAGAGCTCTGCAGTCCATGGGAAGATTGGCCTGTGTGCCACACTGCCAACCAATGGTTCAGTAAACGCTTGCTGGCTGTGAGCGGTGTGCGTGTGTGCGAGATAAATGGAGTAATTGCAGCGTCTGAAGTAGGGCTTACACACTCATTGTTCATAACACAGCTATCAGCTACATGACTCCAGCCACAGCTTCAAGCTGCATGGCAAACGTGAATCTGTAGTCTGCCGTCACAACCTAAACCAGCATAGTCAAACCAAGCCAAAAGGTTGTTAAAAAGTGTACAGCAGATCACGGAGGGCCTGAACAAAGTAAAGGTGACCTTACCTGGGGTGGCCACCTTCCCAGGTAAGGTCAATGTGTGCAGGTAGTAGACCTATGGGGTCGTGAAGCATGTCTACTGACTGCCATCTATTTGCAAATCTAGCATGCCATGTGGTCATGCAGTCATCACTGACGCCAGGACAGGGTGCCAGGAGCAGCAGGTCTGCAGCATCCTGCTCTGCTCAAGCCCAAGCTGTTCTACAGAAGCCACCTTCAGTGAGGTGACGCTGCAGCCCTGGCATCACAAGCATCACACTGTGAGGTTGCTGGGCTTGCTGCCTGCCTGTGGCGACCTGATGCTGCAGCCATGGCAGCAGCGCATTGCAATCCAAGGTTGCTGCCTGTGGCAACCTGCAGCTACTTGGCTTTCACGCAAGCCAACTCATGTGAGGGGTTGCTGCAGCCTGGACAGCCAGGCTTCAGTGCCAGGGCGGCATCACAATGTGAGGTTGCTGGGCTTGCCGCCCGCCTGGAGCACCCGCTCTGTCGGCTGGTTCCACTCAGGCAGGCCCACCACAGAGTCTATGTGGTCCATACGGTCAGGGTCATGAGCACCCAGCAGGTCATCATCTTCCAGGTCAAAGTCTGCCTCCCCTGCCGCAATCAGGGCTTTGGCCCGAGCCACTTCGGCTGTCCAGTCAAACCTGCCACAGCACAGGGTGGTGGTGGCAGGAGCGGTGGTGGCGGTGGTGATGGTGGTGTTAGTGGTGGTAGGGACTGTGTATGACGCCATGACATCACATCATTGGGCTCACAAGGATCACAAGCAAAGCATACATCCATAGAACCAGTGTGGGGGTGGAGAGGCAGTGGGAGGAGTGGGGTGGGGAGGGTGGGGGTGGTGGCCCAGTGGGGGGTGAGAGTGGGGGTGGGAGTGAAACGTGGGTGAGGTTGGGACGTGGTGTTGGTAGCAGTGGAGGTAGGACTGTCCAATAATTCCAACACATCACTGGGCTGGCAAGCAACCCGACCAAAGCACCAGTGGGGGGTGAGAGAGAGGGTGGGTGATGCAGGACGGTATTGGTGGGTTGGCAAGCAACACACCTATGACACGCAGCCACAGCCGTGCTTTGGAGGAGCCGCAATTGCAGGCTGGCATGTTGGCTGGTTGGGCCGATTGGGCTGGCTGCTTGAGCTGGCACAGCTTTGATGGTGGTGGTGGTGGTGGTGATGGTTGTTGGTGGTGATGGTCTACATTTACTATATTTCTATCTACGTTGTCCCACAGCCACAAAGTGTGATAACTATGCAGCCACAACCAGTGTCACACAGTCACACAACCACCGTCACAGGCACACAGCCACAGCCACAGCCAGCTGCTCACTTGAAGACAACGTAGGACAGGTACATGGACTGCAGCGAGGCTGTGCAAGCCAAGCCAGTCCACAGGCCCATGGCCCCTGCATGTCAGGCATACACACTGCGATGTGACCACCAGCACCACAAGAAGCCACCAGCAGCGGCAGTAGAGCTGTGTAGAGCAGTAGTTGCTTCACCCACACACTTGCAGCACAAGGCCGACTAAGCAGCCCTTACCAGGCTGGCAGCTTTGCGGTGTGAACCAACTATGATCTACAAACCGAAACTGTATGTACTAACACTAACTTACTTAGTAATGGGTGCAACGTTGGATGCCCAGCAGCCCTTACCAGGCTGGCGACTTAGCGGTGTGAACCAACACCAGCCTTACAAAGCAAGCCGGCGCTATGCTGAAGGCACCTGCCTGCACTGGTGTGTCCGGCAGCCAGCATGCTGGCCATGTGCATGCAGCCCCCACATGAGGAACTTGGCTGAGCTGTCAGGCATGCTAGTGATGTAGACACACTGAAGCACTACCTGAGGCAACTGCAGCCCTAGGCCCTGCTACAGCAAGCAGTGACATTGCTGGACAGAGCGGTAGCAAGCCTGGCTGCTACTAGGTCCTGGTAGCCGGGCAGGTTAGATTTTCCCCTTCACTCGAGGAGGAGTTGGTTGCATGGAAGGTTAAGTCACTGCTGCTGCTGCTGCTGCTGCTACTAGGTGCTGGTAGCCGGGCAGATTAGATGTGTTGCCCATCTTACCCATGCCCATGCGGAACGCCAGGAAGCAGGAGAACGGCAGGCCCAGGCCCCAATACATGACCAGGTTTATGGTGGCCCCGATCTGTAGAGACAGTTGAAACAGTAGAGCCAGTCACCAGCACAGCCAGCTGTGGTGCAAAGCTGGACCGCAGCAAGAGCCGGGGCAATGTGTGAAAGGGGTACAAGCACAGCCAGCTGGGCATGCATGCAGGCAATCAATCAGCCAGCCGTGTTCCACGCCGTGCCGGAGCTATTATGCCATGAAGGCGCTACAGTCATGAAGATGGCAGGAGGTGGTCAGCAACCAGGCAGTGGTGCTGGTGGCACCATCGCACTCATCCTGTGCTCTACTGCTATTTTCATGTGCTGTCCGATTCTGAATCACCCCCCTGCCCTGTCCTGGACTTGCTGCATTTGCTGCTGCCCCGCCTCCAAAAGCTGGGTCTGTCTCACCCCGCCCCACCCCGCCCCGCCCCGGTCCAGCCTGGCCTGGCCTGCCCTCCCCACCCAACTCCTGGCAGGTGCTGCTGGGACCGCCTGACCTGGCAGTCCATGTCACACCTTTTGCCGGCCGCAGCCCCTGAGGACTCCTGCCAATACTGTGTTGGCTCCCTCCCCTGCAGGGCAGATGGTGACAGGTACAGTTGGCACGCTGCCGCAACACTTCTTGCTGACATGGCAGAGCGCAGGGCAAGGCTGGCAGCTCACGACTTGCTTAGCTCCGCCCTAGGCTAGCTTCCCTGCCCCAGGCTGCTGTGCATGCAAGTGACCCCAGCTCTTGTTCTGGAGCAGCTTGGTCTCACACACCGATGAGTGACATTGCCAAGGTAGGCACGGCAAAGGAGGTCAGCGTGATGACCTCCTGGTCCTCACTGAACATCGCACCCAGCTGCGGCCAACACGTAAGCAGTGCAGCAGCAGGGTCACAGTCTCAGTGGCCCCGCGTGAACAGCAGCTGCCCGTGCATTGCAACACAGGCTGCAAAGGCGCAAGATCAAGGAAAGGGGTGCACCAGGTGAGACGGGGGTGGGCCACACTTGTAGGGTTGTGGGGGCGTGGGCCAGGGGGTTGTTTGGATAGCAGCAGGCGGGCAGTGCCCCAGCAAGGGCAGCAGTGCAGTGCGGTGCGGTGCGGTGCAGTGCGGTGCGGTGCGGTGCGGTGCAGGTGTGCATGTGTAGCACTGCCTCACCTGGTTGCGCATCATCATCAGCACCGCCGCAAAGATGATCATGGACACAGTGCCCATGAGCACCGCCACCTGCAAGATGAATGTGCAAGCTGTGCAAGCTGTGCAAGCTGTGGCAGATGATGACCAGGCGCAGACAACCATACCTCCAGGCTGTAATAGATCACAGAGGCTGTGAAGGTTGTGAAGCTGTGATGCCTGCCCCAAGTGCAGACCACAGACACAGCCCCCATGTGGAGTGCTCCATGCAAGTTTGCCCCTCCCCTCCCCTCCCCTCCCCTCCCCTCCCCTCCCCTCCCCTCCCCTCCCCTCCCCTCCGCTGCCTGCCCACTCCCTCTTATTGCCATACTTGGGTGGCTGCAGCCCACTTGCAAACGCCACTGGTTGGCGCACCATGCTGCCTGCCCTTGCAGCTGCTTCCTGCCCCCTTTCCCCACTCCCCTCCGCTGCCCAGCCACCCCCACCTGGGTATTGAGCCAAGCCAGGCGTGGTCGGCTGCCTCCCAACTCGTTGCCGACCCGTGTGGAGGCTGCGCCGCTGAGGCCGTGCGCGGCGAAGAAGCAGAGGGCGTGAACGTTGAAGGTGATGCCCATCATGCTCATGGTCATCTCAGGGCGGGGGAGGAGGCCGCTGAGGATGACGATGATCTCGAATGTCCACCAGTCCTACAGGAGCCGGGAGGGGCAGGTCAGGTAGTGGGGGAAGGGGGGGGAGGGGGGAGGGGGAGGGGGAGGGGGAGGGGGAGGGGGAGGGGGAGGGGGAGGGGGAGGGGGAGGGGGAGGGGGAGGGGGAGGGGGAGGGGGAGGGGGAGGGGGAGGGGGAGGGGGAGGGGGAGGGGGAGGGGGAGGGGCAGATGGGGCACAGGCACATCAAGGAGGACAGGGAGCAGGCAGGAAACACTACTCAATCCACTCCGGCCTGTGGCCAGCCCTTGCCCTTGCCGTTGGCCAGCCCTTGCCCTTGCCCTTGGCCAGCCCTAGCCCTCGGCCGGCCCTTGCCCTGCTGTCCTTGGCCAGCGTGCCTGTCTCACCAGGCAGATCATGACCATGGAGGGGATGGCTACCCGGATGTAGGTGCCCCAGTCAGACAGGCACTCGCGAGTCCAGCCATGCCAGGTGCGCAGGGCAGGGTCCTGCACAGGGGGGCGCCACCAGGGTCACCAGCGCTGGCTCAGGTGCAGGCCACACGACACCACGGGCCAGGCTGCTGGGTTGGCAGTGAGGGTCAAGAGGCTGGCCTAGGACCAGGCAGGCAGCAGCAGGTAGCACACCGCCCTGAGCCTGCCAAGGGCAAGATAAAATTACACCGGTGGGTTCCCCTGATGAGTGACCTGGCATGCCTGCTTGACCTCGCCCATTAGAAGTTTGGACGTGAAAACTTGCTCAGGAGCAGCTTCTGTGTGGCGTGTGCTGTGGGAGGCACTGCCAGGGCCACTGCTGCTGCTGCTGCTGCTGCTGCTGCCACTGCCGCTGCTGCTGCTGCTGCCGCTGCTGCTAATCCGCATGTCAGCTGGGCTGTGTCCGTGCTCGTTTCTGTCCCTCATCACAGTGTTGCAGTTAACCATTCACAGCTTCATCAGGCTGCTGCCACATCAGGCTGCTGCCACCCCTGGACGCAGGTCAGATGACGGCTGAGCTGTGCATTTCGGCTCTTCTTCTGCTTCTTGCCTCCAGCTGGTCCCCCGTGCTTGGTCTTCCAGGCTGACAAGCAAGGTGGGTGTGCAGGCTGCAGCCCAGGGCGCGAATGGACTGGTCAGACTGTACCCCAAGCTGAAGCTGAAGGGGCTAGAGCATGCCTGTTCCACTGCTGCAGGCACTCCTGAAAGCTGGGGTTTCAGGCCGGGACGGGGAGGTATGTGAGGATGACACGCTAGATCCGGCACTAAGACGGTAGCTCTGCTGCTGACCATGGCTAGCGATGGCCTGGTGCTTAGCATGGTGGCTCACCTGCTGGCTGTTGTGCCACAGCCTGTCACAGCCTGTGATGATGGGTGGTACACTGGGGTACACTGAGCCTGCCCCTGACTCAGGCCAGACTAGGCTGAGGGTCCACTAGGGGTTGGGTCCCAGCCATGGACATTGCTTCGTGCTTTTGGCCTGGTGGTGTGGCCGGCCATGCCCGTGCCTGTGACCCTGCTGCTGCTGACCATGGCTAAGGATGGCCTGGTGCTGAGCGTGGTGGCTCACCTGCTGGCTGTTGTGCCAAAGGATGTACACCACGAGGCCCATCAAGGAGGTGCACTGGACGCAGTTCCAGGCCACGGCAGCTCCGTCCAGCCCAAAGTCTAACCTGCAGTATTCAGAGACCTGCCTTCATGAAGCACACCCAGCCAGGCACTGAGCGCTGCCAAGTCGTACACAGAGACTGATCAAGACCTGCCTACATTCAACCACCCCAGCTCTGTCCCGCCCAAAGTCTAAGCTGCACTGCCAAAGCACACTCAGCTCACACTCAGCGTCGCCTGTGCCACAAGGCCAGCAGCGACACAGCGGCTTGCCTACATTCCCGACACCCCATTCAATGCGTTCATTTTCTTCTACAGTGACTTGCGTATACAGAGACTTGCCTAAAATCGGCCACCCCAACTGTCACAATCATACATTTCCCGAGTGACTTCGGTCTTTTAGTATACCACAGGCCCAGCAGCCACATAACTGAATACTGTGCCCAGGTCCTCTGTGTGCTCCGCTGTGTGCTCTGCATCTGTGCATCCTGTGCTATCTGTTGTGCAATGCGTGTGGTCTGTGTGGCTAAAACCATGTATCAGCTTCTCAAACGTGAGCAGAGTAAGAGCCATACGCCGCTGTGTGCTACAAGCAGGTCATCAGGGGCCAGCCAGCAGGTCAGGTGCACGCAGGTCAGGGGCCAGCCAACAGGTCAGGGGCACGCAGGTCAGGGGTTAGGGCAGCAGGTCAGGGGCACGCAGGTCAGGGGCCAGCCAGCAGATCAGTGCACGCAGGTCAGGGGTTAGGGCAGCAGGTCAGGGGCACGCAGGTCAGGGGCCAGCCAGCAGATCAGTGCACGCAGGTCAGGGGTTAGGGCAGCACCCAGGCAGGTCGTCAGGGCCAGGCAGCACCCACCTGACGATGAAGTACCACAAGTAGGCCGGCGTCATCAGTGTGGCCAGCAGCGTGACCAGCATCAGCGGCTGCACAATGCTCTGCGCGGCCAAGTACCGGCGGCAGCACTGGTCTGCCCCTGAGAGGCGAGGCAGGTCATGGCAGCACAGCAATGCATGCCCAGCGGCAAGAGGCAGCAGCTGACAGCTCCCCTGCATGCTTCATCAGCCCCTAATAGCTTGGCTGATGGGCAGGCAGGCTGTCGACACATGCTGCGCAGCGTTGCTGTGGGCTGCTGGACTGTTTGTGGCAGCTTGTGCAGCTGGTTGCTGGAGGTTGCTGATGAGACTAGGGGTATGCCAGCTGGGGTGCAGATTCATTTGTGCAAGGGGCAGGTGGGACCCCGCTGCAGGTGCAGAAGCCGGCAGATTGCTGGCCACCCACCATCCATGACCAGGCAAGGAGCCAGCAGTATTGTGAAGCGCCCTGCTGCTCTTGCAATGTCTGGGTCCTGGCCCATGGCCACTAGCACCCACTCAGCCTGTCACACCAGATAGGGGCACTGAAGCAGGGTGATGTCACACAAGACGGGGGCACTGATGCAGGGCGATGTCACACAGGACGGGGGCACTGAAGCAGGGTGTAAGAAGACAACCAGGAATGAGGATGTGATATGTAGGTATAGATATGTAAACAAGGATACAGACAAGGTTGGAAGCTTTTCTACATGCGATGAACCTGTTAGTGGTGGCAGTGGTGGTGGTGATGCTGCTGGTGGTGCTGGTGGCGGTGGTGGTGCTGGCGGCGGTGGTGGTGAGGAGGCGGAGTGGGGGCTGTCACGTCAAGTCATGGGGGTGGTGATGGTGGCTGCAGGCTGCAATGGCTGTGATGGCGGTATGGCCCGCGCCCGCTGACCTGGCCCCACAAAGCGACTGTTGCAAGGTTGAAGATGGTGGTGATGATGAGGGCACGCTGTAAGACTACTCCAACTGTATGGTAGCGTTGCGCGCCATATGCCTGCAAGTCGCATGCAACAGTCACATGCACGTGTCCTACCCATGAAAGCCAAGAGGTGGTCAACGTTCATTTCTCCTGCCCTGTGCATGAGCAGTCCATACCTGACCACAGAACGTCTCCATTGCCACAACAACACCCAACATAGGTGCATTGCCACTAACCTGCAGCCATAGCAAGGGTTGCTACTTGCTGCAGGTTCGTGTAAGGTGTCCTTGCTGCCGGGCACATACATTGTACAGTGTTTGAGCCAGCACCAGTGACGACAGCTGGAAGGACCCCAGGTGTCCCACAAAGGCTGTGATAATTAATTCTTTTGCAAATGTCAGTACTTCCATGCCAGACAGCGGCCATGCCAGCTCCCACAGCCTGAATTGTACTGCCACAAATGTCAGAAAGCGATCGGCTGGGCTCTGCTGCCATGTTCATGCCATCTTTTGAAAAAACTCCACGGCCTCACGACAGCTGCCGTACCCCACCTTACAGCTACAGCGCCCCATGTGGTTGGTAACTTCTTGATCAGTTTGGCCACGGGCTTAGCCAACATCGTGACAGAGTTGTCTTCACGCTTAGCTATGACTGCGCTGAAGCAGTACTGCGAGTAAGTACGCCGATGGCGCCATGAAGGCGGGTTTCTGTCGCCCCAGGTCGCTCGGCAGTACTATAGAACACCTATGCTACTTTCACGCGACTAACAGCGTGAAGGCAACTGTGCTGCGCTTAGCCAGGACAATGCATGTAGACAGTAGTTGCAAAATATCGCCGCACAGTCACACCTGCCCCTGTACTTTTGCTTTCTTTGTTCGCTCTGTTGCAATTTAGGCCCAAGGATAGCTATCGAGCTACCACCTAGACCCACATGTTCTTGTTACTCAAGGTACAACTAAACAGCTGCATGAGCAGGGGTGCCCGCTTCTTCAGCTGTCTGGGCTTAGTGCACCTTCCAAGGGCCTGTGCTACCCTGGCCTGCCATGTTGAAAGAAGGCCTTCCTCATCTCATGTTGACCTTACATTCGGGAATGAGTTAGAAAGTTATCTCTTGAGCCATGGGGGTGCAGCCAATGGCGGGGGTGACCTCCCGCAGTTTCCTTCGGACGGCGAATGGTTACCGGCACTCCGGTTTGATAGCGACCTGGTGCACACTCCACTGCTGAGTACCTTAGATGTCAACGAGCAAGAAACGCAAGCGACTCGTCTCATCCGCACAGCATGCAGCCGGAAAACCGCAAAGCTTGACGTAAGGCTAGACCCCCCAAGGCTAACTGACGACGCAACGCAGCGTGCATCACGCGACAATGCGATGTGCGTGTGCTGTGGCAGGTGCTTGTGGCAGTGGGCAGCATGATCTTGATGACGGCGGCGCCAAGTCAGCAAGGCAGCTGTGCTTGATCTTAGCCCAGCGCAAGTCGCAGCAAGCGTGGCAGAGCCCAACATGCGTACGACCATGGGTCCTGGCAGCCGTGTTGTGCCTGTCAGGGCTGCTCCAGTCTTTCCTAGGCCAGCCCACTCCAGGCATTCTAGGTTTCCAGCAGCAGGTCCAGCCCCAGGACCCCCTCCCCCCCTTCACGCAGCCTGCTTTCCCTCTGCTCACTGCAAGCATGGTGTTTGAAACGGAGGCTCAGTCCACAGCCATGCAGCAGCCAGCGCTCGGGGACATCTGGCTGGGGCCGGTCACTGAAGATGCTATGCATGCCGACCCATAAAGACTGTCCATGGCTGTGCATGCCAGGCGGCATCATCCAAGCAGAGCCACCCCCTTTCTGACCCAGCAGCCACCCTCCTGGCCCACCGCCCCCCAGCAGTCACCATCCTGCGCCACCTCCACCCCAACAGCGACCACCCTGACCCACCCTCCCACCCCGTCACTACCCTGATGTACCTCCCCGGGGACCCTCCGCCCACTTAACACGGTTGCAGATCACAATGAGGCAAGGGGAGCAACCGGCTGTGTCACAGGCGTGTTTGGTGCAGAGCTAGTGCCGGGCCACAGGGGACGCAGGTCATCAGCTCTGCACAAAACACGCCTGTGAAACAGCCGGCCACAGTGAACGTAGTGGGATATCCAGGCTGCGCTGCGTGAGACTGACAGGCCCAACACACGTTTACCGCGCGGAGCCGACCCAGGTGCACTTACAGAGAGACTGTGACAAGCCCTGATCACTGAACTGCATGCAAAAGTCACGCATGCGAGTGCCCATGCAAGCATAGCTTGACATCAACAATCACGAAGATATCTATGCCGACCTCTTGATAAGGACGGCCCCGTACATCGTTGTTGCGCACCTCTAGGTGGCGGGGCAGCCCAACGCCTCCGATCCCAGGCTATCACCCGGCTATGGCCTTCTCGACAATAGCGCATGCACTGAATTGCTAGCCATTGTTGCCCTAGGGTTGCCCCACTGGGCATGCTCTACCAGGGCTACCTTCACTACCCCTTGCCACTCAGGAGGGTCCGTGGCTCCTTTGTCTTCCACCCAGCACACTCAACACTGAGGTCAGTGGCTCAGCCTGGGTGCTAGAGCAGGGTTCCTGGCTTAGACCTCCGTGATACAACGCATGATCACCCCTGACATCTGCAGGCCAGCGCCACCACACATACACAGCTGGCCAGGCACTACCAGTGTGCCATGTGATGATGATGGCAGCTAGTCATGCATCGACGCATGCCACGTAATGATAATGATATCACGGTAGCTGGTCATGCATTGGCGCAGGCCATGTAGTGATGATGGTGATGATGAGGATGACGATGATGAGGATGAAGATGATGGCGATGACGATGGTGGCAGCTAGTCATGCATTGGCGAATGTCATGTAGTAATGATGAGCATGAGTATGACAAGTAAGATTAGGATGGCAGCCCGTCATGCAGCAGCTGAGCGCTTCATAGCCAGGCGCACAGGCCTGTAGGTGGGAGGACTGTTGCTGGGGACTGGGTGGGTGGTGTAGCCTACAGGCAGCTGGTAGGTGGTGACTTGCCTTGAAAGACTCCTGTGTCTCAGCCAGGCAGTGATCCTTCTGCTCCCGGCTCCACCCCTCCGCCAGGCTGTTAATCTTGACCCGCACCTGCACCGCACACAACACGCCTCCACCTGATGGTGTGACAGCAGAACGCCTCCAGCCATCATCAGCAACACACTCAGCAACAGCAGGTAGTAGTGCCACCGCTCGTGCCATACAGTGCCATGAGCAGCAGCCCATTCCCAGCCTGCTTCATCCCCATCTCAAGCCTGCCCCTGCCCCTGCCCCAACCGGCTATTGCCCCAGCCCCAGCCCCTGCCTGAGGCTGGAGCCATCAGTGAACTCATCAACCCACAGCAGGGAGTAGTGCCACCACTGGTGTCGACATACCAGCATAACAGCAGGGAGTAGTGCCAACAGGGAGTAGTGTCATAACAGAGACATAACAGCAGGGAGTAGTGCCACCACTGGTGTCGACATACCGGTCACACGCCAATGGCTGATGCGTGCCTTGTTCCATCATCTGCCATCACTGTGTAGTGTGGTTGCGGCGCCAGTGCCCAAACCAGTGCAGAGCTGCCAATGATGTAGATGATGCATGCACCATGATGGGTGCTGGTGCTGGTGTTGGTGATGCGCCAGCCCCAGACCCAGCCTGCCCTTGGCCCTGCTCCAGCCCCTGCTCCAGCGCCTACACCAGTCTGACCCTGCCCCTTCCCCAGCGCGCCCCTGCTGAGCAGCCCCAGCCCACACCTGCCACAGACCCAGCCTGCCCCTGACCCATCCCCTGCCCCAGCCCACCCGCGCCCAAGCCATGGTCTGCCCTGGGTGTTGGGAGCGGCTGCAGTGCCAGTGCCAGCTCCAGCACCCAACACCCGCCACCACTGGGTGCTGAGCAGCCCTGCCCCGCCCTCCCCTGCCACAGCCCTCCCCTGCCACAGCCTTCCCCTGCCACAGCCCCAGCCCGCACCTGCACAAACCCAGCCTGCCCTGCCTCAGCCCGCCCCTGGCCCATCCCCTGCCCCGCCCTGCCCCACCCCAGCCATGGTCTGCCCCTGCTGAGCAGCCCTGCCATCTCACCGCATCTAAGAGAGCGGCCACATCCCCAGACCACTGGTAGAAGGCAAGGGTGTGCTTGTCCAGCAGCATCTCCGACACCTTGTTGCCAATCATGCGACCGCCAGCCGTGTGGGCAAAGTAGAAGTTGTAGTAGTGGCAGATGAAGGCAGGCGGGTCGGACTTGGCCAGGGCAGTGACCTTGGCAGCGTATTGGGCACCTGCAAGCATTGCAACCAAGCCAGGCTACCAGATTAGGCACACCAACATCGTTACACACCACACCTTCCTTACCGTGGACCACCACTGCCACCCGCACCATCTGCACCCCATCACTACTACTAGCCATCATCACAGCCACCCACATCGCCAGTCCTGTCAACAGGGCAAGCTATGCAGCGGGGCAAAGTATGTGAATAGCCGACCTGCAGGTGCCAAGCCGTCCTTGGTTCAGCTGGTGTGCTCTCACTGGTGGCATTGATGGCAGTGGTGATGGGTATGGGTGTTGGCAGCAGCTGCAGTGCCAGCTCCAGTGCCCTTAAGCCCGTCTATAGGTGCTCCACCACACAGCATCATGTGCACCCAGCGCCCTGACACTGCCGAGCCTCCTGCTACAACGCTTGTTCCCTCGGCGCGTGTTGGGAGCGGCTGCAGAACACCGGGGCTCCCTCCAGTACCTCTCAGCACTGCTATAGATCCTTCACCACACCTACAGCCTCCTAGATCCTTTACCACATCTCCAGCATTATGTGCCCCTCATGCGCCATGGCACTGACGAACCTTCTGCTAGACCCACACTTGCTTGAAGAGGGATTGCAGACCCAAACATGTTTCTGAGGTAGCAAGCACCCTGATGAACCTGATGCTGCCAGACCACACAGAGGTAGCCAGCCGTCATCATGTGCAATTTAGTAGAAGTAGTTCTGTGCACCCTGTGCCCTGGCCCTGCTACAGTGCCTGCGGACCCACACATCTACCAGAGGGAGGAAGCACCCTGATCAACCTTATGCTGCCAGACCCACACAGAGGCAGCAAGCACCCTGCGGAGCCCATCAGCGGCAGGAGCAAGTAGGTGGACCATCAGGGCCTCTTGTGCCTCTTGTGTCTGGTGGGTGAGTGAGCCAGGCAGGGCCAGGCTACACCCCACAACAAGCCCAGCACCCAGGGAGCTAGTAAGCTCACCAAGCAACCTAGCCCACCAAGGCAAGTAGCTCACTAGTTCGGAAGCTGGCTCACACCTGGGCTATCTGGCCCAGCAGGGGGCACCTCTAGCCCGTACTGCTGCTTGAACCACTCCAGGTCAGCCGCCAGGGCCTGGCTGCGTTCCAGCCCAGTGTTGCGCAGGGGTGCGTCTGTGGCAGCAACAGTCAGCAGCAGAGACGTGCTGTGACATAGTGTGACACCGGATGGCGAGACGTGGCACTAGATGGCGTGAGGTAGCGCTTCAGGTGGTGTGCTGTGGCAGCGACGCAAGGGAAGGAGCAGGCGTGACACGAGCACAGGCCTTCAAGGTTGACATGGCTAAAGGACCAACCCTGTTGTTCTCCCAAGACCTGTGTTCTCTTCTCCTTTCCATGTCTTCTCATCTCCTTTGTAACCTTTCCCTAACAAAAGGCCTGTGTGCTCAGAACCTCATAGCTCCCCTTTGCCCACTTCTCAACGCCCTTCATCCCAGCTCCACACTCTTCAAACAGCCTCAGAGGTGCAGCTGCAATGCGCCTGCTCTTGTCGGCCATATCTCATGTTGCATGCGCAGTGATGCTGCTGCTGCTGCTGCTGCTGCTGGTGGTGATGCTGATGACGATGAGTCCAGGGATATCACGGGCAGCCAGTGCTGCAACTTAGCCTGCCCAGCAATCCTCACACTCAGGGTAGGCTGGGTCGTTGGCCACCGCCTCCAGGGCATCGTACACAACCTTGGACTCAGCCAGAAACTTGAGATAGCCCTGGCGGGTTGGGGTCCACTGCGGGTGCACAGGGTCAAACCCATGTGGCCATGTTGTGCAGATGGTGCATGTGTCGACGGGTATGTGCCCATAATCGACAGGGGGCCACTGACCACCATGGGCTGAGCCGGTTGTTGGCCTTCCTTGGGTGCCTGGTCTCTGGTGTGCAGCTTCATGGCAACCATCCGCATTTCGTTGATGAAGCCTAAGGGGGTAGCAGCAAGGAGCTTCTAGCCACAAGTGTCAACCCGCTGCAAACAGCTGCTTCCGCGGCAAAGGATACTCATTGATCAAGGCCACCCACCCTTCTCCTTCTCGGGCTTCACGCGGGTTGCGGTGGGAGCTTCTCCGGCCCCGTGAGCAAGCACAGCTAGCCGGGCGCATCGACCTCTTGCCTGGCACGGCACACACGGTGAGAGGGATGCGGCGGAGCGTCGCAGCTGGCGATGTCCCGAAGAAGCACCAGCAGAAGTGCTTGCCCTCAACATCTTGGGGTGATGCGTCTACCCACTGCTCAAGCTAGAGGAGAAGCTAGACCCCTCGCTTCGTGCCTGGGTTTGTTAACCTGCGGTTTAACTGACAGCAGTTCGGGTTGATGATCGCAGCCGCATCGCATCACATCAAGCTGTCTTGGACCCTTGCTGCTTGGGTTGGGCAGCGAGCTGGGGCAGGAGCCATTGGCTGAATCTTTTGCTCAGTGGGCAGGGCAGCGTCGCCATGGCGTACAACCCAGGTGACGCGCTGAGCTGTAGATTGAGTGCAGTGCTGCTCATCTGACGCGGCGGCTTCAAACTCGACTATCTGCAGACACCATGTCTTTCGACCTGCCGAGCACGGACATGGTGTACGTGGCGGGCCTGCCCCAGAACGTGACTGAGAGCGACATTGCGGAATACTTTGGCTCCATCGGGGTGTTGAAAGTGGACAAGAAGACTGGCAAGAAGAAGATCTGGCTGTACAGAGACAAGGACACGGGTGCGCTGAAGGGCGACGGCACTGTGACATACGAAGATCCTTTCTCGGCGAGCTCAGCCGTGGAGTGGTTCAACAACAAGGACTGGAAAGGTGTGCACCCCACACTAGAGCTTGGGAGAAGCAAATCTATGGATTGGGCAGTGGTCCCACCATGTAAGGCACTGTGCTGATGTCCCACAGGTTCAACATTAACTGTCAGTTTAGCAGACAAAGGAGGAGCTGGAGGAGGTCCCAGCGGTGGTGGTGGCGGCTGTGAGTCTGGATGACAAGCAGCCAGCAGCAAGCAAGCAGCTAGATAATCACTATCTGTAGACCATGCTACTTCAACAGAGCTTACATACGTCACTCATGATTAGCACTGGTCTTCATGCTCGCCCTGCAAGCCTGCATGTTTGGGTGGCTGTGTTGCTGCACTTGTCTGCCCTGCAGATGGAGGGTGAGTGGTTTGTCACGTGGTTGCTGCATCACGGTGCAAGGCTTGTGAAGCTGCGAGGGCATGGCTGCTGCAACATGAATGCAGCCACAGCGAGCAGCGCCTGGGTGGGGTTAGGGCATGAGTTGAGAGCAGGCTCTGCACCCTGCAGCTTCTTGATAGCAACCAGCACCTGCCAACCGCAGTGCATGCAGCGTCTGGTGATTTACCAGCAGTGTCCCTGCAAGCTTCACCCAGGCTGCCTTTCTCAGCAATGCACCACATGCATTTGCTCCATGCACTGGCACCTGCACACATACGTGGCTTGGGTTGTCCAAGGTATCAGCACTGCCCTACCTCCTGCAGAGGTGGTGGTGGTGGGTATGGCGGCGGGCGAGGCGGAGGCTACGGAGGTGTGTGGCGGTGTGCTGCCCCTCTGCTAGCCCTGCTGAGCTCTGCCCTGCTGAGGCGCTCCCCTGCGCCTCCTCCCTCCGTCTCATCAAGCAGACACATCTCACCATCAGCATCATCATGTGGCTCACTGCCATTGTCCTTGCATCCACTACATACACCAGCCCGTGTGAGAGTAGGGCGTTCAGGTGTTGTGCTTCTGTTGTGTGTATCAGCAGCTGGTGTGTTTCAGCTGCAGCCTTCAGACTGCCCACCGCTGCAGCTACTCATCCCTGATCAGATCCTTACCATCAGATTGCTAACCAGAACCTCACCATGCGACTGACTTTTCACTCAGCAGGTACAAAGGTAGGGCAGCACCTGCATGTGGCAGGTCCAATGCCAGCTGGGTGTCAGGTCAAAAGTGAGGATCAAGAGATGTAGGCTATGCCCCAGGTTGTGATGCGGGGTCAGGGGGTAGATACGCAGAGTACGACTGCCTAGGTGCTGCAGACCATCTCGTGTTCTAGATTGTTTCCTGGCTGCTGCAGGCGGAGGTGGCGGTGGCGGGGGTGGTGGCAAGCCTGGCGACTGGACTTGCCCCCAGTGCAGCAACAACAACTTTGCCTTTCGCAACGCCTGCCAACGCTGCCAAACACCTAAGCCTGATGGTGAGCAGTGTCTCAGCTTTGTTAGAGTGTGGGCAACGCCTGCTGGCCGCTGGTGGTGGTGGGGCGGCATGGTGGGATGCGATGCTGTGGGTGGCAGGTTCACTGCACCAGCCCAGCCATGGGGAAGCAAAGCGTGGGAGTTGAAGGAGGAGGGGCACATGACCATGGGGTGATCCAGGGTCACCTGACTTCCTTCCAGCTGGCTGGGCTTGCCACACTATGTAGGGCATAAGCTGCACCAGGGGCCTGGGGCTGAGCTGCACCTGGGGAGCTCCAATGCACCTGAAGTGCACCTGGGGTCCAAGATTTGGGGTGCACCAGTGAGCTGAGCTGCTGCAGGCCAGCTCACGTTGCGCTTTGGTGCAACCATAGCGTTCCATATCTTGAGCATTTGCTGCACCTGGAGCATGTGGTGGTCTGCCTGCCGGAGTTTGATCATTCTGAGCAGCAAAGCTGTTTGTTTCCCACCGGCGAGCGAAAGCCACGGGTGCCATGCTCTGCCCCGTAGGTGGTGGTGGAGGCGGTGGAGGCGGCTATAGCGGTGGTGGTTATGGTGGTGGTGGTGGTGGAGGAGGTGGAGGTGGAGGCGGCAAGCCCGGAGACTGGGCGTGCCCCTCGTGTGGCAACAACTGCTTTGCCTTCCGCACCAGCTGCAACAAGTGTGGCACGGCCAAGCCCGGCGGCGGCGGTGGTGGGGGAGGAGGAGGAGGTGAGGGGCCGCCTGAGCTGGCAGGGCCAGGGCCAGGACCAGGTCCATCCGCACCCTATCCCCCGTCCAGCTTCCAGGCAGCTGCCGCCCCCCCACTGCCAGCTCACCCAGCTGCCGCTGTTGTGATGCCACCCGCACCCGGCCCTGCTGCACCCAGCTATGGCTTTGGGGGTGGCCCAGCTGCACCGCCCTTGCCAGGCATGACCAGCCCAGGTCACCCGCAAGGCCTGCATCCAGGCAGCCCGCCCTTCCCCATGGGCCCGCCTGGCATCGCCATGGGCGGCCCAGGGGCAACGGTGGCAGCGGGTGTGGCTGCCATGCCTGGTGGTGGGTTTGGAGGCATCCCCCGCGCTTTTGGCTCCACCCCGCACCCTCACCAGCCGCAGCAGCTGGCAGCCCCCGCACTACCAATGGCCCCTGCTCCTGGATCTCTGGGCGGCAAGCCACTGCGTGAGGGCGACTGGGCGTGCGCCAGCTGCGGCAACACCAACTTTGCGTTTCGAGTGTCGTGCAATAAGTGCTCAGCACCAAAGGGCGCGGGCCCTGGTGGGGTGGAGGCGGGCGCAGCTGCCCTGGGCCCTGGAGGGAGGAAGAAGGTGGTGGCAGCGCCCCAGGGGCCCCTGGGCTTGTTCACAGAGGGCGACTGGGCGTGCCCCAGCTGTGGCAACATGAACTGGGCTCGCCGCAAGAACTGCAACCTGTGTGGGGCGCAGAAGGCTGGTGAGTGGGCTGGGCGGGCTGGGTGCGGGTGATGATGGCTGGTACTGCGGAGGTCATCAGCAGTCAGGCTGTGAGGCAGCTCTCCCCTCTCCTCTTGAGGTTAGGGACTTCTCTTGAGGTTGGTGTCAGGCTGTGAGGCTGTGAGGCTCTCCTCCTCTAGGGGTTCAGGACTCCCTGCTTGGGCCCCTTCTTATACGGTGTGGGGACTGTCTGCAACGCACGTCAAAGCTAGGGGTACAGACAGAGGCGCGCATGGACCCACGAGGGCTGAGGGTCGGGCTGGGCTGGTGGGTTGGGGCAGGCAGCCAGGCAGGCCGGCCCGCAGGCACTTCAGGTTAGTTGATGTCTGTTGGGCCCTGCTCTCTGTGCTCATGTCTCCTACCACTACTCCAGCCTTCCTTTGCCTTACTCCTGCAGTGCTGCTGCTGCTGCTGCTGCTGTCGTGTGTGGTAGTCTTGCAGTCATTGCACTCCTACACACCCTGCCCTCCTCTGCCTTACTCCCGCAGTGCTGCTGCTGTAGTGTGTCGCAATGCGCTGTTGTCTCGCAGTCACGGATCACCACAACTGTTGCCTTGTAGTCTAAGTCTGCCCATGTGTGTGTGTCATGTTGTCTAGCTGCTGGTCATGGTCTTGAGCGTTGCAGCTGGGCTGTTGCATGGATGCCAGTAGATATAGCCATGCGCAGTACATGATCACTGAAGCGCAAGTCAGTTGACAGCCATGGATTACTTGGGTGCTCTTCTTCCCTGATGCCTTCTGGAAGCATTTTGCCACGGGCCTCACTGTGGTGCTGCAGGTGCTGTTGAGCAGAAGCGAGAGGGGCAGGCTGGCGGCTTCAAAGAGCTGGATGAGGCCGAGGTGGAGGAGGCCCGAAAGCGCCGCAAGGAGTTTGAGAGCCAAGACATGTGAGGAGGGAGGCAAAGGCCGCTTGCAGCCCTGTTGAACAGGTCCTGAAACACGCTGCTGCTGATGCCCCTGCAGCAGCAGGTTATACAGCAAGTACAGGGCTGAGTTGGCTTGGGGGACGGGGTAGGCGTAAGAGCACCCTAATCCTAACCCTAACACTAAACTAGTACGCTCTTGGGTCCATGGTAGTGGTCTAGAAGCAGTACCAACAATGCATGACTGTAGGGCACTGCTGCTGCTGGTCTACACCAAATGATATGACTGCATCCTGTGCCCCTCAGGCTGCTTGCCTGGGGAGCCTGCAGGAAGCCTTGTGCTCTGTCACTGTGGGCACTGATGAGAATGTGTTTGTTGGCCTTGTTCATTCACAGGTATGATGAGTTTGGGCGGTTGAAGAAAGAGTTTCGGGCAGGCCAGGACCGCGCTGAGCGTGAGGCAGCTGCACTGGCACGTCTGCACGGAGCATATGGCGGTGGTGGACCCCGCAGTATCATATTGGAGGAGCACGAGCTGGCAGCCGCGAAGCAGTCAGCCAAGCCAGCAGATGCAAAGGAGGGGCAGCGTGAATCCAAGTCAGACCCAAAACGCAAGGACACTGACAAGCACGAGTCCGACAGGGACCCCGAGCGGGAGCGCGACCGGGAACGCGATGTTGACCGGGATCGCAAGGCGGGCTCCGGGGGTGGCAGCGGGCGAAAGAGTGACTCTGATCGAGTGTCCTCCCGCGATGCGAGCAAGCACCATCACACCTCACCTGGCTCCCACGCGCCCGCTGGCCCTGGCCCCTCGCCTGCAGGCGCCGAGCGTGGCGGCCGTGACGACCGGGGTGGCGGTAGCGACCGCGGCGGGGGCCGGGGGGCCAGCGGGGGCTACGGGGACCGTGATCGCGAGCGGGATCGTGACCGGGACGGTGGACGGGGCGGCAGTGGCTACGATCGGGAGAGGGACAGGGATAGGGACGGCGGCAGGGATCGACGGGACGACAGGTGAGCAGGATGTATAGTGACATGTGTGGATATGCTGCTCACATTTGTCCAAGCCAGGCAGGCATACATATGCAACTACGTTTTCTTTCAGATGTTTCACTGCATCACCACTGGTTGCATTCTTGTCGTGGCATGTGCTGCATAGCGCACTACGTTGCTCCTGCAATGCTGTGCTCAGGGACAGGGGCGGACGTGACCGCCGCTGAGTGTCGGCTGGAAGCGGGCGGATGTTCCCCTTCATACGAGAGCAGATGGATGAAGCAAGTCATTCTGCATTGTGCAGCCGACAAAGCCGCCGAGCCCGACTATGAATGCGAGCGTGCTATGTGTGTCGTCCGGTGCACTCCTGAGAGAGCGTGTTATGAATACTACGCAAGACATGATGTAACAGCAGGTCTAAGGCTTCAGGTTCAGTGTCCCGCGAGTTTAATGCGGGCAGTCAATTTGAATCTCTACAAACTGAGCGGGAACATTGTAAGAGGCCAGAGGACTGAACATGCGCCACAGTCGGGGCCACCAATGTCATCCACACTTTCCAATTTTCGTGGTGCGCCCGTAGGTCCATCTTCTGTGCAATCCCTTGCAAGCCAACGCGGCTCGTCCCCGGAGACACCAGCATCAGGAGGCGGAGCTCACGTTCTGGAGGTGCAAAAAACTTTCGCTGTGGACTAGCAATGCCCATGGTAGCAGGACAACTGTTGTATTCTTGGGCACTGGACAGGCCCAAAATCGATTTTCTCGCAGACCTAGAGTTTCCCCAGAATTAGCCGTTTGCCGAATACTCGCTGTAACATTGCAAAATGGTTCTGTCGCGGCAACAGTCATTCTGGGTTGTGCTTGCCGCGCCCGCAATTGTCTGCACAGGACCCAGAACCGCCGTGGTCTCAAGTGTCATCAAGGACAGCCCAAGCCGCCCAAGCGCTCCAAGCCTTAATGTCGGAAGAATACATCATTGCCCAGGTATGGCTACCAAGGCACAAGCTGGAAGTGTTTTACTAAACTTTATAAAACCCAGAACGAAACGTCTGCCATCCAGTGCTCCGCCTCACACCTACATTCCCTACCCAGCGTGCCCAGTCAACTCAACAGTCATACTGTAAGACCGTCCATGCCAGCCCATCCTCACCTATCCAAGCCATGGCACGATCAATCAGCTGGCAGCCCACCCAGCCCACCACATGAAGCTCACCGCCTGCACAAGTGTCCCCGCTGCTGCCCAGCCCACTGTCGCCACAACACGCGCAGGTGGAAGCCCGCATGCCCCCCCGCAAGCGAGGTCGACCATCTCAGGCCGAGCAGGACGAGCGCGACGAGCTCTTCAAAAAGTTCAAGCAGCAGGTGCTTGCGGAGTTGAAGCTGAACCCTGGCAAAGCTGAGGCCGTCAAGCCTGGACGCAAACGCACCAGCAATGGCAGGGAGGCAGACACAGGGGAAGAGCAGCCTGCTGCTGCAGCCCCCTCAGCCCCAGGGGCACCTGGGGGCGAGGTGGCCAGCAAGGCCCAACCCGCAGCTGCAGCAACAGCTGCTCCCACCGCTGCTCCCACCGCTCCCACAGCTGCTCCTGCTGCGGCCCCTGCTGCCCCCGCTGCAAAAGTGAAAGCAGCTGCGCCTGTTCCAGCGGGCGAGGAAGGGGTGCAGCCTGGCGGGGCGGTTGCTTCCAACCCCAGGGCGGCCAAGGCCAGCAGCAGTCACTCGGGCAGTGGCGCGCACAGCAGCGCTGCCAAGGCCGGCAGCAGCGGGGAGGGCAGTGGGGACAGCAGCAGCGAGAGCAATGAGGATGCCCACAAGGAGGCGGCGGTGCAGCAGCTGGGGCAGCTGTCAGAGGAGGGTGTGGTGAGCTTGGATGTGCTGGAGGCGCTGATTCACAAGCGCATGCCGCCTCGCAGGTGGGTGGTTGAGTCAGGGCGACTGGGGCAGGGGCGGGCTGAGGCAGGGGCGGACTGGAGCAGGGGCAAGCAGGGACAGGGGCTGGGGTAATAAAATGCCACGGCAGGGGAGGGCTGGGGTGTGATCATCTTAGCATTCTGTCCTGCCTTTATTCAGCAGTATTCCCCCTTGTCTCCTCCATAACCTCTGCTACTTCTGTGTCTGTCCCTTAAATTGTTTTTGAAGCATGCGTGTGACAATGCTGTACGGACATGGCCAAGTTTGAGCAAGTAGATTCCCCTCTAGAACTGCCCCATGCAGCCTCATGTGCTCCAACCAATGCATGCACCAGTCACCTCCCACCGTCACCGTCACCGCCCTGCTAGCCCCCCTCCTGCTCAGCACCACTGATCCATCCCCCCTGCTTGGCACCACTCACCACCCTTCCTGCCCTTGCTCCCCTCCCTGCTTGGCACCACTGATCCGTCTCCGCTGCACCCCTCCCCTCCACTCCCTCCTTGCCAACACTCACACACTCACCCCTCCTGCCCTGACTCCCCTCCCAGAGCCGGCCGCCCCAGCCACCATGAGCAGCAGCAGCGCATGGAGATTTTTGAGACCATCAAGCGCGAGCTGCTTGAAGAGCACGGGCTCAAAGACCCCGGGCTGCAGTACAGGGGAGAGCCCTCCGCCAAGAAGAAGGGGCGTGTCCGACCCCTCATGGCAGTGAAGGCGAGTCCGGGTGGCGACGCCCTGGCGGCCACTGTCAGGCAGCGTGCGCCCAAGCCTGCCAGACCCATACTCAGCAGCCCAATGGACGCCCGGGCGACGCATGATAAGGCGGACAGGCTGATGGAGCTGGAGAGGTAGGTGGGAGCAGGCGGCAGGGCTGCAGCAGCTGGGCGCAAGGGGGCTGGGGCTGGGGGAGAGCTGGAGCCTGTCTGGCTGGATAAGGCCAGGGTCAGGGCTGCAGGGACAGGGATGGGGCAGGGCCGCAGGGGCAGGGATGGGGCAGGGCCGCAGGGGCAGGAATGGGGCAGGGCCGCAGGGGCAGGGATGGGGCAGGGCCGCAGGAGCAGGGATGGGGCAGGGCACAAGGTTGCTAGGGCTGTGGGGAAGCTTGAGCCAGCATGGCTGGGGGGATTAAGAGCAAGGCCTAAGGGGCAGGGGAGAGGGCAGGGTCAGGAGCTGAAGGGCAACATGGAAGGCTGAGACATAACCCTGGTCGCAACTGCCCAGCCTCTGGCCCTGCCACGTCCCCCCTGTTGCCCAGCCCCTCCCCCTGCCCCCCTCCCCCTGCCTCCTCCCCCTGCAGGTACCACGTGCCACTGCCCGACCTGGCCCTGCCCATGACCAACACCCCCTTGAGCGGTGCGGCAGCTGGGCTGCTGATCCACGCCGTCATGGTCAGCCTAGCCTCAGCCGGGGACACCCCTGAGGAGCTGACTGTGCTGCGACTGACCCTGGCAGGTGGGCAGCAGGGGGTTGAGAGGGCCAGCAGGGAGGGCCAGGCTGGGGTGAGGGTTGTCTGGCTGACAGGGTTGTCTGGCTAACACTGACAGGGGCTGGCTTGACTTACACTCTGGGGTTAAGTGGCTTGGCTGGCTTGGGCTCTATGAGATAGCCTAGAGTTAGCACCATCAGGGGTGGGCAGGAGGGATGATGGCTGGGCCGGGCCGACCATTGCTGTGCTGAAGATTGCTGGCCTGGCCAATGAGTGCTGGTGCTGGTGGTGCCTTGCAGATTTGTACCGCAAGAAGGGCATGGAGTTCACTGATGAGCTGGGTCTCATCTACCCCTTCTTGAAGCAGCATTACTCGGCAGGGGACTGGCCAGCGGTCAGGGAGCTGGTCACGGAGCTGCTCGCCAGGTTTGACCCTGACAGTGAGATGGAAGGCCAAGAGGAGGCTTAGGCCAGGAGTGAGCAGTCACACTGCTTGCATGCACATGTGTGAGATGCTGAGCTTAACCTGGGATGCAAGCACATGTGGGTTTTGATTAGCATGGAGTGTCACGCTCATGACTCAAGTGCTGGCTGCCATCCTGCCTGGCAGCTGCAGCATTTGGGCCTGGCGAACAGCTTGATGACCTGGCCTTTGACGACCTTGCGATGTTAGACGTTGGACCACATGCACTTACCATGCACATTGCTGAGTTCATCAACAGATGTGATGAAGTCCATGCACGTGCCTGGTCCAGTTTGCGACTATAACTTTAGAAGTGAACAAAATGGCTTGCACTGAGTAAGTCGTCAGCTCTTGGGCTACATGGACGGGGAGTAGGGAAGGTATTTTGCTTCCTGTCTTGATCATTGATACACGTGTGATGGTGGGTTTCCAGGGCCGTTGAGTTAAGAGCTTCAGCCACGTGTGGTTGTGGTGTTTAACTGAGAACTGTGGCTAGCCACCTATGCTTACCCACATCCATGACCCATAAGGTGGCTTGAAGGCCCAAGGCCTGTTGGCCAAGGGTTAAGACGACTCCCTTCCCATGACAGCCCTGAGTAACCTGACACACCGTAACGGGACGCGGAGGTGCATTGGTACTTACATGGCTGATATTTATGTGCATACCGTACTATCTATTTCGATTCGCGAGGCCCCGAAAACTAAAATTAAATACTCTTTCCCGACCCAAAAAAAAAACATTGTTTACTTTTTCCCGATGCAAAGTTAGCAGCAAAACACAGTTTTGAGGATGTGGATGTGCTTATAAATATTCTAGACAGCCATCCCTTGCATGACACGTGAATCCGCCATGGTTTAAACACTTCTTGCACAGGTCACCATGTCAAGCTTCCCGGTCACCAAGTTTAAGCCATTATGCAAGGGTAGTGTCACCGTGCACCAAGTTACCAAGTCTTGACTGTGCACTAGATATGGCACTGAACCTCCCCAATGAAGTCATGGTGCTCCTGTGGCTGCTTGCAGTGCCGGCATATCTCTGCATCTTCCTCTGAACACTCAAACTTGCGTGCCCTTGCAGTCACCCATGCTGCAGCTTTGGCCAAGGCAAATACCCCAGTAGCTGACTTGGTGCGGCCAGCCACCCGAGCTGCTGCCCCGGTTTGGCCAGCCACCCCAGATGCTGACCTGGTGCGGCCAGCCACCCCGGCTGCTGCCCTGGCCTTGCCAACCACCCCAACAGCTGACTTCTTGCAGCCAGCCAGCAGTCAAAACGCCAGCAGTAGGGAGTCAGAAGTAGCCAGCAGTCAAAACGGCTCACATGGCATGCCAAACCGATGTAACAGCGCCCCTCCACCCATGCTCAGAAATATGCAAGGTTGCTGCGATGCTTGACCCCTTCGTGAGCAGTACTGATGACTTGGCCACTCTGCAATGCCTGTGGTGTGTATGCCATTGCTATGTTACCTTCCTCGACATGTTGGGTCCGATCCCTCCCGCCCGCCCCCCGCTTGCGTGTCGAGCTCGTGTTCAGCTCCGCTGTGGCCCCCTGCTGCTCAGATGGAGGGGCACCAGCACCAGCTGCCAGCTGCTGCCAGGGGGGGGCAGCAGGAGGGGTGGGCAGCCCAGGAGCGGCACCAGCACCAGCTGCTGCCAGGGGGGGCAGCAGGAGGGGTGGGCAGCCCAGGAGCGGCACCAGCAGCAGCTGCCAGCAAAGTCGGGGTACGCCAATGTCATTTCAAGCAGGCCTGATCAACTGATTGCCATGCTTTCTTCTCCAGCAGTTGCGACGTTGAGTAAGGAACAGAGTTATGTATCGAAAGTCTGGAAAGTCACAGTAGTCAGCTCACAACATGCCGTTTTGTGGATGAGGGTCTCTTTTTATGTGACTCGAGAGACGAGAGACGAGAGAGAGACGCACATTTCCCGCATTTGCAGCAATGTCGATACATCACATGCCCAGCGATGGCCCTCCAACACCGCCTGCACCAACAAAAGGCTCGCGGAGCGAGCCAGGCGGGCTGAAATGTGATTGTACTTCCGGCTGGATGCCAGGCGGAGTTCCCTCATTGGTTGCACTACTCACCACTAGAACAATCGGTGCTGAGCAGCTGAGGTGTGTCCGCGATCGCTTGCACCGGCAAGGACTCTGATGCAACGATTAACGCGCCGCTTGCCAGGATACGAGCAATATTGCGCAGCTGCCAATGCGATAGAAGCTACTGAAAACGGTGCACTTTGTAGAGAGTACTTGCATGAAGATTACCAACCCCATGTTGGGACATCCTGAGAGTGGGCGTGGCTTGTCCTATTGGGGCTGGCTTAGGCTTGTTCTTGACGCGGCTGGGTCGCGGGCTAGCCCGAGCCCAATGCTAAGATCGAGAGCCCTTCGATGGAGCATTTCATCATGTTGGTCAACCTGGCGTAGCAAATTCTCAGCTGCGCCAACGGCACTGATGCCACGGACCACGAAGCGGTCCATCGCAGCATCATCTACGCAGGTCAAATAATTGTTTGATCACTTCGCGATTTTGTAAATATTCACATTGTTTACTCGTTCGCGACTTCGCGAGGCTTAAAAAACAATTCGCGGACACGAATGGAAAGAGAGAGTACGGTTTATCTACATATCTACATGTATCTATATACCTGCTCATAAGCTCGTGAGCTCATAATACAACCTGAATAGTTGACTTAACCTAATCCTCACTCCTATCCAAACACGGGGATCAGCCTTACTGACTTAGTTGAACCCCTACACACGCCGTGGCCTCGCTGGTGGACCTGGACTGCATGCGGCTCCACAGCATCGTGCTGCAACGACCGTGATGGCCAACACGCCACACGTCAGGGACGTAGCAGGAGGAACGAGGCAAGGCGGTGGCAGGAGGAGGTTGGCAAGTACCCTGCATGTCGCGAGGTAGTGAATGGTGTCATAGTATGGCACAAGCCCTGCTGCACGTCGGGGCTGTGCAGCGCAGAGCAAGCTAGTCCATGATGTGGGATCAAGGGCCGTCAGTCTTCTATCAGTAGTGTAAATGGCGACATGTGTGACTAAGGTTTCATTCACTCTTAACAGACATGTCGCTCTTAAGGTAGTTCATTAGCGGCCCCAGCATGGCCCGCACACCTCCTCCCACCTCCTCCCAGCCCCAGCCTCGCCCCCCTCCTACCCTCTCTCAGCCCCAGCCACATTCCCCTCCCACCCCCTTCCAGCCTCTCACTTAGAGCACGACCGGTTAATTTAACATCCTGATGTTTTGGTTCTTTAACGTGGTTTAACAAATCTTTAACATACCCGTTTTGCTACCCTGGGACTGCGTCTCACTGGCCACTTCTGCCTGCATAGTGTCGCTGGGTGCATTGCCGTGTCGTGACCAGAACGACAGCAAAAAACGACTCGTATCAAGACCAAGCGTGCATCTTCAACAAAACGGTTTAACATTAACTTTAACACGTCCGGTCGTGCCCTACTCTCACTGCCCTCCCAACCCCCGTACCCCCGCAGCGGAGTCCAGCCTGCAACACACAAAGCACGGCAACAGTGCCAAGCAGGGGCTGGATGCCATGATCGGCAGCATCAACAATAAGCTCGACCCTGGGGCACTCGCCAACAGACAGTGTGAGGGGTGGGCTGTGAGGGGTGGGCTAGGAGGGGAGTCTCAGCCCCAGCCACATTCCCCTCCCACCCCCTTCCAGCCTCTCACTGCCCTCCCATCCCCCGTACTGCCTTTCTCACCCATCCCACCCCCTCCCACTCCCACATACGGCAAAGAATTGAGGCTGGGCTGGGCTGGGCGCTTTCTATGGCTCTCGTCAGTCCAGATCAGGGGCCCACCGGTCGACCCAAGATTAGGGCGTGCCGGGTCTTAAGACCCGCCTGATGTTTTGGGTCCTAAAGGTCTTAAGACCGGTACTAGAGGTCTTAAAGACCTGGAAGTGGTGATTATGCGAGAGGTCCCTAGATCGAGTCCTGTCAGGATCGGGGTATGCTCACCTTCGCAGTGAGAGAACGAAGGAACAAGCATAGGATCGCTAGACGATTGGGTCAGGCTATCGGAGTTGCAGGGGTAGGGGTTACAACAGTGGCAGAGCCCGCAACGGCGGCTGGTGCAACATGTAACACACAATTACATGATGATGGTCGAGTGTGAGGGAGTGAGAGAGTTTGCGGCCTGACGCTGTTGCGCCCGTTCTTTGCAGAAACGGCACCAAAGCGCTGCGATGAACAGGAAAGGCGTCACAGCTCGGAGGGCCGAGTTTGTGGCCTGGTCACTCGCTTACTGTGCAACCTTGAAACACTGCGTGACTGCGGCTATGGTATATGAGCACTGTAAGCCTCATCACACTGTAAGCCTCATTTCGGGCGCTCCGGCGTGGTCGCGATGTTCCCGATGGCCCTGGTGCCCTGGTGCACAATGTCACATCGACACTCAGACAATTACATCCGGCATAGGCCACTGCACTCTACTCATAGGCCACTGCACTCTACTCATTTGTACTTTTGGGTCCAGCGAGCTTCGGCTGGAGGATGAGGGTCTTCGGTGTCGGGCGGTGTAGGAGTGACAGGCGTAGTCATAGCGCTAGAGGCGCTAATGTGTGCCGCCGGTGGGCCGGTGAGGTCTTAAGACCCCGTTCAAAATCCTCAGGGTCTTAAGACCCGGGTCCAAATAGGACCTGGCCGGGAACGCCCTACCCAAGATGCCATACAAACTTACAAAAACAAAGTGTCATGTATCGTACATTGCGGCGGCACAAACCTGTCTGCAACCCGAACCTGTCTGCGTGTCACGTCACTGAAACTGCGACGTCACTGAAATTGCAGCCGCGCTGGGGTATCAAGGCGTTCCGAGCCCAGCAACAGCACCCAGCAATCCCCCATATGGTACAAACACGAATTGCATCTACGACAGGCAGTACACTCTCACGACAACATCCCGCAGCGATGGGGCAGAGGTAGAGTAACAGCAGTGCAAGGTAGTGCATTTCCAACCAGTCCAGCCAGTCTAGACAGCCAGCAGGGCAGCCAGTCCAGCCAGGAGGCCCAATGATGCCCCACCCCAACAATGCTATCAGCAGTGCCAGGCCATGCCGTGGGTGATGCACACGCCCTATCAGCAGTGAAAGAGCTGTGCAGAGTGGTGCATGCCTCCCTCAGGCAGCACCACTGGCCGCTGCAGCCAGCTGGCAGCCGAGCCAGGGGGGACCCGCTGCCTGACCCAGCTTGACGCACCAGCTGCCGTTGCACCTGCTTGCCCTGTTGTCCACACCGCCTGCTCTCATCCTGCTCCTGCTCCCACCAACACCACACTGTGAACCAGGGAAGACACCAGTTGCCAGCACTAGGGTGCACCGCACCCACCCACCACACCCATGATGACACCCGTCACCACCACCATTACCACACCCATCACCACCGCCGCCATCACCCTTACCCACCACACCCGCCACCACCACCACCACATTACTGCCTCCACCTAGTGCACAGGTGGACGCCTGCTAGACACCCAGGCCAGCCTCTTCCCAGCTGTCCCCTGCTCATTGTTGAGCTGCCGCCTGCCGCCTAGTCAGGTGCCGCCTGCCGCCTGCTGCCCGCCTGCCCCTCTCCTCACCAGCCTCCCCCTTCCCCCTCGCCCCACACCACTGAGCAGCCCTGCCAGCTGTGTCTGCATTTTAAAACTACATGCAGGTGTACAGCCATGCAGCCCGGACCCCTCTTGGTGCAGCCTGGACCCCCCAGTGCTCATCCCAGGGTACTCCACCCAAGGCCCCCTCCCCCAAGGCCTGTCTTGAATGCCGCAGCGGTGTGCTGCCAGACGACAGCTTGACCTGTGTGCTGTCCAATGCTGCTGCTGGGCCCTGTGTGCTGCAAGACAACAGATCGACCTCCACCCTTCCCCTCCTCCCCACAAGCCCGGGCTTGAATGCTGCAGCGCGTCAGTGAGCGGGCTTCGAGCCACCCGCCTGCCTGCCTGCCCGCCTGCCTGCCTTCTTGCTTGCCTGCCTGCCAGCAGAAACCATCCCGACCAGCAGCAAGGTCGTTCAGCCAGTCCAGCCAGCAGGCCCAGTGATTCCTCCCCTTCAACGAACTGCCATGGTCCAATGACCCACCCTCACAAACAAATCACCCTGGCAGGTCAGCAGGCACCCCAGAAGGCGCCATGCCTACCCTTTCCTACACGCTGCTGCCCTGCCCTTTGAAAATACAGGCCTCACCCAACCCTCCCTACATGCTGCTGCCCTGCCCTGTCCAGAAAGGCCCTACACCCCTGCTGCTGCCAGCGCCCACTGGGCCAGCACCAGGCTGCCTGGCTGGCCTGCTCCTCCATGCCCCTGAGACATGCTGCTGTCATTCATGGCAGAGGCAGCGGCAGTGGGAGCCAAGCTGGGCTGCGGGCTGCTGGCGGAGGGGTCTGAGGGGAGGGGTGAGGAGCGCAGCTGGTGGCGCAGGCACACCTGAGGGCAGGGCAGGGCAGGGCAGCATGGGTAGCATGGGTAGCATGGGTGGCATGCGTGGCATGCGTGGCATGCGTGGCATGCGTGGCATGCGTGGCATGCGTGAGTGCACAGCGAGTGGTAAGATCAAGGACAGGGGCAGCCATCTCACAGGCTGCACCGGGAGGGCGGGGTATCAGGCCAGGATGAATACGGCCAGGAAGTTACAGGTTATGGGCCAGGCCTCAGGCTATGATGGCCAGATGGCTAGAGATATCTAGGGCGACAGGGGCCAGAGGGAGGCAGGCTGGGAGTGTACAGGGCCTGGGTGGGTCCGGGGCTGGTGAGGGCAAGCATTCTCCCTGTACCACCACTTGTAGAGGGGGTGCAGGGTGGAGGGCCGGGGTGGGCTGTCCGGAGTTGGGCCAGGTGGGGCAATAGGGACAGGCAGGTGCCGGGCCAGGTGCAGGTGCAGGCTAACCTCATAGTCCATTCATTCATTCATTCAATCAGTGGTGCGAGAGAGGGTGTTCTGAGCAGATCCACGACCTCAGACCCAAGTAGGTTCCTGATACCGCTATGGCCTCCTGCCCATGCCAGCATCTGCACCTGACCCACCTGCTCCATCTCCGCCATAGCCCACTGCATCAGCAGCAGCTCTCCAGTGTCCAAGCTCCTCGCCTGCCGCCATGCTGGGTCCTGCTGATCTGCTGGGTCCTGCTGATCCTCAGGGCCTGCCAGGCTGTCAACACACAGCTGCATCAGCTGGTCACCGCCCTCTGGCCCCAGCTGCAGCAGCGCAGAGGCCCAGGTGGCCGCCAGCACAGCTGCTGGGGGCTGCTGCTGGGGCGGGAGAGCCAGGAAGCTGAGTAGAAGCTGCTGGGCACGAGCTGCGAGGGCGGCAGGTGGGGGGTGCTGCCGGGTCAGGGGGGCAGGAGCCAGTGCCAGGTTGCTGCTGCTGTAAGCAGCTGCTGCTGCCAGGGACGATAAGGAGGGAGGCGATTCAACCGCCTCCACCACTGCTGCTGGCGCAACGTCTCCTCCTCCCATTGCTAACTGCCTTCCTGTGGCTGCTGCGGCTCTGGCTGCGGCTGGGTCGGAGGTGGCAGTGGCAGCACTGATCAAGGTGTCCTCCAACAGACCAAGGTACTCCTGAACGCACTTCATGAGGGAGGTCACGGGCTCTAACCCGGCCTGCTGCACTTTTGCCCAAACCTGCCCCTCCCCAGCAGCAGCAAGGACAGCTGCATGGGTGTCAGCCGTGGTGGTGAAGGGGGTCGTGGGCGTGCTGGGAGCAGCATCCAGGATGCTGCGGCTCAGCTCTGCCACCACGCCCTGCGTCTTCACAAGCCAGTCGGCCTGAGCTCCAATCACTGCTTGATGCACCACCGCCTCAGCCTTGCCGCCTACTGCCTCAGCCAGCTGGACCTCAGCCTTGACCGCCCTGTCCTCAGCCTTGACCGCCCTGTCCTCCGCCTTCCCCGCCCTGTCCTCAGCCTCAGCCTTGCTGACTGCTAGCTCAGCCAGCTGGACCTCCACCTCGCCCGACCTGTCCTCCGCCTGCTGCTTCAACTCAGCCAGCTGCTGCTGCAGCACCGTCACCTGCTGCTCCTTGCCCACTGCTGCCTGCAGGGCATTGTCCAGCTCCTGTTGCAGTGAACTCAGCTGCAGCTGCAGCCGCCCTGAGACCCCCTGACTGCCCTCCAGCTGCTGCTGCACGGCACCCAGCTGCTGCTGCTGCAGGGCCACCTGCCGCTCCAAGTCCTGCTGAGCTGCTGCTGCAGCCACAGACTGGCTGACCAGCTGCCCTTGGGCTGACGCCAGCTCAGCAGCCAGCTGGTCTCTCTCAACCTCTATCACCCTGGCGTGCTCTTGAGATTCCAGTAGCTGGGTCTTCTGCACTTCGATCAGGGCGTTGCTTTCGTGCAGCTGCTGCTGCAGCGCTGCCACCCGGTCCTGGGTGACCTGCATCTCCTGCTGCATGCAAGCCAGCTCATTGGACTTGGTTACGTAAACCTCCTGCAGCTGAGCCAGCTGCTGCTCCTTGCGGCTCACCAGCTGCCTCTGGTCATCAAGCTGCTGCTCCTGGCTGACCACCTGCTGAGTCAGCGCTGATACCTCCTGCCTGTGCCGCATGGTGGCCTCCTCCGCAGACTTCTCCAGCGTGTCTAGCTCCTTCTGAATCTCCCTCACTTCATCCCGCGCATACTCCCCCGCCACCTCATATACATACTCATCCCTCATCCACTTCTCCTGCTCTCGCACCTGCCTCAACTCCCATGCCAGCCCATCCAGCTGCTCTTGCGCTTCCGCCAGCTGCGCCTGCAGCCCCTTCCCACGCTCCACCTCCTCCGAGTGCTGACGCTCAAGCGCTTCCAACGACTCGCGAGCTGCGCTAAGCGATAGCTTCAGCTGGCTCTGTCGCTCATGAGCATCGGCCAACTCCTCGTCAACCGCGAGTCGAGCATGCACCTCGTGGACTAACCGCTCCTCCAACTCCTGCTCCCGCTGTTGCACTTTGCGTACCTGTGCCTTTGCTTCCTGCAGCGCGGCCTCCAGGTCCGCCACCTGCCTTGCGTTGGTTTCACGCACTGCCTTCACCGCCTCCGCCTGGGTTCTCAGATCCTTCATCTCGCCCAGCAGCCCCTGCAGGCGCCTCATGGCCTCCGCCTGCGCTGCCTGGCTGCTCTCATACTGCTGCTTCAGGAGCTCCTGCTGCTGCTGCTGCTCCACGAGCTGCTGCTGGTGCGCGTGCAGGGCCGTCTGCTTCGCGACCAGCTCGGCCTGCACCGCCTCAACTCGCGAGGCTGCGGCTTCCGCGACGCACATCACTCGCTCTACGACCTCGGCTGCCCGCTCTTCAGCGGCAGCAGCGGCAGCGTGGCTGGCGGCTGCCTGCTCCTCCGCGGCAGCGGTGGCAGCGCGGCTCAGGGCGGCCTGCTCCTCGGCGACGGTGACCGCAGCACGACTGGCTGCCTCGGCTGCGACCAGCTGCTGCTGCAAGGCAGCAATCGCCAGCTGACGAGCCTGGTCCACACGAGGGACCTCAGCGTGGTGCTCCTCATCGCGCCCACCCTGCTCCTCATTGTCGCCAGTAAAAGCCCCACCCACCACCTCCGCAAGCCCCTCCTCATCCTCCTCTGTCCTCCCCACCTCCCTCCCTTGCTCCCTATCCCTTGTCGCCTCCTCCGGAGCTTCCCACGCTGCGGCGGCTGCCTCCACACCCTCATCCCCCACAATTTCACACCGTGCCTGGTGCAGGACCACGGCTGCCTGGGCTCTCAGCACGAGGCTGTGCAGCTCGGCCGTGTCCCTCATCAGCTGGGAGAGCTCGTGGCAGGGCGCGGTGACCTGCGCTGCGTCGCGCAGCAGCTGACCCACCGCTGCCACACCCAATGGCCCCGCTGCCCACAGCCCCTCCTCCCACTTCAAGGACCCTGCCATCCGCGAAACGTCAGCGTGCTCGTGCCGTGGTTGGCCTCTGCGAGATGCCTCTGCAAAAGCCCTCACCCACAACCCCACCTGTCCCGCAGACTGGCTCAAGTCACTCCACGCATAGGACCCTGCCTGTGCCCCCCAGCTGTTGCTGCTGCCGTTGCTGCTGTTGCCGCTGTTGCTGCTGCTGCTGCTGCTGAGGCCAGCCTGAGTGGCCCACTGCTCCCATGCCGCATCGAACCGCCGCTGTTCGTGAGCCTCGAGCACGCTTGCGAGACCAAAGCCGCCTAGTAGCTGCTCCGACAGCAGGGTCAGTTGCGCGAGGCGATACCCGGCTGCCACAAGCTGCTGCCCTGCCACGAGGAGCTGAGCCAAACCGCCCACACCACCCCTGCCGCCTTGCTGGCCCTCGACCCCCAAGCTGCTGCTGTCCTCCTCGGGAGCATCACCACCACCACCACCACCACCCCGTCCTCCCCAGGCTGCGTTGGGGCAGGGGAGCCCGCAGCGCAGCCCCGCAGCCACGAGCTTTATTGCGCGGGACAGCGTGGCGGCGGCGGGCTGGACCTGCGCCCTCAGCCCCATCAGCGGCACGCTGCAGGGCCACTGCAGCTGTGCCACGGTCTGCACCGCGGCCGCCACGCTGAGCCCCGCCAGCAGGGCTGGCCCCACCTCCGCCTCCCTGACCCCACCCAGGCCACCCAGCTGCTCCGCGCCACTCGCTGCCTCGGCCACACGAGCCTCGCGCCCGCCCTCGGCTCCATGGCTAGGGGTCCGCCAGCCCCTCTGTGCCTTGCCCTCCTCTGTGGCGGAGGGATGGTAGTATGACCTCCTTGGCTGCTCCTGCCCCTGGTGCTTGCTCCAGCGGTACATTGAGGGCGCCCGGGCCGCCTGCCACCCTGCCTGGCGGCCCTGGCTCTGGCCCCACCGGGAGTCGAACCCTGCACCTCCTGCCACCTCACCCGCCCGCTGCCCCCACGAGCCCACCCGCCCGCTGCCCTCCTGACCCTCCTCCCCCGGCCCTTCTGCTGCCGCACCCTCTGGGTTGGGCAGCAGGGCGGCAAGGATGCTGGGCAGCAGGGCCTGCACCTGGGACTGCCTAGCCAGCCGGGCCCCGTTCAGGCAGCTGCTGGCAACATGGCTTGACCCAGCCCCCCATGCCCCCCCCTCCCCGACAGCAGAGTAGGGGGAAGAGAAGGGGTGGGTGGAGGGGGTGGTGGGGCAGGGGGAGGGGTCCGCTGCTGCTCCCCGCAGTGCAGCTCGCATCCAAGCCATGCGGCCTGACACACTGCAGATGCCGGCGGTGGAGAGGTCGCCTCCAGCCCCCACATGCCAGGCGTAGGCCTGAAGGGCAAGTCAGGAGAATGGCTATGGGGGGCAAGAAGGGGGCAGGGGGAGGGGGCAGGGAGAGGGGGCAGGGGGCAGGGGGCAGGGGGTCAGGGGGCAGGGGGCAGGGTGGGTGCCAGACCCAAAGAGGCCATGCGAGAGGTCAACATACCACAGGCAGGGCAGCAGGCAGGTGAGGGGGGGTCTCCAAGGGGCAAGGCAGGGGCAGCAAGGGGCCAGGGTGGAGACGGCAAGGGGAGGAGGTGAGGGCTGTGTAGGCCAGGCCAGGTCCGGCATCACCTGCAGCACGGCGTCCCGCTCCCTGGGCCTGACCAGGCTGGGTCCCTCCTGGCAGTCAAAGCTCCACACTAGCGCCCTCAGCAGACCTGCAGGGGGAGGCACCACACCACACCCCCTCTCCCTCACCCCACACTCTGTGCCATGGCTGGGCAGGGTGGGGTAGGGCAGGCAGAAAGGCCGCAGGGGCGAGCACCACACCCCTCCCTCTCTCAACACCATGGCGAGCACACTAGCCATGTACCCTGCCCATCAGGAGGGCTCCCAGGCAGGGGCTGGGCCGGGGCTGGGTTGAGGGGTCCCTTGGTCTCATGCTACTAGGGCGGGGGCGGGGGCAGGGCCTTGACTAGGGGTCTGGTAGGCTGCATGGCTGTGCACATGAGTGGCCCCCCCCTGCCCCCTCCCCTGCTCGCCTGGCCCAGCCTGACCTGAGGGTGGCAGCCTGATGCCCAGCAGGGCCGTGAGCAGCAGTGCCTCCTCCCCCTCGCCCGCCTTCAGCGCCTGGGTGCGCCTCAACACGTCCAGCCGGGCCCGCACCTGCAGGCCAGATGGCAGAGGCACGTGGGAGGGCAGGGTGAGGGCAGGAGGGCAGCAGGGGGGCCAACAGGCTGGGGGGAGGAGACAAGGAGGGGTAAGAAGGGAGGAGGAGGAAGGGGTGCAGAAGGGAGGGGTGGGTGAGGGAAGGGAGGGGTGAGGGGTGAGGGGTGAAAACAAGGCTGTGCACTAGCAACAGCTGTAGGAGCCAGCGGCAGCAGCAGCAGCAGGGCCAGGCCCCACCTTATCAGCCAGGGCAGGGACGGGGATGACCCCCTCCGCCAGCACCAGGGACAGCAGGGTCATCAGCTCCCGCCACTGCAGGGGCTGGGAGGTGGAGGGGGAGACGCGCTGGTCCAGCAGCAGCAGGGCCCGGGCCCCGGCAGAGCTAGGGGCCAGCTGGGGCAGGGAGCCAGACGAGCTCACCCCTGCCCCTGCCCCTGCCCCTGCCCCTGCCCCTGCCCCTGCCCCTGCCCCTGCCCCAGCCCTGTCCGTCCCGTTCTCAGACTTTGCTGCTGCATGCCCAGACGCTCCACCATGACTTGGTGGGTCAGTGCCCTGGCCTGTGCCGCTGCTGCTGCCTGCTGCCAGGTGGCTGGAGGGCAGGGAGGCAGCAATGAGGGCGGCGGGTGGGGGCAGCAGGTGCAGCCGGGGGACCAGCAGCGTGGAGGCAAAGTGTGGTGAGGCGCCCTCACACTCGCCCACCACCTGAGGTCAGATCACGGCAGAGCAATGCTCAGTGGCGGCTGACGCAACTACAGCTGAGAAGTTGTGGCAGCAGGGGCGGCTGAGGCTGCAGCAGCAGCGGCAGCAGCAGCAGTGGTGGTGGTGGTAGCCTGGCCATTGGCTAGCCTGACATGGGCTACATGAGCTGCTCTCCACACCCCTCCCACTCAGCATCTGCACGACTGCCTGCCTGGCCCTGCCTGTCCTGGCCTGTTCTGGCCTGGAGCACCTTGCCTACCCCACCCAACCTCCTCCTTAGGACCAGCCAGCCGCCTCCTGCCTGCTTTGATGTCATGCGCAGCACTGAACAAGCTACAACCAAACTTCAACTGAGCAGTGTAAAGTAGAGATATTCAAATGTACGTACTAGGATGTAAGTACATTGATGTTAGGTGTAAGTATGAACTACACAGAGTAAGCTAGACGGTGTGGCCCAGTGTGGGCCATGCCAGACCTTGCAGTCTACCTACTACCCCTGCTGCACTGATGACCTGGCCTGGCCTGGCCTGGGTCTGGCCTGGGTGCCCGCCCACCCTCTGCCCAGCAGAGCTGTGGTGGCAACTGCAACTACAGCTAAGAGCCATAGCGTGGAGACAGACTGTGGGCCATGCCAGACCTTGCAATGCCAGACCATGCCAGGCCATGCCTAGTCCTAGTCCCCTCCCACCTGTGCCACCAGTTGCTGCGCCTGCAGCAGCAGCTGCGTTGGGTCCGCTGCTGCAGCGGGGTCAGTCAGCCGCCTGAGCAGCGCCTGATGCAGCGGGTTGCAGGGGGGCGGCAGGCTCAGCAGCAGGGCCAGCACCATGTCGGGCTCCACCTGCGCTGAGCCTGCAGGGAAGGGGACACGGGGCGGCAGGGAGCAGGGGCCATGGCAGGGCAGAGGGCAGAGGGCAGAGGGCAGGGGCAGGGCACCAGGTCAGAACAAAGCAAGGAATGATGTTTGACTTACAACATATACTGACGATGGTGATGACAACACCTCACACGCCATCAACCCAATCCTGCTCACTAGCCACCAGGCCGTGCCCCTCTCTAGCTGTCCCTGCTCCATTAAACCACCTCTACCCTCCCCCCTGCTCGCCACACTTCACCCACCTGCTCCCACCTGCCTTCTAACCCTGCTCCTCACCTTGAACACTCGCATGCCACATGGCGACATACAGCAGCCCTGAGCGCCCCAACGCCTCCAGCCCAGCCAACTCTCCGCCTTCCACCCCCTCCCGCCCAGCTGCTGGTGCGCTGGCTGTGCTGGCCAAGCTGTCCAGGCTGACGTTGTGGGACTGGAGGAAGCGCAGGAGGGTCAATACCGCGTTGTCTCCGGCCGCAGAGCCGTCGTCGGCTGTTGCACGGGCAGCGGCGACCCGCAGCAGGCCCTGCAGCAGGTTGCCCGGGAGCACGGAGGTAGCCCGAGGAAATGGCGCACGGGATGCACGCAAGGCAGCCACTAGCTCGTCGCTGAGAACGACGTGCCGTAGGCCCACAGCTGAGGTTTCGGCTGACGATGGGCGGCTGCTGGGGTTTGTGGAAATGCTAGGTTGGCGATCGAAGCCATACGGGTCCCAGGCTGTGTATGCTCGGGGCTGCCAAAGCGGAGCAGGACGTCCGAGCGCAACGGGCACGTAACACTTAAACCCTGGTTTCAAGCAGAACGGCTGACTACGAAGACTCGGCAGGGTGGAGCCCAGACGCTTCTGGGCTGCCCCGCGGCTGTTCCCACGCCATCGCATCATCTGTGGGCCTGCTGGGAGCATCGTCTGGGCTAGGTTAAAGGCCTAGCTATGGAGGAAGTGCTCTCGGGCGGTAGTGTACTCGTGTGGTTTTCACGGCCTCTCACGCAAACCATTTTCGTGAAAAATCAAACAAAATCCTTGCATAAGCCCTGGTTTAAGCCCCGAGCCTGCATTCTTACGCAATCATTATCTTAAGCCATACATATGCGGCTGGGCAGCTTGCTAAGTCTTGGACTGGTATCTATATCACATCAATATTGGCTTGCTCAAGCTATACCTATGTCTTCCCTCTACCCCATCTAGCACTGTCAGGACACCTGCTTCTGCTTTGCCTTTGTGTCTGGGCCTTCGCCTCTGTCAGAAATCCAGGTGTGACGGTTCGCCCTATGCGTGTTCACGCTGACTCCCCAGCCATTGAACCTTGCAGTATGGCAAGCATCGCGCAAGAGGTCGCCAAAGAGCTGCGAAGCTCCATCTGGGGCGGGGAGGTCTTGCTTCCTGGCGATCCCGCCTTCGAGCAAGCCTGCAAAACGTGGGCGATGCCGACTGTCTCGGCAGTGCCGGCGGTGGTGGTGCGCCCACGAGGTGGGCGCGCCACATCTGCGACCGACACTACATTCATTCATTGTCCACCTCGTCGTCGGAAGCGTGATGCTACAGCAGGCTGTAGCTGGACCGTTCGGTGTCTTAGCGTCAATGTAGCATGAAATGCAAGATGCAAGCGCTGCGTCTACAGATATGCAAACCGATGATATGGGAAACCTCAGATGCAGCCAGTCCAGCGCTCTCTTGCCCTAGCCTAACCAAGTCTTGAAGAGCAGCAGCAGCAGCAGCAGCAGCAGCAGCAGCAGCACCAGCACCAGCACCAGCAGCAGTAGCAGCAGCACCACCACCACCACCACCACCACCACCACCACCATTACCACCACCACCACCACCAGTACACTAAGGTTGGCAGCGCTGGCAGCATCTGATTATCTGCAGCTTGCTGCCACTCATATCAACTACATGCACACGCCTCAAGCCTTGCTCTGTCCTTGCTCCGCCACCCTCTGATACTGAGGCCCCAGTTTTTCATGTTACACACTGTATTGTATCACCCACTTATGTATGACGAAACATTACTCAATTGTTTCAATCATGCTATGCATTGAATCATATCGCCCTCTATTCTGCTCCTCTCTGCACCTGTAGCCAGCCTCCAGCAGCAGCAGGAGCAGCAGCAGCAACAGCAGCAGCTACATAAATGTGCAAGTTTTGAGTTGATGGCCTTTCACTCTCACCTCTCACTCTGCTGCCCTCCTCAAGCCCTGCCCCCTCTGCTGCCCTTCTCAGGCACCATGGACGTGCAAGCTGCCATCAAGGCTGCCAGGGCGCACGGGCTGCAGGTGGCGGTGAAGGGGGGCGGCCACAGCGCGGTGAGGGGCGGCAGGGGCAGCAGGGGCAGATGAGACGTCAGTGCAAAGCTGGGCTGGGCTGGGCTGGGCTGGGCTGGGCTGGGCTGGGCTGGGCTGGGCTGGGCTGGGCTGGGCTGGGCTGGGCTGGGCTGGGCTGGGCTGGGCTGGGCTGGGCTGGGCTGTTAAGCGGAAGTGGGACTAGCCTGAGAGACTGGGAGTGCCCCGCAGCCACCCTGCGCTGCAGCCACACCAGCAACAGCGCTTGCACGACACCGCCACTGGCTCGAGTCACCGCACTGCCCTAAGAGGTGACCCTGGAAGGACTTGAAGCCAAACCCTGAAACATTGGAAAACTCTAACCCTACCCCTTCAGCCCTTGGGCCCCTTGTACCTAAGCTTTTAACCCTGACGTTTACTGGGCTTGCTGGAGGACCCTCAGGTGTACACTCCTCTCAGCCTTGAACCCAACACTTGCACCCCTAACCCTAGCCCTTTAACCCTGTGACTCTCATCCTAGAAACTAAGCCCTGGATGGAAGAAAAACCCGAACTTTGACCCTGGGTTCACTTGATGAAAACCATGAGGTTTGCACCGCCTGATGTGACAACATAGGAGGAAGCTGCCTGCCAGACGCATGCCTCGCTGTGGCTCACAATGACATGGGTGCATGGAGCCAGAGCGTGGCTTGGACTTTGGACTGGGCTTGGCGTGGTAATCATCATGCCGTTATGGTACGCTGATGCGCTAACCACTACCCTGAGCCCTCACCCCTGAACTCCCTACACCTTGAACCCACTAGTTCCAACCCTTCTCCAACCTTGACCCTTCCCCCACATCGACACAGTAGCCAAACCTGTTAACCCCAACCATGACCATTTAGCCCTTTCCTTCAAACCATGCTACCCTAACCATTTAGCCCTGTCTTATTTCTTCTTCTTTTTCTGCTTCTGCTTCTGCTTCTGCTTCTGCTTCTGCTTCTGCTTCTGCTCCTGCTTCTTCATCTTCCTAAAGCCCTGTCAGCCTAACTAGCCGTGCCTGTCTGTGTGTCCTGTATCCCGTGACGTGACGTTATCACCCTGGCCACTCACCCCTTCCACCCTCAAACCCTAACCCGGCCCCCTAACCTCCACCTTGACCCTCACCCGTGCCAGCCTATGTGCCCTAGCCACCAATCAAAACCTGTAACCCTTCTACTGATTAAAACCTCTAACCCCTCTGACCCTAATTCCCTAACCATAAGCCGTGCCTGCCTATGTGGCATGTGTTTGTGGTGGTCTGCTGAGCGCAGGTGCCGTAACCCTGAACCTAACCTGTCACCCCTGGAACCCTAAGAACTTATCCCTAAGCCTATCCCTATTAGTGTGCTGGGCGCAGGTGCAGCTGCTGGTGCTAGGCGCAGGTGCTGGGACCTAACCCTTCCCAACCACTACACTCCACCCCTAACCCTAGCCTGTGCCTGCCTGTGTGCCATGTTATTAGTATTATTATTACCATTTCTTCTACCGTGACATGACCCTATCGCCCTGGCCTCTCACCTCTTTCCTTCTCTTTCAAACCTGTCTACCTTTTGGCACTAGTTCTCTAACCCTAACCCGTGCCTGCCTATGTGGCATGTGTATGTGGTGATGCCGGGCGCAGGTGCAGCTAGACCTAACCCTTCCCAACCACTACAGTTCACCCCTAACCCTACCCTGTGCCTGCCTGTGTGCCATGTTGCATGTGTATGTGGTGGTGCCGGGCGCAGGTGCAGCTGGGCCTGGTGCAGGAGGGCATGACCATCGACCTGTCCCTCATGCGCAGCGTGGCAGTGGACCCGGTCAACAAGGTGGCCATTGCTGACGGTGAGCACAGCAAGGGGCTGACGGCGCCATCGAGTGTGAAACTCCAACACCCCAACCTCCCCCAACACCCCTCTCCCAGGCCTGCCCACCTCTGACCTGAGTTTGCCGCCCCCCCCCTGACCTGAGCGCCGCCCGCCCTGACCTGAGCCTCACCCCTTACCTTACAACCTCTGCCCTCACCGGGGCCTGCCTCACCGGGGCCTGCCTCCCCTGACCTGAGTGCGCCCCCCCCTCACCCAGGCCTGCCCCTCCTGACCTGCGCCGACACTGGTCTGCAGGGGGGTGCCTCCTGGGAGACATTGACCGGGAGACTGCCTTGCACGGCCTGGCCGTCCCCTTGGGGCACGCCCCCGTGACGGGCATGGGCTTGGCCCTGGGTGGAGGCTTCGGTGAGTGGACACCAGTGGGTGTGCTTGCGGCTGCCCAGGTGCCCAGCGCCTGGTACAGCACAGTGATTGTAGTTGCCACTGGCACACTGTCATTACAACTAGGCACCAGTAAGTTTGCCTTGTTTCAGCTGCCCAGGTGCCCAGTGCCTAGTGAAAACAATTGGCTTCAGTATGGTGAGCGAGTTTGGTGAGTGAGCACCCGTGGGTGTGCTGTCGGCTGCCAAGTTGTAATCACAGTCTGCCCAACTGCCCAATGCCCAGAGTCAGCTTTGGCTTCTTTAATGCGCTAGTGTCAAAGTATGTGATGAGCTGGTGGGTGTGCTTGCGGCTGCCCAGGTGCCCAGCGCCTAGTACAGCACAGCGGTTGTAGTTGCCACTAGCACACTGTGATTTCAACTAGGCACCAGTGAATTTGCTTTCTTTTGATGCCCAGGTGCCCAGGTCCCAGTCAAAACATATGGCTCCAGTATAAGTCGTTGGTTTCGTCGGCTTTGGCTTCTTTGTTGCGTCTAGTGGCTGGTGGCGTCAGACAATCTGTCAGTGTTGGTCAGTGTTGGTCAGTCAGCCAGGCCCCTTATAGTGTGTGCGGTGTGTCCCACGGGGTCTTGCTCAGTCTTCCTGTCTGTGCCCTGCAGCCCGGGGAGGATTAGGGTTAGGGTTAGTGTTGGAGACAGTGCGTGTCTCAGTCATGTCAGCCCTACTAGTGTGTGTTTGCAGTGTGTTTGCAGTGTGTCCACTGGGGTCTCGCTCACTACACAAAGTGTGTGATGCGCTGGTGGGGCGTGAGGCAGGCGTGACTGAGCTCTGACTCAGTGCTTCAATGCTGCAATGCCCAGGCCACCTGCTGCCACCTGCTGTCTGACCTGTGTGGAGTGTGTGGAGCCTGACCTGCCTGATGCCTGCCTGACCTGCCTGATACCTGCCTGCCTGCTGGTGTGGGGAGGGAGGCCACCTGCTGCCCCCTGCGGCTGACTGCTGGGCCTCAGTGTTCAGGCCACCTGCTACCCACCTGCGGCCAGGCCACCAGGCCTAAAGCTGCCACCTGCTGCCCTCTGCGGCTGACTGCTGTGCTGCAGTTTCTAGGCCACCTGCTGCCAGATGGTGGTGCCTTACCTGTGGTGTGCAGGGAGGCCCACCTGCTGCCCACCTGCTATCTGACCTGACTGTGTGGAGTGTGTGGAGCCTGACCTGCCTGACTGCTGGTGTGGGGAGGGAGGCCACCTGCTGCCCACCTGCTTCCCACCTGCTGCCCACCTGCTGCCCTGCAGGCATCGCAACTCGTGTCCTGGGTACCACCTCAGACCACATTGTGGGCGCAACCATCGTCACCGCTGATGGCAGCGTGGTGAGGCTAGTGTGCATCCCTGCCCCTGCCCCTGCCCCTGCCCCTGCCCCTGCCCCTGCCCCTGCCCCTGCCCTCTGCCCTCTGCCCTATAATAGCTAAAGCTGCGGGCTGAGCTGCCTCATGGCTACCGTGGTGCCGTGTGGTGCAGAGGGTGGTGGACAAGGACAGCGACCCAGAGCTGCTGTGGTGCCTCAGGGGGGCGGCAAGGTGGGGGCTGGGCCAGGTGATGGGCAAGGGGGGCTGGGCCAGAGGGGGCGGCCAAGGGGGTGCCCAGGGTGGCTAGGTGCACTGGGGAGGGGGAGGGCCAAGGCTGTGGAAGCCAAGGGAGGGTCTAGGGGCCAAGGGGTTGAGGGGCTGTGAGGTTCAGTTGCAACTGCCCTTGGCTGTGAGGGGCAGTGGCTGTGAGGGGCAGTGGCTGTGAGGGCACTTGGCTGTGAGGGGCAGTTGAAAGTGTGAGGGTGGGGGGCAGTTGTGTGAGGGGCAGTTAGTGAGTGTGAGGGGCAGTTGCCACTGCCCTTGGCTGTGAGGGGCAGTGGCGGAGGTCTATGGCAAGAGCTGTTTACTGGCAGTGGCATGCAAGGGCCTGCTCCCTTGTTGCTGGCTAGTGGTGGCATGCTAGGGTTACCTCCTATGAAATGCGTTGTAAACTGTGGTTGTGTGAATGTCTCATCACACTTGCTTGCACCTGTGTGACCACAGTGCCATGGGAGTGGTGACCAAGATCAAGTTCAGACTGGACGATGTGAGTGACGCAGTGACAGGCACCATGGTGTTCCCGGACGACCCAGAGCACAAGATGTGGAGGTGGGTGACCGCATGGCCTAGTGCCTGCCCCAACCCTCCTCCCGTCAGCATGCCACCACCACCATCATGTTGCGTTGGAATAGGTGCTCTCGAGATGTTAGGGTTGCACATTCAGTGCATGAGTCACCCACGTAACACATCTCCACTCTCCTGCAACGTCTCCCTCAGTGGGAGGGCGCACCAGCACATCAGGCCGTGGCACACAGCACGTAACACATCGCACCCACCGCCCCAGGCCACCACCACCATTAACACCACCACCACCAAAACCACCACCCCAGCCAGAAGCAGGCCACCATGGACGCGGTCATCACCATTGCCATGCGACTGCATGGCTTGGGTCACATGAGCTGACAGGCCCACCTCTCCATTGCTGCCACTGCCACCTCCATTGCTGCCACTACGGCTGTCCATATCCCACTTCCTGACCCCCTCGTCACTTTCTTAAGTGGGGGTGGGGGCACACAACATGATCATCATAGCCCCACCTCCACCCCTTCAATGTCAGAGATGACAGTCCGCCGTGGCTGGCATCATCGTCGTCATCATCCCTGCTGCTGCTACCAGCCACCATCATCACCGTTGCCGCCCCACTGCCGCTGCTGCTGCTGCTGCTGCTGCTGCTGATGCTGCTGCTAGTGCCGCTAATGCTGCCAATGCTGGTGGTGGTGGTGCTGCTGCTGCTGCTGCTGGTGCCGCTAATGCTGCCAATGCTGGTGGTGGTGGTGGTGCTGCTGCTGCTGCTGCAGGAGGTTGGTGGAGTTTGTGCGTGACCAGGGCTATCACGAGCCCGGCTTCTCCACCCCTGTGGCCCGCGCTGTGCAGCCCAACGGCACCGCCCTCATCACACTCATGGTGTGAGCCACCTCCCCCTCCTCCTCCTCCCCCTCCCCCTCCTCCTCCTGCTGCTGGGGTCACCCTACTTATGCAGGCAGTACAGAAGAAGGCAGTGCAGATGAAAGCAGTACAGCAGTACACACTCTTCCTCCTTTTCTACCTTGTTAAAGCTCAACAACAGGAAGCCCCACCTAGCATGTGCCCCGCTGGCACCCTGAACCCCCTCAAGTCTCAACCCTCTGACCCTGCCACTCACACCCCGCTTGCGCCCTCCCTCCCTCACCCCCCTTTGCCCCTACCGCCAACCCCCTAACCCCCCCGCCCCACCACCCCCTGTCCCCGCTGACCCCCAGGTGTTCTACCTTAGTCCCAAGAGCCGTGAGGAGCGGCTGGCCTTCCTGCAGCCCCTCAGGGACCTGAACCCGATTGTGGACACTGTGGGCAAGGTGAGGCTGTGCACCTGGCCTGATGGCCCTGCACACCAGCATGCACCCACAGGCTGTTGGGCCTGCTGCCCAAACACTGCATGTACCCGGGCTGTGAGGTGCACCAGCTGTCAGGGCTACACCTCACAGTGTCAGCAGTCAGACCAGCTACACCTACCCACACCTGGCCTGGTGGACCGTGGGAGCTAGCCATGACTCTGGGTGTGGTGGTAGTGGTGGTGGTGGTGGGTCACCCTTTGTTACCTGGTGGGGTGGCTCACCCACCCACCCACCCACCCACCCACCCACCCACCCACCCACCCACCCACCCACCCACCCACCCACCCACCCACCCACCCACCCACCCACCCACCCACCCACCCACCCACCCACCCACCCACCCACCCACCCACCCACCCACCCACCCACCCACCCACCCACCCACCCACCCACCCACCCTGCCTCTCAGGCTCGCTACCTGGACACCCAGTTCACGTTTGACGGCCCCCTGCGCAGCTTTCCCCCCCACTATGAGTATGTCACTGCTGGCCAGCTGGCCCACTCCCAGGCAAGTCCTCCAGGAGCAGGGGATGGGGATGGGGAAGGGGAAGGGGGTTATGAGTCAAGGCAAGGCACTGTGTAGTCTTGATAGCGGCAGCGTCAATGGCCACTGCACTCGTGCTGTTGCTGCTACTGCCATTGCTTCTGCTTCACTGCTGCTCCACTGTTGCCAGCTGGCCGCATGCCTGAGGCATTTCATCATGCGTGAGTGGCTCCAGGGTGGGGAGGCTTACATAAACGACCTGACCCGGGTGCTGCTGGATGAGCTTCCCTACCACAAGCTGCCCCTCACACTGGCCCTGTTTGACGCGTATGGGGGAGTCATGAAGAACCAGGACGGGCCCACACCCTTTGCAGTGGGTGACAGCTCCCAGCCTACTGCTCCGCAAACCAACTGACTAACTGACTTATCCGGGGCAGCAGCAACCTTACCTACAAGCAGCAGAATGTAGTGACCAACTGTGGCAGGAGCAGCAGTGACAGCAGCGCTAGAGATCTCGGCCATATCATGTTTTGAAAGTCACCCCCATCATTTCCTCATGACCACCTAATGTACAGTTCCATGCCATACAAGGAAGAGAGACAAGAACAGGAACAGCAGCTGTTACGGCAGCAGCAAGGGCAGGGGCAGCGGCAGGGGCAGGGGCAGAGGCAGGGCAGCGGCAGGGTCAGCAGCAGGGGGGGGAGCAGCAGCGGCAGCAGCAGGGGCAGAGGCAGGGGCAGAGGCAGGGGCAGGGCAGCAGTATGCCTGGCCTGCTATCAGTGGCTGAGGTGTGAGCGTGCTGCCCTGCTGCCCGCAGCGCCCCTCCTGTGAGCTAACCTGGGTCCTGCAGGTGAGGCTGAGGGGGGAGGCTGCTGAGAGGAAGTGTAAAAGAGGGGAGGGGCGGAAGGGGGAGGGTGAAGGAGGGGAGGGTGAGGGCGACAGGGGTAGGGCTGTGCTTCAGACGGTGGGAGGGTCAGGTCCAGTGGCAACAGCAGGGAAGGTCTGCAGGCCGTCCACTGGGCCAGGGTGTCGTGTGGGGCTGGCAGTCCACTTTCAACTGTTGGTGTGAGAGGGAGAGTGTGAGGGGAGGGTGTGAGGAGTGTGAGAGGGAGTGTGTGAGGAGTGTGTGAGTGAGAGAAGTAATGGAGTGGTGTTTCTCCTATGGTTAGGGCCTGTGGGGTCGTGTCTACGCTGGCAGTTTGTGAGCTGCTGGCAGAGCAGCCGCCACGCCTGCCTTGCCCCTGCGCTGCAGATTGGGTACCTGGACCCCTCCCTGCACGAGGAGGTTCAGGAGTTTGCAGCCAAGGTGCGGCAGCCATAGCCAGAAGGCGTGTGGGGCAGTGCACTGCTGCCCACCCTAGTCCTTAACCTGGTCCACCCCCTGGAGGGGAGGGGAGGGGAGGGGAGGGGAGGGGAGGGGAGGGGAGGGGAGGGGAGGGGAGGGGAGGGGAGGGGAGGGGAGGGGAGGGGAGGGGAGGGGAGGGGAGGGGAGGGGAGGGGAGGGGAGGGGAGGGGAGGGGAGGGGAGGGGAGGGGAGGGGAGGGGAGGGGAGGGGAGGGGACCCCAGATATGACACTCACTGTGAACACAACCCCATCTATAGCCCTTAGACCAGGATGACATAGACCTTAGACCATAGCTGAGACCTGCTGTTGTTGTTAGTTTGACCCTTGTTTGGACCTTTATTGTCACTTGTTTTGGTTGGAGCCTGCCACAGTGACCCACGACCAACATGGTGCACCTTGTTTGGAGTATTGTCACTGGGAGTGGGGCCTGATCTGGCTGCAGGCCAAGAAGGTGCTCTCTGCCTATGGCGAGCTGGACGTGTACAGCAATGTTGCGGGGGCCAGTGCTGCGTCTGGTGAGTGTGGGGGGTGCTGCCATGCAGCAGGCCTAGGGTTCTTGGCAGGGTAGCATGCATAGGAGCAGCAGCAGGAGCATGAGGGGCAAGAGCAGGAGTGGTCAAATGAATGGGACGGCAGCATGAGCAGCTGCAGCAGGAGCAGGAGCAGGAGCGGGGGCAGAGCACTAAGTCACCCTGATAAGGGCCTCTATCAGCTGGCTAGATAGCCTAACCCCAGTGCGCAGACCATGATCAGCAGGGGCCAGGGGGTGAGCAGGCACACCCGCCAGCGGCCTCCACCTATGCCTTAAGCCTTGAGAGCCTACCTGAACCACCCAGGGTGGTCCTTTGGGGTGGGGTGTGGTGGGGTGGTCCTTTGTTGGCAGCATGTGTGTTTGAGGTCTTACTCACATGGGGCATTAGTGGCACAGGCACCTGGCTTGCAACACAGGCGGACAGTCATGCCAGCTGCCTTGCGAGTTGAAGTGCTGAACTGACTGCTCCAGACAGTCCCTCCACCCACCCGGCATTCACCCTCTGCCCCGTGTAGTGTTCACAAGGGTGGGTGGGTGTGATCATCAGGTGGCTGCTGCCATCAGCGCACAACCTCACCCGCTTGCTTTACTTTCCGCACCACCACAACCACCACCCCCTGCACCCACCTGCGGTCATGTGAATCAGCAAGACCAACACCCTGGATCAGCAGGGCCATTACAAGAGCATAGTCAGCAGAGGAACTGGGAGGGCATCACCACCGCCATCACCACCATTGCCACCCCCGAGCACACCCACCTGCTGGTGTCTGACCCGCAGACGAGAAGTTGGCGGCCCGGCTAGGTGGTGCAGCCAACCTGGTGCGGGTGCGAGCCATGAAGCTGAAGCTGGACCCCGACAACGTGTTCAACCGCCACCCCCTGCAGGGCCTGTGGGCTGCCTGAGGGCCTCAGGGTGGCTTGAGGGCCTAGGGGTGGCCTAGGTGCTTGAGGGCCTGGGGACCTGAGGTTGGCCTTGGGGCCTGGAGGCCTGTGGGCTGCCTAAGGGCCTCAGGGTGTCAGGGCTTGTGGGCCTGGGGGCTTGTGGGCCTGGGGGTGGCCTGCGGCCCGCGTTCTTGAGGGCCTGGGGGTGGCTTGGTGGCCTGGGGGCTTGAGTGTGGCCTGGGGGCTGAGCTCCTTTGAATGGCCTGACAGCGCGCAGGAGCGGGACCGGTAGGGGAGGGGAGGAGGGTGGACATGGCGCAAGGGGAAGAGGGGGACGAGGACGTGGAGTGGTGTGGTGTGGCGTGGGTGGGGTGGGCTAGCAGGAGGTGGGGTGGGGTGAGTTTGGGAGGGGGAGGGTGCTTGTGTTTGGCCTTGGGTTGCACGTGAGTGCCAGCAAGGGGTGTGTTCAGGCCAGCTGCCACCCACCCAGTTGGCAGGGTGGGCAGAGCAAGCGTCATGCATGCTGCATGTAGGCATCAAGGCGTGTCTTCGCCTTCCTGTTCAACGAGTGGTAAGGAAATGTGTGGCACCTACCAGCCAGAAACCTTGAGATTTGCTGTGCTTTTGCCTTGAGCTGATGTCGACTGTGATCCTGCACTGAAGCAGGTACTGAAACAACAACTGTCCAGTCCACCGCCTGTTATAGTCCACCGCCTACTTTAGGTACTAGCCCGGTCCTGTACAGTGAAGGTAGGTTGAACAGCCTGGGTGAGTAGCAGGACACGGGCTGCAGGGCAGGTAGCTGGAAGGTGTGCACCACGGTAGGGGTCACAAAATGGATGGTGTAAGCACGCATTTCCCTTTGCGTGCCCAAGTCATAAGTGAAAGCAGCTCTGAGGCCACGCAGGAAAGCCTTGGGAAGGCAACGTCATGGGCTGGTAGGGCACGGCGGGCAAATGGCGCGCGACGCATGAATGGTCGGGACGAAGTGATGCGACGGTACCACCCGGGGAGGCGCTGCCGTAAGGGTATGTGTGCTGATGTTGGTCACGGCCGGGAAAGGCGGCGTGGGTGTAACCTCGTCAATTACGCGGGAAGCCACGTGACTCGACGACTCGCCGTGACTCTGCATCGGGTTCATTACGCGCTTGGCCACACCAAGGTCGCGCCGGGTAGCGAAAGTGCAAAAGGAAAGAACGGGCCTGGACGGAATGCGGCTGGTCATGGCAGGCACCGAAATTTGGAGGGGTTGGGGTAACGGGTGTACCGGGGGGGTGGTTTCAGCTCCATTGGTGCAGAGGCATAGGCTGTTCCACTGTGTTGAGATGCAGGCAGGCAGGCTCTTCTGGTCAGGTGAGTGCTGGTTGGGGTTTTGCGATGTTACTAGGCCCGTCGTCGTCGGACATGGCTGTCATAAGAACTAGTAAGATGTCCACATTGTGGAAGGCAGGGACCCTGCAGCATCGCGCATTCGCTAGCTACAGGCCGCGATACCTGCTGCATTCCCGCCGCAATGTCCCGAACCAATCGCGCGTCAAAGCAGCTGAGAGTAGTCACCGCGAGGCTAGCGACAGCAGAGACGTACCAGTCTCAATAGAGTCTCCGCCAGGAACGGAAAAGCAACTCAGTGCTGACCTCGAAGCCCAAGAGGAGGTAACCTTTTACGAGGGCAGTGGTGCGGCAAACGCGGAGCTAGTGCTCAGCTGCCTTTTGGGGTTGACCCTTGTGTACGCGCCTTTAACCATTGCCAGCATAGGAAGGTAAGGAGGACCAGCACGAGCTCTTGCAGCCAGGCTGATGTGGCTGTGCGTTTCAGGCCACACAGGTGTTCAGGCCACACAGGTCTGTGGCACCACACAATCGCAGGCTGCAGCTCGTCTTGAGTCATTCTCCACCAGGCACATGATCTCTACCTTCCGATCTCATAGGCTAGAAAACAACTCGACACAACAGGGAGGGGAAGGAGGGAGTGGGAGGAGGAGGGCCAGCAGGCAGAGGGTGAAGACATGGGCTTGCCAACAGGGCAAAGGATGAGATGGAGGTAGCAGACAAGCCAGCTTACACTGATCTTGCAAGGCTGTGTCTTGCAATCTTGCAATGTTGTATGTTGTTGTTGTATCACACCGCTTGGCCTGGTATGGCTGATGGGCACTAATGTCTGCAAAGGAGGTGTCGCAGCCATGCTAGCGATACAGGCAATACACTGGCATGGCCACTCTATGGGCCATGACCTCAAGCCACAGGAACATCAGCGGTGTGGTCTGACCTGTAAGGCACTGTGCACCCCTAGGCGGCTAGGGCCTGACCTGTGTGGTGCTGTGCATCCCTAGGCGGCTGTGGATACAGTACCGCTTCACCAACAGGCGCCTCATCATCACCAACACCTCGCCGCTGTTCAAGAGCCAGGTAAGGCAGGGGACGGGTCGGGGAGGGGGACTGAGGGTCCCTGGGTGGGGTTGGGGGGTAGTAGGGGGGCAGGGTGGAGTGCAGGCAGTTATGTTGGGGAGGGGTGAAGGTGGAGGGGAGGGCAGGAGGGCAAGGGAGAGAAGGGAAGGGGAGAGGAGAGGCTGTAGGGGAGGTGGGCGAGATTGTGCAGCAAACGGCCTGGCAGGAGCGTCGGGGTGTCAGCAATGGTGTCTCTGTGTGTGCTGAGGGGCCAGTCGGCTGTTGGCTGTAGGGGGCCTATCAGATGTGTGTACACGTGCGAGGCGCATGGGGTGGGGCGTGGCTGTTGGCTGTGGAGGGGCTGTTGGACGTGTGCACGAGTGAGGGGTGCATGGGGTGGGGCGTGGCGGGGCTGTTGGCTGCAGACACAAGTGGCTTACAGCCAGGTCAAGGAGGTGCGGTCAGTACCGCGTGGGTTTGGCGCATGGGGCGACATGGTCATCTTCTTGCAGGTACGACTGCTTGTGCCCAGCCGTGCTCGATGTGCCATGGGCTCGATTGCCAGGTGCTCGGTGTGCCGCATGGCCGCAGCTACAGGCATTGAATAGGATATTGTGTGTCAGAGGTGTTCTGTGAGACCACCCGCAATCAATTGACGTCACCAACACCTCGTGTCGTGCTTAATGGCTTCCACCTCCTTGTGTCGGGCTGTTGTTAGCATGCGTGACAAAGTGACAGGTATTATGGGATGCAGGCAGTCACTTGCAGCCATCTTCTTTAACCATGGTTGCAGGGCGGTGGTCAGCTGGAGCTGCTTGGCATGGAGAAGCATGCGGAACTGAAAGACCACATAGAGCGGTGCAAGTGGACGCTCTGACCTACGGCCGATATCGAAATGGTGCCGAGCTTCGTTGGCATTATTGTGAAAGCTGTGTAGGCCTGAAGATGAGCGTCGTGAGTTGTGGGTCTCACACCAAGACTGATGCGTATTATCCCGCGAAGTCAATGTTGCGACGTAGCTTCACCATGGACCTACACTTTACACAGGGATCAACATCAGCAACAACAACAGCTAAGAGGCAGGGAATCACAACCACTATTGATGAGGCTACGTCTCAGCACCTCGTTTCCTACACTCCTATGCACATTGTCCTACCAAGATTCATTCTACGACATCGCTTTTTCTTTCAAACGCCTCACACCCATTGAGGGTGACCCGGCAGCCTTACGGCTACGGAGTTTGAGATGGCAGCAGTATCCAAGGGAGGGTCAACTACGAAGGTGAGCGGATGGTTGCGGGAGTCACGCGCACGAACAAGTTGGCGGGCGCGAAGGACAGGCCGCTGATGTAGCGCGGGTCCGCGGGCGGCACAGTCCATTTGTTGAGGATGGGGTTGTACACGCCTTGCGAGGGCGGAGTGGCCACCTTCTTGGAATGCGTGCCTGCAGCACGCGACATCAAGCAGAGCACACAAGAGTTGGTCGAGGGGTGCGGGCCAACATGCGAAGAGTTGAAGTGTGGCCCGGGTGTGAGATCTTATTTCAAGGCGACCATGCTTGTGTCGCCCCTTCTTCAGCTTGTGTTGCGCCCTTTTGTTGTACCTCCTTCACGCAGCTGAAGCAGAAGAGGAAAAAGACCTCTGCCCATCCCAGGCTGCACACACCCCTGCCTCTGTCTCATCCCCTACCTTTCCCGCACCCAACCTGCCCAGGCTGGTTTGGGCGTGTCTCTCATCCCCACCCTCAATCCTCAAAACCTCTCATCCCCACCCATCCCCAAACCCTGCCCACACCGCCCTGCCAGCCGCTGTCTCAAACCCTAAGGAAGCCGCCACCAAACTTACCGGTGAGGCCGCACTGGGCGTCCAGGCCAGCGCTGGGTTCGTGGAACTTGGCGTTGGCAGGGGCCTTGCTCCATACGTGCCTGATGGGGTCATACACCCCCCAGGACTCGCCTGGAGCAGCCAGCAGGGCAGAGGGGCAGCAGGCCAGGCAGCTGGGTCGGCGGGCAGGGTGGCGGAACGGCAGCAGTGGCAGTAGGGTTGTAGGCGGTAGGGTCAACAAGGCAGTACAGTCTTCTAGGTGGTACACAGTCAGCAAGGCGGTACGGTCAGCCAGCAGGAGGCAGCAGATCACCATAGGGGGTGTCAGGCAGCAGGGAACTGGCAAGGCGGTGAGCTGCACTGCAGTAGCCTCTCACACTGCTCTTCTGCTGCCCCTGTGCCCCTCACCCGCCCCTCTCACCCCCCGCCTCTCCGCTGCACCACCCAATCAGCTTGCCACCCCCCCCATCACACTCCAACTCACACTTCCGTTGCACTTTCATCATCACCAGTACTGTTCTCTTCTGCTTTTCCGCCACTCCACCCAATCAGCTTGCCACCCCCCCCCATCACACTCCTAATCAGACTTCCATCACTCTCTCATCATAATCTCATCATCACACCTGTCTGGATGATGCGTTTGGAAGCCGCAGAGCCCGGCCTGGGGCCCGCTGCCGCCATGCCATCCACTGCGGCAGAGCCATGGCCTAGGGGCGAGCTGGGCTGCTGCTGCTGCTGGCTTCTGGTGGGGCTGGAGGGGTAGTAGGCGGTAGCTGGGCGGGCCGTGGCGGTGAAGTCAGCACCGGGGGGGCTGGCGGCCTTGGCAGCGGGGGATAGGGGTGTGAAGGCGCCTGGCGACAGGGAGGGGGCAGGAGGGCGGGGTGAGCGGGCAGGGGGTGGAGGTGGGTAGGAGATGAAGTAAGTGGGTAGGGTTAGCCCTTCATACTCATGACATAGCAATGTGGGCATGCAGGCATGGAGGGCATAGGGGGTCATGATTTGGGGGAGAGGGGATGACGAGGTAGGGGAAGCAGGGGGTGGGGGGTGGGGGAGTGGTCAGGGTTAAGGCTGGCCTGTGGTGGTGCTAGGGTGGTGCTAGGAAGCAGCCCGGTGTGAGCCTATTGTGTAGAGCAGCGTGTTGTGGTGAATCGTGAAGTGTGAGAGGGGCAGTGCCAGGGACAGGGTATAGGGGGAGAGGGGGAGGAGGTCAGGGTAGGGTCAGCCCTTCCCTGTGGGGGCTGTGCGAGGGGCCTTGCAGGGTATGGGGGGAGAGGGGAAGAGGAGGTGGGGAAGCAGGGTGCAGGGGGTGGGTGGTGGGGGAGTGGGTGGGTGGTGGGGCTGTGCCAGGGGCCTTGCAGGGTAAGGGTAGGGTGGGGTGGGCAGGCTGGGGTGGGAGGGAGGGTAGGGAGGGGGGGAGGGAGGGTAAGGAGGGAGGGAGGGAGGGAGGGAGGGAGGAAGGGTAGGGAGGGAGGGAGGGGGGGAGGGAGGGTAGGGAGGGAGGGAGGGGGGGAGGAGAGGAGGAGGGGAGAGGAGGAAGGGAGAGGAGGAGGGGAGAGGAGGAGGGGAGAGGAGGAGGGGAGAGGAGGGGGGAGGAGGGGGTCAGTGAGGCCGCTCACCGGTGATGGGGTTGAACGCCCAGTCCTGGTTGGCCCAGGAGCTGGGTCCCCTGTAGCCGTGCTGCCGCTCCCACTCAATACGCGCCCGCTGGGAGTAGTCAGGGGAGCCCTCGAAGCCGGGCTTGAATGCACCCTGCAGCAGCAGCCCCAGCAGCAGCACCAGCCAGTCAGGGCAGTGGGGGAGCAGCAGCAGCAGCAGCAGCAGCAGCAGCAGGGGTCAGCAGCAGCAGCAGCAGCAGCAGCAGCAGTAGCAGCAGCAGCAGCAGCAGGAGGGGTCAGCAGCCAGTCAGGGGGCAGTGGGGCAGCAGCAGGGGTAGTACCCTGACCCACAGTACTGCCCCTGCACCCTGACCCACAGTATCACCCTTCAGACATCAGGATACATGATATCAATACCTGCACCTCCATTGCACAGCTGGGAACACAGCTTGTCAGCACGTCAGCTGGGTCGCCATAACTGGCCCCTCACCAGCAATCCAGCAGGGGAGGTGGGTGACCTCAGCTTGAAGGTCAGCAGGGGCGGGGGAGGGGCTTCGGCAGGGTGAGGCTGCTAAACCCTGCCAGCCCAACCCTAACTGGCCCCATAACCTGACCCTGACTCTAACTACCCCTGCACCCCACCCAGTTGCTCCGCATCCCTCCCCACACAACCCAGACTGTTTAGTTACTCTGCATCCCACCCTGCGCCCTCCAGGCTGTTCAGGTGTGTTCAAGTGTGTTCAAGGGGGTTAGGAGACGGGTCAGGAGGGCAGGGGAGGGCAGCGGGGGGCAGGCGGCCTGCCTTCCTCTCCCCTCAGCTCCCCAGGACGACAGCAGCACCCTGTCTTCCACCACCACTGAGGCAGTGCCACCAGCAGCAGGGGGAGGGCAGTGGTGGGGCAGGCGGCCTGCAGTGCCACCCACCGTGATGGGGTCCCTCACTCCTCGAGCTGCCTGCAGCGCCTTGTCCTCGCGGCTACTCAGGGCGGCGGGCACCTTGCCGGGGGGAGCACTGCAGCCAGCAGCCAGCAGGCAGACACAGTGGCCTCAGTGGTGGTGGAAGACCTGGTGCTGCTGTCGTCCTGGTGAGCTGAGGGGAGAGGAAGGCGGCAGGGTGAGGGAGTGGGATGGCAGCGGGTAACAGCACAGCGTAGTGGCGGCAGGCTGATGAGCTGCAAGGGACACTAAGGCCTACTCAGCTGCCCTAGCCTATTGCCCAGCCCTAGCCCGGCCCTACTGAGCTTGGCCCGATCACAGCGATGACACAGACTGTGGTGTGTGCTCCAACTGTCAACAAGACACCGGGCTCCTGGAGCCAGGCAAACACCTGACACCTGCCACGGGGCCTAGGAAGAGGATCCTGGCAAGAGGTGCTGGGCTTATGGCAGCTGCCTAGCCGCTCAGCCAACAGCTGTGCCCAGCTGCTCAGCACCTGGCAGGATGCACACCTGCCCCAACGCCAAGCCCAACCAAGCCCACAGCCTGCCAGCCCTACTCAGCACCAGACTGCCTGCACTGCTGCCTGGCCAGCACTGTGTGTACACCTGGGACATGGGTGTACATGGGTGTTCATGGGACATGGGTGTGTTCAGGACGTGGGACTGTGTGTACAGGACACTGCGGACACAGGACATGGGGTTTTCAGGACATGGGGCGCACGGCAGAGTACCCACCTGGTGGGGCGCTGGCCGTGCCCCTTCCAGCCCTCCAGCAGCTTGGGCTCGATCTTGAACTCGGAGCTGGGCACAGGGAGAGGCAGGGGAGGGGCAGGGTGAGGCAAATGGGGACAGGGGCGGGCAGGGTGAGGCAGGGGCGGGCAAGGTGAGGCAGCTGGGAAACACTGATGTCGGTGCCACTCATGTCACGCACGTGATGGGGTTGAACAGGCCCTGCGCGGCGGCCACGTCCGTACGGCCGCGACCTCGGTCGGCGATGTGGCCGCGCTCCCACAGCGAAGGGGGGCTGGGCCCGTCATGGTGCCAGGGCTGGTCGGCTTGACGCCTGCGGTGAACAGGATGTGCGGGAGATAGTGTGACACAGGGATGATGCGGCACACACAAAGGATGAGATTTGGGCGAGACAGGTCTCGAACCCGGGACCTCCCTCTGTTCTAACACTAAGGGAGGAGGCTGGGTGACCTCATTCGTCCCTTGAGCAATGTGAGCTCCAAGGTGTGGCCTTGCCCTAGTGTGGCAGCCCATGGTATCAGCTTCTAAGCATCACCCCTGAATGCTACAACACAGGTTATGTAGGGGTTTGGGTAGTAAGTTGGGTAGGAGGCTGGGTAGAAGGTTCAGTAAGTTGTTGGGTAATATGTTGGGTAGGTTAGGAGTAGGAGGTTGGGTAGGCGGTGGGGTAAGAGGTAGAGTAAGAGGTTGGGTGCGAGGAGTGGGGATGATAACATGCCAGTGAAGCATGGACTGCTGCTGTCAGACCCGTTGTTGCCAGTGAGTTGGACCCCTCATGCAGTGCAGAGCCCAAGAGCTGCATGTGTGTGAGCAACTGTAATAGGCTGCTGACAGCAGCTGCGTGGAAGTGCATAAAGGTGTGGCAGGTGCCGGTGGTGCACTGGAGCACCTGAGGCAGGCGGCGTGCTTCTCAAACGCAGCCTGGTCCTTCTGGTACTGGGCTTCATAGTTTTCTACGTTTTTGCGGCTGGGGCTTCCCAGGTAACCGTTGGGAGGACGGTTCAGGATGCTCACCGTTTTTTGGGGCTGCGTGCAGAGTGGGGCAGGTCAAGCAAGCTGACACCACGCTTTTCATGCATAAGGCAGACGCTCTAGCAGAGCGATACCGCCTGTGTCGCTCACCACGGGGCTGAAATACATGTCGGGCTGGCTTAGAGCCACCCGGCCTTCCCCGAGGAGCTTGTTATAAGTGTGCGTAGCCACTGACGCCACGGACGCCCTGACTCCATGGCCCTTCTCAGCGCTATGTGCGTCGTTGGCCATCACAAAGCGAGTGCGATATCTACAACGTCACTGCTTACTATCGGCACCTAGCACGAAAGTGCTCGCAGTGCGTACGCAGCTATACCAACGAAATGGTGGGCTGTGCGATTGTTTTCGCCTGGTTGATGTTGAGCTTTCTGTATGCAAAGCAAATGCTTTATCACAGTGTTGCACAGCTCCTGTGCCGTTCTAAGGTTTCTTCGATGCAGGTGGTTACTTCAGTTGGCTAACGTCCTCAGCTGCTCACCGCTTTAGCGCGCTGCAACTTCTCCCAGGCTCGCAGGCAAGACCGGCATCGTGATATGGCATGAAGCGTGCCATTCGAGGTGTTGTGCCGACCGCCTTTGCGGCACCTTCCCTGACTTGTCCAGGGAGCGGAATCACTATGCACCCAAGCCTAGGGCCCTAGCTAAGCACCTACTGGGGAAGCTAGCCCAACAGGTCGTCTGGCTTTTTGATGCTTGGCTGGAGGGATTGGTTCGGCTAGAGGACCCAGATGGGCTAGATAGGATGATGATTAGTCCACTGTGACAGAGTTGGGTGGTGGGAGGCAAGGCTACCACCCATACATGCAGTAGAGTGATTACAAGGCCTTCCTGGTCTTGTTTACCGTCCCTTTACCTTGTATGCGTTCCCAACCTGAGCTACCAGGCTGCCTGGTGGCGCCCGTTCCAAGCCAAGCAACCAACCAGGCTGTCAATCATCCATCTCACTCATGTCGCACTCCACAAGGGGGGAAGCCAAAGAACTGCTGCCTTCCCTTGGGCTTGACTGACACCCTACTGCTGCTGGACATGCACCTCCTGTTTTAGGGCTTACGCTTGCAAAACCCTGCTGATGCTGACCAGCTGCGCATAGTGGAATTATATGGTGTGCTTATAGTGGAATTATATAGTGGAATTATATGGTGTGCTCCTACACCAGAGGTGGCAGGCTCATGCCCACTGCACTGCCTGGAGGCAGTACCACCTGCCTCCTCCTCTACATGATCTCATGCGGTGCTTTACTCCTACCTCTATGCAGCCAGCCTGGTGTGGGCGGAAGAGCCTATGACGCAACGCGGGTAAAGAAACTGGTGATGGGTGCGCCAGCTGGTGCAGTAGCGCTGCTTCTGCTCCCACCGTTGCCCTTTCTGGCCTTCTTGCTGGCTGCCCCACCTGCCCTGCTGCCTTCCCCGGTGGCATCTGGGCCCTGCGCAAGCCCTTCCTCGTCCATGATGCTCGACGCCCGTTTGGCCCTGACTACCTCCCCCTGACTTCCACGCCCCCCAGCCTGCTCCAGCGCGGCGTCAGCGTTCGTAGGGTCGGACCCGCCCTGCGATCCCGCTTCTGCCAAATCTGTCACTTCGCCTTGGCCTGCACCGCTCGCCGGCTCCACCCCTGCTTTGATCGACACGTGGGCTGTGCCATCTGCGTCGCTTACGTCTGCGCCTGCGCCATGTGCCTCCTCGTCCGGGTCAAGTGGCCCGACGCTGGTCCGGCGCGAAGCACGAGCAGGGCCGGTCGGCGAGGTCAGGGCGGCAGCTCCTCGCGCGCTCACCATGGCGGTGACGTCACGGAGGCCGGCGGCGACCAGGCGGCGATCGGTACGCAGGCTCGCAGCAAAGTCGTCCAGCTGCATGGCACACAAGCAGGCCGGCGCGGTGGTACTCGCCATAGCAACAACTGTGAACGCGTGGATACGATGTGATGGGCAATGCAAGCACCAACTCCATGGCATACACCCTCCCCGCTGCCAGCCGCTGCACGATTGCTGGGGTCTCTGGCACAGGAGGGTGGAGGCCAGCACGGTGGTGGTGGTGGACGTGGACGTGGTGGTAGAGCCAAGCAAGCAGCAAGGACATGTGGCGCCACACACACAATGGCTGTTGAAGTGGCACCTACTGTGGCGCATTAGCAACAGGCTGAGACTCAGTATTATTACAAGCTGTGACCACGGGCATGGGTGATGGCTGGAAGTACAACTCTGACCAGGAGGTCAGGGCCGTAGGTTGGGTGCTAGGTTCTGGCAAGAGGTCAGGCCTTGGGCGTGAGAGCTTTGCAGCGCTGGCTAGGGATGGAGGACAGGCAGGCTGGGAGGAGGTTGGCATTTTGTGCTTCAGAGGGCAAACTTCTGGGAACCACGTGCTGTAAGCAGCCCCAGTGAGCGGGATGCAGGGTAGGGGGTGTAGTGTGAAACGTTATGCTCCACGCCTCTGGGGCAGTCAGGGCCTGAATTCAAGCAACACCCACAGCAACTCTAACCCCACCTCAACCCCTCCACCCACTTCACCTCCACACCTGCTGACACCCCTCCGCCCCGCCACCCTTTCCGCCCCTACTCCCGTCCGGCCCTCTGCCGCTAGGGGTCAATCCCGTAACTCGCTAAGCCCAACCACCCCTCCTCCCCCCTCCGCCGTGTCGCCCCCTCCACCCCTCAAACCATCAGCCTGATCCCTTAGCTGTAATCGCTCTGCCCCTGCCCCACAGCCTCACCCTCAGCGTTTTGCGTTTGGGCCTGGCCTGCGCCACTGCCTCGGCACACTTGGTGGTCAGGTGGGCCAGGAACAGCTCCGCAGCGTGGCTCACAATCAGCAGGGCCTCCTGGCTGATGCGCTGCGCCTCGGGGTCCAGCAAGATGACCTGTGACAGGACCAGCACAGTGGCCAGCAATGGCAGCCTCAGCCACAGGGACAACAGCAGTGGGTGTGAGAGCATTCTTGACATGCTCAGCATAGCGGCAGCCAAGTGACCAGCCTCAGTTATTGTGATGGCTGCAGCAGCTGCAGCAGCTGCAGCGGTGGTTAATGTGGCTGTAGTGGCTGCAGCAGGGGGCTGCAAAGCTTGCAGCGGATGGAGTGGCAGTGGCAGCGGCAGCGGCAGGGCAATGGCAGGGGCAGCAGTAGCACTGGTGGCGTCAGCAGCACCACAACCACAAGCTACAGCAGCGCCACAAACATCACCAAACCATAATGGAAGAACAAGGCAGCAGGGACACTTGTATGTATGCATGCATGCAAGCCAGTGCATGTGAGCCAGTGGGTTGAAGCACACCTTGATAATGCATGTCGAGTGGGCTGGTTTAAACTCATGTCCTTCACCTGGGCCCCACTCCTTGCTCTTTTCCCTCGCCCCCCTCTCTGATGCCCCCAAGTGACGTCCCTGACTACCTCTAATGATCAACACACCCATCATCAAAACAGGGACCAACATACACATGCTACTTCACATCGTCCAATCTCTGGTGGCATGACGCAGCCTCCTTCATCTCTAATTGAGACTGATGCCAATCACACTGTTCCACGTGACATACCCTGATGGGATGCTTCGCAGATTACACCGCTAAGTGCCCAGGTCTTCAGTGCTTAGCAGAATCCATGCAAGGCAGCATGCCAGCTTCTGACTCTGCTGTGGATGAACGCAACAACCCACTGACCTTCTTGACTATTGACAGTGGCAACCCAGAAGTATTGGTGTCAGGGTCAGGACCCGTTCCTACAGCGGCGCCTTCGGTAGCACCAGCACCGCCTTCCAAAGACCTGGCAACAGCCTCAGCTTTCAAGGCAGCTGCCCTCTCCTGCCAGCAGGTCTGGCCTCCAGTGTCGGACAAGGCTTTCCAGCGATGCCCTAGCTCCTTGGCAACGTCGGCAACTGACACCTGTAAATTGATGCAAGCGGTATATGTATGGCATGCATTTGAAATCAAACCCAGCTGAGGCTGGGCCTGACCTTGCTGTCCGCACCCTTGACCCTGAGTATGGCGGCCTTGACTTCCTCACGGTTCGCTTCAGAAAAGGGAAAAAAGGCCGAGCGACATTTGAGCGCGGCCATCCCGGACGACACTCTAGCGGGCCGCAATAACAAGATCTAGCACCGCACGGCTGCAGCACGACAGGAGTGATAGCAGGACGCAAGAAAATCCCATGCATGCAAGCGGCAGTGTCCTAAAAGATTGGGCTCGAATAAAAAGTGCCACCAGCAGCGCCACAGAGAGGTGTATGTGGCAAACCAGGGCTTGTACGCTGGCATAATTACAGCTGTGAGCCGATTGGACTGTGCATCTCCCGTATACCCTGGGATGCTTGCTGAAGATTAGGCGCAACCTCAAACTTGCTATTCTGCAGCTGCGAGCTCATACCGATCGGTGCTGATACAGCTGTAAAAGTCATCTGTAAGCATACACATCTAACACCCTCGGGCAATCCCAGTCCCAGTCCCGACTCTATGCATCAAACGTGCTCGCGTGGCAGCCCTAGTCCTGTGAGATTCGCCTGTCATGCTGCTGTATGTTACGAAATGAAACGCAGTTTGAGCGCGGCTGAGCTCAAGCAGTGTGGGGGGGGCCGGCCGTGGCAGCCGCCATGACTCATGGCATGAGCGCTTCTATCAGCAGGTTCACGAGGGCAAGCAGCTGCGCCCCTTGCTCGAGGGCATACAGCGCTACCCCAACAATGTCAACACGTTGGGACGGTGGTGGACGATGAGTGCTCCATTGCCCTCAAAAGTCACCTGGTGGTACGCTATGACACCTCGGTGGCCATGAGGGTGTGGGGCCTAGGGCCTGGGGCTGCAAGCCAGGGGCGAGCTGGACCTGGGGCCTGGGGCCTGGCTGTTGCTGCTGCTGCTGCTGGGCCGCCCACCCTCAAGCCATGAGGCTGGGTGGCCATGAGGGTTGAGGCTTGGGGGTACAGCAGCCCAGCCCAGCAATGACCAGCAGCGCGAGCTCATGCACATGAGGATCCTAGGGGCGCCAGTGTATTGCATGGGGGATGAGCCACGCCCCACCAGGCATGCAGGATGAGGTGGTGACGCAGCGTGGCCAGCTCTGGGGCTTGCAGCGGGCCACAAAGCGGATGCCAGCTGGCTAGCCAGTGAGCCCCTGCTGCCTCTGCTGCCTCTGCTGCCTTTGCTGCCTCTGCTGCGCCACTCTGTGTACGTGTTACAGCAATCACGAGAAGCGGTGGCAGGCAGTGGAGTGGGAGGCAGCTGAGAAGGCTGGCAAGAGGGGCCCAAGGGCCCTCCCCAAGCTCGGCAGCCTAACCCCACTGGGACATTTTCAGGGCCGCCACATGGCAGTGGACCCCACCGTCCTCTCAGGGGTGCACCAGGACCTGGAGAAGGAGGATAAGGGACCATAAGGGACTAAGCCGGTGTGGAGTGCTGAAGCTAGGGGTGAACAACCCGTGAGGGGCTGCAGGGGCATTCTCGGAGACGGTGGGGGTTCTGATTCCAGGGGTAGATCAGCTGCAAGGGCTGCTGGGGCCAGCCGGTGCGCCTCAGCCTCGAGGACTATCCTGGCCGGATCCTGGCTAGGGTGGAGAGCGTTGCGGCAGGGCCTGTTGTGCCTGCCCAGCAATGAGCTGCTGCCACTTTGCCGACGTGCCTGCTCAGCAATGAGGGGCTGCCGGGGCCAGCTTTGCGCGGCGGGTTCAGACGGACGGCGAGGTGGGCAGTGTACACGTCACCCACCCTGGCCTCAGGCCCCACCTGCCCCACCGGCTCAAACCCTCCACCCCATGCCCCTCCACCTCACTCACCGCCCACCGCCCTGGACCCTCCGCCCCACACACTGTCAACAAGCCTGGCCCCTCCACCCCACCCACCGCCCACCAGCTTGGACCCTCCACCGCACACCCCTCCACGCCCCGAACTGGCTGGGAGGGGCTTCCCAGGATGGGGTCAGAGTGGGGAGCTGTCAGCCCCTTGGCATGCAAGCAGAACATTGTGGTATGGGGCTGCGATCCATGACATCGTGACAGCGGCCATGGACCTGTGGCAAGACCATGACAGGGGCATCAGCGCTGCCAAGAAGCAGACTCAGACCTGGCAAGAGGCCAGCATCAAGGAGCAGGTGGCCACCCTGGCCAAAGCCAGCCCTAAGGTCATCAGCTGGGAGGACTGGAGGCAGTGTTGGAGGTGTGGGAGCTTATGTGGTAGGAGAGCCTTGAGCCACGCTGGACCGACCAGAGGCGGCAAGCAGCGGTTCAGGTCCACATGTGTGACCAGCTGGTACCGGCTACCCTGGACGGCCGGGCCGACCAGCCCCTGTGCCCGCCTGTGATGTTGCTGTGCACCCCTGCACCAACACCCTAGCACACCATCTGCTGATGGTGGCAGGTGCAGCGAGCCAGCCACCAGCTCTACCTTGGCCTGGAGCCGGTCATTGCCTTTGGCGATGCCTGCTGGGCGCCTGTTGGCCGGGGCCGGCAGTCACTGCCCGTGTCAAAGATCCGTACTTAACTCGCCTGTACATGCATGAGCTCGCAGCTTGTGTTTGGTTACAGCTCTTGGTGCACTACGGAGCAGCAAGAGGGCTGCAGGGTTACGACGCTCACCTTGTTGTTGCTAGCTAGCAAGTCTGGCTAGCAAGTCCATGCTGCCTCTGCTGCGCCACACTCTGCATGCCGCCTGTTTGATGAGTGGGGCTGTGTTGGGCACTAAGGCGCGCCCGAAAAAATCTTTAAGATATGACCCAATATGATCAAGCCAGAGAATATGATGAAATATGATAAAGCCAAAACCGAACCAAAGTCAATTGCGCACCAACAACAAGCTATGGAACCTGTTCCCATGTTTATAGAATCCCATTTGCTCCCAACCACTGCACTTTTCGGTCGTGTGCAAAAATGGCTGGCGCGATGCGCGGTCTGACCCCACAAGGTTCTCCTGCACACCTGTACCTGCTTGGGGAGCGTCTCAGCAGCGCAAATGGACGACCCGTGGCGACCCAACCGTCGGACCCAACCGCCGAGCATTTTGAATGTGCTGACCCCTTTTACTAAAGCAATAGCATGAAACCTTAGCATCGCATGCTACAAGGCTTGTGCATTACACATAGGTTGCTCCGGCCGCTGCAGCTGAGGAGCTTGACATCTTTGAGAAAGGAGCATGGAACCCGGACATGACGCGTGTAGCGTGTATCATTTTGCGCATGACCAAAGCTACAGAGATCGATTACAAGAGGATGCAGAAAGCCTCACTGCCGTGGTCTCAACCTCAATGGTTTACTTCGCGGAGAGTAGAGGAGTGTTGCGGCGGGCTAACTGCAACTGAGAGCGATACTGGTTTGGAGGGTGTCAAACCTTCTTCACACTCGGGGTTCCCAGGTGGGTTAGAGTGGTAATCTGCCACATTGTCGTCTTGACTACGGACCCGGTCATATCACATCTTTATGCCATCATATTCAGTCATATGTCATATAGCCTATGCCACCCTGAGCGTTCGGCATGGTGGGAGCAGGCCGCGGCCCAGGTGGTAGCTCCTCCCTTACTGCACGCCGATGAATACCGACGTAGTCTTCTTCTTCTACAGCGTCCGGCTGAACACTAGCAGCGGCACGTTTTGGAGCTTGGTGACATCTAGCTCACTAGCTGTCCCGCAGCAGCGGGCCCGCAGCATGCACCAGGCGACCAGCCCCTGTGGCCGCCTGTGATGTTGCTGTGCACCCCTGGTGGCAGTTGCAGCGAGCCAGCTATCAGCTCCACCTTGGCCTGGAGCCGGTCACTGCCTTTGCCTCGACGCAGAGGACACCTGTTCCGTGTAGCCAAGCGAGCCCTATACATGTGTACTGATGTGCTTCGTTGATCAATCCGCAAACTGTGCGAGAAATGAACCCAGTGTACGGGACACCCCCCCTTTCATTTTCAAGGCAGTTGGGCGGCCCTGACCTTTGGCGATGTTGACCGGCAGTCACTGCCCGTGTCAAAGATCCATACTTTACTCGTCATGAGTTCGCAGCTTGTGTTTGGTTACAGCTCTTGGTGTACTACGGAGTAGCAAGAGGGCTGCAGGGTTCAGACGCTCACGTTGTTGTTGCCAGGTACCATCAACGTTGTGCAAACCGCCATCGTGGCACCTGGCATCTCCCCTGGCTCGCCCAGGGAGTGGCAGCATTGTGCATCCAGCCTTAGGGGCCTGGCTTAGTGGCCTTAATGAGCCTGGGCCTGTTTACAACACAGCAGGTGCACCTAGAGTAGGCACAGCCCATAGCTGTCGTGCCACACAGCCCGCCACCTGGTGTGTGGAGCTCTCAGCGTCGGACGCCACCTGGCTAGCAAGTCCATGCTGCCTCTGCTGCGCCACACTCTGCATGTCGCCTGTTTTGACAAGCGGGGGCTGTGTTGGGCACGCAAGGCCTTCCAGTGATTACGGTGATTACAACCAGTGCAACAGGACCAACAGACAAACCTGTCACTCCCAAGCATTGCCGACACCCACACAACTCAATGCTCGCTTGGCCCTGACACAATGCCATGCAGAAACATAACCTGCTGGTGTAACCCGTTGGTTGTGTGAAATTAGCTGCAAGGGGACAACCCTAGCTTTGCTTAGACCCCTCCACACCCCCACACCTCTCAGCAGCTGCCTGACCCACGTTGACAGTGGTGGTCGAAAATATCCTTAATGATGCAACTCAGTCAATATCCGCAGGGGAGCCCACTGCCCCCTGAAGCTCAAGCTGTTGTGCAACGTGCTCAATGAAACACTCAACTGTACATGATACCTCCACAGCCTGCGCATGGCTCCACACATGTCTGGCCATGGTGGCGCACCACTACCAGAGTGGTGATTGGGGCAGCTGATCCTGGCAGCCTGTGGGAGTCTGCCAGGCTGCTTCACCCGCATGCTGGCATCAGGGTGGTCAGGCTCACATGCCTGAGATGCCAGCCTTCAGTTCTTCCATGCTGATGTCCTGCTCCTTGCCAACAAAGGGGTTATCCTCCGTCAAGAAGAGCATGCAGTGGCATTCCTGCACGCCGCATCCATGATGATGCTGTAGGTGAGCAGTGGGTAAGCAGTGGGCAGTAGGGTATGCAGTAGGTATGCAGCAAAGCATGCACGATGTGCGCTAGGCAGTGTGGTTTGCAGCAGGTTCGCAGGAAGTATACAATAATTATGCAGTAGGCATGCATGGTGTGCAGTAGGTATGTAGTAGTGTGTAGCCAGGGAGGCAGATGCCCACAGACTGCAACATTCAAGCAAAGGAGGTGTGCCAGGGGATGGTTCATAGCATGGCCGCACACCTTGCGTTCACGCATTGGAACGCAGGGGCAATTCCAGTAGCCCTGAGCTGCCTCAGCCTCCTTGTCATCGTAGTGCCGGCAAGGGCACAGTGGCGCCCCGAGCGTGTCTTTATGCTCAGCGAGGCCCTGAATCACTACGGCTGTGACCGATTTGTCGACGCAGAAGAATGTGCCGCTCCTGTAGCAGCAAGCGGGTATCGCACTGGGCGCATCGCTGTCGCACCTGCCCAGCACTGCGGACCTCAAGCTCCCCCACACCTCTTGGCATACTGCTCGGAGAACTTGCGCATCACCTCCAGGTTCTTGCTGTCTGTCTTCACCTCTGCACCTCAGGCAGAGGGAACTGGTGGTCGAAACCTGGTGGGGTTTGAGGCTGACCTGGCCGCGATGCTTTCAGGCCTGCGAAGTGACCCATCCTCTTTGATCACCTGGCGGCTTTAACGATGCGGACACATTCACGCTGGCACGCCTGTGTGCGCGAGCAGCACAGAATGGCTTGCTAACGCTGGCTTGCACACTGGCCGATTGCATTGCGATCGCTGCGCGTGCTGTCTTGGAATCTGCTCCCAATCCCTCTCTGCCGTGTCTTTATCCTGTTTATATAGTTACTGTTGTTTTTCTGCTGTGTTTTATCCTCTGCAGTGTCCCCCTCTCTCTCTCGGTATTAACGCTCATACACAGCGCAGAGCAGAGCAGTGCAGTATATGTTGCTTCAAGGTTGATGTGTGTGGTGTAGGGCGCGACCATTTCATTTTTGATCATATTTTAGCATGGACATTTCATCTGCCTTGTGGGCCGCCCTTGGCAGATATGGCCGTGGCTTAGTGATCCACACATAGCTAGGGGTCTCCGCTAGCCTACTCTCCGCTCGCTGAGTCTCAACTCTTCTCCACCGCCCTACAAAGGGTGAAAATCATATTCCATTCATATTCAGTCATATCGGCGTTTCCTCAGGAAAATCATATTTCGGTCGCGCCCTAGTGTGGTGCCTGTTTACTGCTCCCTCATGCTTAGGGTACGCCCATAGAATTCTAGGTGGCTCGGGAACCTAGAAATTTTTCCTGAGCCTAGAAACCTAGAAATAGAATTCTAGGTTGGCCGGCTGGAAACCTAGAATTTGTTCCTGAGCCTAGAAACCTAGAAATAGAATTCTAGGTTGGCCGGTCGCTCCTTACTCATGCTGCACCAAATCAAAGCAAGTGTCGCGCCTCATGACTGCGCGAGTCGTAATCCTGTTCGGTATTATAAAGGCTACTACATGTGAGCCTGATGCCCACTTCTGGTGTAAGTGTGAAGCTTCTGGTGTATGTGTGAAGCGCTATTTACCTCCCTCTGGTGCCTCATCTCCCCCACCCCTACCTTCCCTCCTTCCCTGTTTCACTCCCCTCTCCTTCCCCGCCCCGCCCCGCCCCGCCCCGCCCCGCCCCGCCCCGCCCCGCCCCGCCCCGCCCCGCCCCGCCCCGCCCCGCCCCGCCCCGCCCCTCCCCTCCCCTCCCCTCCCCTCCCCTCCCCTCCCCTCCCCTCCCCTCCCCTCCCCTCCCCTCCCCTCCCCTCCCCTCCCCTCCCCTCCCCTCCCCTCCCCTCCCCTCCCCTCCCCTCCCCTCCCCTCCCCTCCCCTCCCCTCCCCTCCCCTCCCCTCCCCTCCCCTCCCCGCCCCGCCCCGCCCCGCCCCGCCCCGCCCCGCCCCGCCCCGCCCCGCCCCGCCCCGCCCCGCCCCGCCCCGCCCCGCCCCGCCCCGCCCCGCCCCGCCCCGCCCCGCCCCGCCCCGCCCCGCCCCGCCCCGCCCCGCCCCGCCCCGCCCCGCCCCGCCCCGCCCCGCCCCGCCCCGCCCCGCCCCGCCCCGCCCCGCCCCGCCCCGCCCCGCCCCGCCCCGCCCCGCCCCGCCCCGCCCCGCCCCGCCCCGCCCCGCCCCGCCCCGCCCCGCCCCGCCCCGCCCCGCCCCGCCCCGCCCCGCCCCGCCCCGCCCCGCCCCGCCCCGCCCCGCCCCGCCCCGCCCCGCCCCGCCCGCCCCGCCCCGCCCCGCCCCGCCCCGCCCCGCCCCGCCCCGCCCCGCCCCGCCCCCGCCCCGCCCCGCCCCGCCCCGCCCCGCCCCGCCCCGCCCCGCCCCGCCCCGCCCCGCCCCGCCCCGCCCCGCCCCGCCCCGCCCCGCCCCGCCCCGCCCCGCCCCGCCCCGCCCCGCCCCGCCCCGCCCCGCCCCGCCCCGCCCCGCCCCGCCCCGCCCCGCCCCGCCCCGCCCCGCCCCGCCCCGCCCCGCCCCGCCCCGCCCCGCCCCGCCCCGCCCCGCCCCGCCCCGCCCCGCCCCGCCCCGCCCCGCCCCGCCCCGCCCCGCCCCGCCCCGCCCCGCCCCGCCCCGCCCCGCCCCGCCCCGCCCCGCCCCGCCCCGCCCCGCCCCGCCCCGCCCCGCCCCGCCCCCGCCCCGCCCCGCCCCGCCCCGCCCCGCCCCGCCCCGCCCCGCCCCGCCCCGCCCCGCCCGCCCCGCCCCGCCCCGCCCCGCCCCGCCCCGCCCCGCCCCGCCCCCGCCCCGCCCCGCCCCGCCCCGCCCCGGGTTTTGAATACAATGAGAACAGGAATGCGTGACCACCCCCGCCCAGCCCGCCCCAATCTGCTCAGCTGTGACCCTGCCTATGTGCCGGGGTCCCCACCACAGGGGCCTCTGCTGCTGCACCAGCTGCTGCGGCTGTTGCTGGGTTGCCGGATGGCTGCCACAGCGTCACTAGCTTGAAAGGGCTGGCAGTGGGGATGGAGGAGTGGAGGAGGGGCCTGCAGCTGAGGGTGAAGAAGTAGGGGCTGCATGCATGTGGTTGCACATGGCCGTACCTGCAGTGTCATGCAGCCCTCAGGCACCAGCAGCAACCTGGGGATAGACCAGTCCTACGCACTAGCCCATCACCACCCGCCCAGCCGCCCGATTGCCTACCAGCCTGCCAGCCCACCAGGAAAGGTATTGAACCCCTTGGAGAGGTCTTGATGGTCATGGTGTATCTGCAGCATGGGGGTGCACCTCTTTGGAATTGCACTGCGAGTTTCTGGCGTAGTGGGTAAGATGCAGGACATGCTGGGGGCAGCACGGGGACAAGGAGGTCTGCCAAGGACTTAGACACGGCAGGCAACCACCGCCATTGACCCGCCCACCTGTCTCAACCTCTTGGGAGGTATGCCAAGCATCGCGAGGTCAGCATAGTGGTGTGTTGGGCCCTGTTAATGACGACTGATTGTGGCAATCAAGGTGGGCAGCGGGCACTGCAACGGTCGCTGGAGCAGCCAGGTGTGGGGTCATCATCATTCAGGAGACCATGGTGAGGCTGGAGGAGCACCCCGGAACTGCTGTCGTCTCACTGATTGCATCTGGGTGAGCTTGTGCGCTGCTGTGACTGCTCCCTGCCCTGCCCTGTCCTGCCCTGCCCTGGCCTCGCAGCCCTCAGCCCCTGCGCTCCAACCCTGAGCTCAGACTGGTGTAGTGGGCAAGTTGCATGGTGGGTGCCAGCGCTACCCGCACCATGGAGGTGGCCATGTCAGTACCAGAAACGGGACCGCATGCTCAACACAGCTGTCAGCTTTATATTTTATGTATGATGTATGTGGTCAGTGCGGGAGCTGCTGCTGCTGCCTTCCAGATGTGGGGTTCACTGATGAGCTGGGCACTCAGAAGGAAAAAGGCCTGCGGTCAGGGAGCTGGTCACAGAGCTGCTGGCCAGGTTATTCCAATACTGAGATGCAAGGCGCAGACCGGCAAGAGAAGTTGCAGGCGCTCAAGGAGGAGGCGTGAGCCTGTTAAGGGCAGTCACAGATGGACGGCCAAGAGGAGGTGCAAGGCCGCAGGGAGGAGGTTTGTGGTTGTAGTGGGCAGTTGCGTTGCATGGAGTATGCATTGAGTATAGAGCTGCCTGGAGCTTGGCTCATGCGCGCCCTGCACCGCCTGAGGACAGCAGGTCATTAGTCATCGCAGCGTTCTGTAGTCAGGCATTCGGTCGTTCGACGTTGTTTTACATGTACCAAAACAGTGCTGTGAGTGCAACAGGAGTGCAACAGTTCTGTCGTCACTCACGAATCAAGCGTTTGATAAGTCTACCACCCCTGCAAAGCTGTAGCTAAGCTTCGGGCCCTGTCCCATTGTGTCATACCTAAATCACTGCCACACTGCCTACAAACATGCCTAGCCCTACTCATGAGTTTGCCAACCCCCACTATTGTCTCAACTTTGTCTGCACACATTGGCATGCAGGGGCATCACCTAAATGCTCACCGTGACACAACTCCTGCCTAGACCTGGTCAAGCAGACACAGCCTGCCACGCCATCGCTCCCTACACCATGCATGGCACCGCCTCAATGACATGATGGGGTCCTCCTGTGCTCATTGAGCTTTGTAGCTCCAGCCCGTAATGCACCCATATAATTGGTCACATAGGATGCTTCCTGGTCTCTAATTTTGGTTTCTGGTCTAACTACCTGATGTGTTGGACATGTTGTTCATGGCAGCACCTGGTAAGCAAACACTGCCCTTGTCCAGTATTCGCTGAAACCCAGGCCAGGCCAGCACACATTTGCACGCCAGGTAGCATGGTGATGCGGGCTTTAAGATTGCATCACGGCTTTGGCTGCTTTGGCTGATGATGCTTACCACTTCGCTGGGGGAGGATTAGGTAGCTAATGCTTACTGCTTTGCCACACACTTGCTGCCATCCGGCATCCAATGTGAACGGATTATGTATCGTGACATCGTCGTGACCTCCAGTGCACACCGCTACCCGGTGGTGTAGCTACCTGGTGGTGATGACCGCTCTGTAGCACCTACAGCAGCAGTAGCAGCAGCAGCGACAGCAGTAACACCTTGGCCTATCCCACGGTGACATGCTGGAGATGGCAGTAGCCCAAGGCCTGACTGGCAGGGAACTGAATGCTGCCTGCTTGCACTCAGCCTTGCTGGTCGGCAAGTCACCTCCCCAATGGGCACCGAAAGGCCATGGCTACCCGGCTGAAAGTCTACCACAGATTGCCCCTGGCTGGCCCCACCAGCCCACAGCACCAAACACACACAAAGCCACCCAACATGATGCCCAGCCAGCTTACAGCCCAACCCAGTCCATGCCTTGTCCAAGATCAGCAGCAGTGGCAGCTGCCCTGGCTCACCATCAGGCAGCAGAGGGTGCACTGGCACTCAGCCTGATGTCGATGCGGTGGACAGTACGCTGATGGCGGGCACACCACATTTCTGGCACAAGGTCAGGACAGCACACACAGGTCAGGTCATACACATTAACTGCATACCACCAGCGGTGCACAACACACACGGTGGAAACAGGATGTCAGAAGTTGCACCATGAAGCTGGCATGCATCAGCAGAAAGCAGCTGGCATGTGGGTTGGTGGAGGAAGGGACAGGCGGCAAGGTCTGTCCCAGCCTGATGCGAGACACTCCCCACCCTGGCTGCCTTGCGTCGCTGCTCCTTCCAGTGGCTATGAAGTCGCTGAACAAGGCTACTGGCCATCACTAGGGCACGCCAACAAGGCCTGTCAAGACGGATGGCAGTTGTGTTGTGTTGTGATGTTTCAGGTCAGGTGCATGAGCCTGCGGTGGACTGCAGCGGTGGCCGCATGCACTCCCTTTGCTGTGGCTGGTCTGACAGCCACCCCTGATTCCTCAATGCCGGCAGGGCAGAACACCCAAGGTCAACCACCCTGGCTGGTGGCATGTGCCAGCGGCATGCACAATTCACTGTGTTGAGCACACTCCGGGAAATTAAGGATTGCCCAAACTCCCTTGACCTCGTTGTCTTTGACCCCGTTCCTTTTCTAGATGGAGATGCTAGGACATCACAAGTGAAGCTGTCATCTTGCACCATCGTGCAACTCTCAGCGGTTGAGAGTTCTATGCCAAGTAGGCATATCGCAAAACTCAGAAAAACTGTTTTGTACATGGTACAACTCTTCAACCAGCGAGAGTTCCACGATGTTCATAAGATGACTTCTTGTTATGATCTCTGATCTTTCCATCAGAAAAGAAACTGGGTCAAAGAAACGAGTTCGGGAGTTTGGGCCATCCTTATTTTCCGGAGTGCAAGGCAAGCGCTGCACATAGACACAATGAGCAAGGCAGCCTTAGCTCGCAAAGGAGCTGGTGATGGTCTGCTTACATGTGTCAAGGCATGGCAAGCTGCGCACATCAGAGCTGAAGCAGAGCTGCTGGAGCAAAACAAGGCGAGATGACAACAAGACCCACTCCGATTCAGGAGGAGTTGTCCACATTGATCATGCAAGATAATGACAGCACTCACGGGGATGGAGATGGTGTCACCAGGCTTGCCGGGGACGTTCTCCACCACAACTGTGAAGGCCTGCCCTGCAGGTACTGTGAAGGTCAGCTGGGATCTTCCTTGACCACATGAACCAGCATTGTCGTCAAAGAAGGTCCCGGCCTGTGCATGAGACATGGGGTGCATCGTCATCAAACACAAAGTCTGCAGCTTGCACATAGAAAACAGAACACACCAAGGGGGAGGGAGCGCTCAAACGTGGCGCACACCAAGGGGGAGGGAGTGAAGCAAAGATCAGTTCACAGCAACGACACACAGCAAGGACGGGTATTACATCGTCGTGTCATGGCTGCCAACCCAGCGCTAGCTCAGTTCAGTGCAGGCAAGAAGCTGTGCACAGCCACCTGCCCTGCAATGTGTCATTGTGCCGTCACACCTGGCATGACTCACAACAAAGCAGCAGTGCAGTCCAGCAGCAGGGGGGCTGTGAGGAAAGGAACACACCCTCCTTCAGTGTATGTGGTGTGAGGTGGTCAGTGTGCCTGCAGCTGCTGCATGTCATGGCCTGACTGACATTGGCTCAGGCACACTACACCCACAGCCTTCAAGCACCCCCCCCCCAGCCAGTGACGCACCGGGCAAAAAGGGCATGAGCTGCCTTGAGTAGGGAATGCGAAGAGGTAAGTGTCCCATGCACCAACATTGTCCACACAGGTGGTGACCGTGATGGTCCGGTTGAAAGCAGCGGCTGCCAGTTGGTAGGTGTAGTCGCCACCGCTGTCGCAAGACCAACTGCTGCTGGTGGAGCAGGTTGATACGTTGGGTACCCACACACTGTTGCCAGTGCCCACATCAATCATCTGGGGGTGGCTGCAAGACCCTGCGGCAAGGCAGCAATGCAGCTGGCACCTCGTGACACAGCTGATGTACGGGGAGCGGAGTCGTTGCTGTGCTTTGACCACATGGGGACGCAGCTAAGGAAGCATGCCAAGACACAGTATGCCGCGCCGTGCCCTTCCTGGTGGCGTGGAGGTCTTACTTCACTTGCACTACCTAAAGGTGGTAAAGGAGAAAGATGAGGAGGTAGGCGAGAGAGGCGGAGAGGGAGGAGCGGGGGGAGGGGGGGAAGGAGGAGGAGGGGGGATTGGGAGGGAAGGAGAAGGACTGGGGGGGAGGGGGGGAAGGAGGAGGAGGGGGGATTGGGAGGGAAGGAGAAGGACTGGGGGGGAGGGGGGAAGGAGGAGAGGGGGGATTGGGAGGGAAGGAGAAGGACTGGGGGGGAGGGGGGAAGTTGGAGGAGGGGGGATTGGGAGGAAGGAGAAGGACTGGGGGGGAGGGGGGAAGGAGGAGGAGGGGGGATTGGGAGGGAAGGAGAAGGACTGGGGGGGAGGGGGGAAGGAGGAGGAGGGGGGATTGGGAGGGAAGGAGAAGGACTGGGGGGGAGGGGGGAAGTTGGAGGAGGGGGGATTGGGAGGGAAGGAGAAGGACTGGGGGGGAGGGGGGAAGGAGGAGGAGGGGGGATTGGGAGGGAAGGAGAAGGACTGGGGGGAGGGGGGAAGGAGGAGGAGGGGGGATTGGGAGGGAAGGAGAAGGACTGGGGGGAGGGGGGAAGGAGGAGGAGGGGGGTTGGGAGGAAGGAGAAGGACTGGGGGGAGGGGGGAAGGAGGAGGAGGGGGGATTGGGAGGGAAGGAGAAGGACTGGGGGGGAGGGGGGAAGGAGGAGGAGGGGGGATTGGGAGGGAAGGAGAAGGACTGGGGGGGAGGGGGGAAGGAGGAGGAGGGGGGATTGGGAGGGAAGGAGAAGGACTGGGGGGGAGGGGGGAAGGAGGAGGAGGGGGGGTTGGGAGGGAAGGAGAAGGACTGGGGGGGAGGGGGGAAGGAGGAGGAGGGGGGGTTGGGAGGGAAGGAGAAGGACTGGGGGGAGGGGGAAGGAGGAGGAGGGGGATTGGGAGGGAAGGAGAAGGACTGGGGGGGAGGGGGGAAGGAGGAGGAGGGGGGATTGGGAGGGAAGGAGAAGGACTGGGGGGGAGGGGGGAAGGAGGAGGAGGGGGGATTGGGAGGGAAGGAGAAGGACTGGGGGGAGGGGGGAAGGAGGAGGAGGGGGGATTGGGAGGGAAGGAGAAGGACTGGGGGGAGGGGGAAGGAGGAGAGGGGGGATTGGGAGGGAAGGAGAAGGACTGGGGGGGAGGGGGGAAGGAGGAGGAGGGGGGGTTGGAGGGAAGGAGAAGGACTGGGGGGGAGGGGGAAGGAGGAGGAGGGGGGATTGGGAGGGAAGGAGAAGGACTGGGGGGGAGGGGGGAAGGAGGAGGAGGGGGGATTGGGAGGGAAGGAGAAGGACTGGGGGGGAGGGGGGAAGGAGGAGGAGGGGGGATTGGGAGGGAAGGAGAAGGACTGGGGGGGAGGGGGGAAGGAGGAGGAGGGGGGATTGGGAGGGAAGGAGAAGGACTGGGGGGGAGGGGGGAAGGAGGAGGAGGGGGGATTGGGAGGGAAGGAGAGGACTGGGGGGGAGGGGGGAAGGAGGAGGAGGGGGGGTGGAGAGGAGAACGGGAGAAGGACTGGGGGAGGGGGGAGGAGGAGGAGGAGGGGAAGGGGGGGAGGGGGGGGAGGGGGAAGGAGGGAGGGAGGGGGGGAGGGGGGGGGGGGAGGGGGAAAGAGGAGGAGGGGGGAGGGGAAGGAGAGGAGAAGAAAAGGAGGGGAGGGGGGAAGAGGGGAGGGGGGGGGAGGGAGGAGAAGGAAGGGGGAAGAGGGGGGGGGGAGGGGGGGAAGAAGGGAAGGAGGGGGGAGGAGGGGGGAAGGAGGAAGAGGGGGGGGGGGAGAAGGGAGGGGGGAGGGGGGGGGGGGGAGGGGGGGGGGAGAAGGGGAAGGAGGGGGGGAGGGAGGAAAGGAGAAGGGGAAGGAGAAAGGGGGGGAAGACGAGAAGGAAGGGAAGGGGGGGAGGAAAAGGGGGGGAAGGGAGAAGGGGGAGGGGAGGAAGGGGGGAAGGAGGAGAGGAAAAAGAGAGGAAGGGGGAAGGAGAGGGGAGGGGGGGCGGGGGGAGAGGGGGAGGGGGGAGGGAGGGGGGGAGGGGAGAAGGAAAGGAGGGGGAAAGGAGAGGGGGGGGGGGGAAGGAGGAGGAGGGGAAAGGGGGGGAGGAGAGGGGGAAGGGGGGAAGGGAGGAGACAGGGAGGGAAGGAGGAAGGAGGAGAAGGGGGGGAGGGGGAAAAGGAAGAAAGGGGAGAAGGAAAAAGGAAGGAAGGGAGAGGGGAGGGGGAAGGAAGGAGGAGGGGGCGAGGGGAGGGGGAGGGGAGAAGGAGGAAGGGAGGAGAGAGGGGAGGGGGGAGGAGAGGAGAGAGGGAGGGGAGAGGAAGAGGAGAGGGGAGGGGCGAAGGAGGAGAGGGAGGAGGGGGGAAGGAGAAGGAGAGGGGGAAGAAGGGAGGAGGAGGAGAAGGAGGAGGAGGGGAAGGAGGATCGGGGAAAGGGAGGAGAGGGAGGGGGGGGAAGGGGAGGAGGGAGGGGGAAGGGAGAGGAGGAGAGGGGGGAGGGGGGGCAGGGGGAGGGAGAGGGAGGGGAAGGGGAGGAGAGGGAGGAGGGGGAAGGAGGAGAGGGGGGAGGGGGGGAAGGAAGAGAGGGGAGAGGGGGGAAGGAGGAGAGGGCCGGGGAGGGGGGGAAGGGGGAGGAGGAGAGGGGGGATTGGGAAAGGAGGAGAGGGGGGAGGGGGTGAAGGGGAGAGGAGAGGAGAGGGGCGGGGCGGGGGGAAGGGGGAGGAGAGGGGGGTGGGGGGGAAGGGGGAGGAGGAGAGGGGGATTGGGGAAAGGAGGGAAGGGGGGAGGGGGGGAAGGGGGAGGAGGGGGGATCGGGGGACGGAGGAGAGGGGGGTTGGGGGAAGGGGGAGAGGGGGGATGGGGGAAAGGCGGAGAAGGGGGATTGGGGGAAGGGGGAGGAGGAGAGGGGGGATCGGGGGAAGGGGGAGGAGGAGAGGGGGGATTGGGGAAGGAGGAGGAGAAGGGAAAGGGGGCGACGGAGGAGTAGGAAAGGAGGAGGGGGGGGGGGAGGAGAGGGGGGAGGGGGTGAGGGGGAGGAGGAGAGGGGGGATTGGGGGATGGAGGAGAGGGGGGGTTTGGGGAAGGGGGAGAGGGGGGATCGGGATAAGGAGGAGAGGGGGGATCGGGGGAAGGCGAAGGAGAGGGGGAAGGGGAAATGGGAGAGGAGGAGTGGGGGGAGGGGGCGATGGAGGAGGAGACGGAGGAGGAGGGGAAGGGGGGGGAGGTGACCAGGGATGGTGGTGGCGGCGTTGGGGACGGAGGCGGTGATGGAGGTGGAGGTGGACACTGCGTAGATGAAGGAACCCAGTGGCCGGCCGCCGAATAGAGCTGGCCAGCTGCTGCAGGCCCCTGAGCCAATGATGGTGATGGTGGTCCCGCTGCTCCGCACGAGGGTCGAGAACTTGACCTTGATGTTGGCAACGGTGCGGTAGTTTGCTGGCAGGGCCACGCCGGACGCGGAAGATGGCAAACCGTCGATGAGGACACTCACGTTGCGGAGGCAGGCGAGCTCTGTAAGGAGCAGACGGGCGGCGTCAGGTGGGCGCCCTCAGAAGTTGCGCAGCTTTGGTCAGCTTGCATGGCTCTACTCTCACTGCCTATGAGCTCCCGAACCCTGAGCCGTGACAGGAATAGAGCGGGTCACTTACGCGAGGCTATCTAGATCTTCTCAATACCGTTGTTGAGCAGTGTCTGGTAGCAGATGGAGGTGCTGGGGGACAGGGGCAGCGCGTTGACCCTGAAGACCGCGGTCACGTTGTCGGTAGTAGCGACTGTGCTAATGAGCGACAGGGAGTAGGGTGAGCTGGAGGGCGAGTAGTCTACACAAGGCCCTGCGCGCATGGCAGTGAAGTGGGTGTTGCGGTCAGTCACGAACGCTTGATGGCGCGGTTGCGGTGAACGACCGGACTCACGCCCTTGTTGCTGCCACCAGCGTAGCGAGCAGTACCAGCAGCAGCTGGGCGTACGCCATCTAGTCGTCGCTGCGTGAAATAACTGGGTGCAATAATGCGTGAAATAACTGGGTGCACAGCTTTGGGCCCTACTCCCCCGGCCTCTGCGATGTCATCTATGGTCGGTGAGCGTGAGGGACGCGTCTCCGCGAAGCGTTGAGCCTAAATAATCCCAACGCATTCTACCGCTTTTCACCCTACATCTCACCACCCCACGCCAGCCGGGTGCATACCCAGCTCGCGGCCATCCCCTTGGCACGCATTATTCGTCTTAAGCCTGGGAGCAGGGGGCGATAGAGCTGTTGAGACAGTAGCGCTCAAGCGACATGCGGGAAGGGTATGTACGACAGGTCGGGCTGGTTTGCTCCATTTGTGAATCCCGCTTCTCAGGGTACGAATGCCCGCGCGCACTATCCCCTGACACCACGACCAATGAATTGGTAGCATACAACCAGTGAACTTACAGGAGGTTGAGAAGGCTGCGTGCTCAGACAATTTCCCCAGCTTCCTGCCCCCTCCAGCTGCCACCTGCTCGCCCCCAAGTCCGACCCTGCCTTCATGTCACTGCACAGGCTGTCAGGGTGCCGGTAGGCCTGTGGGCGGTGTGCACTTGACCCAGAACCGTGCAACCCAGCCATCAGTGCAGGCAGTAGGTCCTGGTGACCAGCTGTAGCTAGGCATGTGCCACAACTGCGGCCCTGAAATGCTGCTGCAGCCGCCACCGCTGCTGCTGCTGCTGCTGCTGCTGCTGCTGCTTATAATGGTACTGCCCCTATTCATCGCCTCTTGCACTCTACTGCCCAAACCTGCACACCTAGTGAACTGACTAGCAGAGACATGACAGGCCAGCTGCCTGATGGCCATGTATTGTCACTGCTCATACAAAACGTTGCCCTGCATGACTTTGAGCGCAACGTGCATGAATGCAATACGTTAATCATGAACGCATTACTGCCCATCATTGTCAGCTCGCATTGCTGGTAGCGCATGGTGGTCGATGGGGCTGGGCAGTCCGCAGAAAACCTTGGCTGTTGGTGATGTACCTCACAGGCGGCAACAGGCAGCACCCACCCCCTTTCCTACAAACCGCCCCGCCCCGCCCCGCCCCGCCCCGCCCCGCCCCGCCCCGCCCCCGCCCCGCCCCCCGCCCCGCCCCCCGCCCCGCCCCGCCCCCGCCCCCGCCCCCGCCCCCGCCCCGCCCCGCCCCGCCCCGCCCCGCCCCGCCCGCCGCCCCCATTTAGTAAAGCGATTTGCAGCATGCATAAGGTGTTTCCTGCTTTTGTGGAGGACAGACAACCTTAACTTTTTCAGGCGTTCTGTAATCAGGCATGTATGTGTTAAGATTCCTTCACACTTCCCAAGCCAGTGGCCCCATGATTCACAACTGTTAGGGTGTTGGTCTGAAGCTCTTACATTTCCCAAGCCAGTGACAGGGATGGCCACGGTTCCGTCATCACCCATACCAAGCGTTCTGTAACACGATCAATCCTGCCAAGCTGTCGACTAGACTTAGCCCTTTTCCTACTGCGTCATGCCTAGGTCACGGCCACACAGCCCAGGAACATGCCCAGCCCTAATCACGAATCTCCCATGATGCATTATGCAGTATGTACACAATGTCAAGCAGGAGTACCACCTTCATGCACACCACATCTCATGCCTCATCGACTTGTTTAAACATCAACACCTTTCCCTACACCACCCATGGCAATGGCCCACTGTCATGATGGGTACTCCTGTGCTAGTTCACCTTACTAGCTACAGCCCGTCACCAACCCCACATTACAGCTCCAGCTCCAGCTCATGCCAATGATGGATGTCGCATAGAATGCTTGTTGGGTCCATGCTCACCTCCAAACCCATGCCGCCACTTAATGACAATCGCACCTTCCCTTGCGACCTGATGTAGAGGAATGGTAAGCATGGCAAAATCTGGTACGCCACACTCCCCTTGGCCATTGCGCTTAACCCTGGCCTAGCCAGGGGCAGGACATACTTTCATACCAGGTAGCATGGTGATCAGGGCTGATACGATAGTATTACCGCTTCAGCTGCTTTGGCTGGTAATGCTTACCACTTTGCTGGGGTACTTCAGGTAGCTGATGCTTACTGCTTTGCCACACATTAGCTGGCATCTTGCATTTACTCGATATGTGCATGGCATGTGCATGTTGACATCGTCATGATCTCCAGCGGATCTAAAGCTACCTCCCTGAAGCACGTACAGCAGCAGCAGCAACAGCAGCAGCAGTGGCATCATCACCATCACCATCTGTAGCAGCAGCAGCAGCAGCCAGCATGGTGGTTGGCAGCACAAGGCGCGCTGGGTAGCTGGGTGTGTAGCTGGAGTGGGATGGCCTTTCCCATGGGGATAGGGTGAGGGTGGTGGAAGCCTAAGGCCTGACAGATAGACAGACTGCTTGCACTTACTCCTGTTGTTCCGGCAAGTTCTTGCTTGCACTGATCTTTGCTGTTCTGGCTAGTCACCTCCCACACACCAAGTGGCCATGGCTGCATGGGTCAAACTCCACCACTCGTCTTCCCTGGCTGGCTGGACCCGTCAGCCCACAGCACCAAACACACACTAAGCCAAGCAACACGACTGCCACCAGCCTACTACCGGCCCAACCCAGCCTTCGTCACTGCCCAAGCTGAGCAGCAGTGGCAGCTGCCATCACTCACCATCAGGCAGCGGAGAGTGCACTTGCACTTAGCCTGAGGTCGATGCGGTGGATGTCACGTTGATGGCGGGCACACCACACGTCTGGCAGAAGTTCAGGACAGCACACAGGTCATACACATCATTTGGATACCACCAGCATTGCAGCAACACACAAGGTGCAAAGAAGATGCACCATGGAGCTGGCATGCAGTTGTGTTGTTTCAGGTCAGGTGCATGAGCCTACGGCGGACTGCAGTGGTGGCTACTTTGGCTGTGGCTGCTTTGGCTGTGGCTGGCCTGACAGGGTGTTGTCACAGGTCAGGTGCATGCCTCAATGCCGGCAGGGCAGAACACCCAAGGTCAACCACCCTGGCTGGTGGCATGTGTCAGCGGCATGCACAATGCATGACATGAGCCAGGATAGTCACTGCATACGCTCACAGCGACAATGGCAGCCTGTGCTGTTCTAGGAGCTGGTGCAGCCATGCATCAATTTGTCAAGGCATGGCAAGCTGTGTGCATCAGCTGCGACTGCAGCCAAGCACGAGCTGCAGGACTGGACAGTGCAGGGGAACAACATGACTCACAGGGCCGGTGCGATCCGCCAAGGGATAGTTCTCCACCACCACTGTGAAGGCCTGCCCTGCAGGGACTGTGAAGGTCAGCCGGGATCTTCCTTGACCACATGAACCAGCATTGTCGTCAAAGGAGGTCCTGCCCTGCGCTCAACACATGGCGCACATCAGTGCTGCCTGAGGCTCTCACTGAGGAAGCCTGCACATAGAACATGGCGCACACCAAGGGGGGGAGAGTGAAGCAAGCATCAGTTCACAGCAGCGGCGCACAGCAAGGATGGGTGTCCCATCAATATTCCAGGGCTGTCACCCCAGCGTCAGCTCAGTGCAGTGCAGGCAAGACACTGCGCACACAGCCACCTGCCCTGCAATGTGCCATCACACCTGGTATGACTCACAGGGAAGCAGCAGTGCAGTCCAGCAGCAGGGGGCTGCTAGCAAAGGACCACACTCACCCAACCAGCAGGACGAGGGCTGTTAGCAAAGGAACGCGTCCCCCTAGTGTGTGTGGTGTGTGGTGGCCAGTGTGCCTGCAGCTGCTGCCTGCTGTGCTCTGACTGACAACAATGGCTCAGACAGACACCCACACCCACAGCCTTGATGTGAACCCCTCCCAGCCTTCTAGCAACCATCACAGTCACCCACAGCCATGAAGCAACCCCTCCCAGTCAGTGACGCACCAGCGGGCAATTAGGGCATGAGGTGCCTTGAGTAGCGAACGCGAGAATGACAGTATCATATGGAAAGACACCGTTCACGCAGGTAGTGACCGTGATGGTCCGGTTGAAAGCAGCGGCTGCCAGCTGGTAGGTGTAGTCTGCTCCTGTTGTGATGTTCTGGCAAAGCTGACTGCTGGTGGTGTTGCAGGTTGACACGCTGGGGATGAAAGTACTGCTGCCAGTGCCCACGTAAATTATTTGGGGGTTGCTGCAAGACCCTGCGGCAAGGTAGCAATGCAGCTGACACCTTGTGACACAGCCGATGCACGGGGAGCAGAGCCGTTGCTGTGAGTTGACCACATGGGTGCGCTGCCAAGGAAACAAGGTCAATAGTGTGCCGCATGCAAGCCCTTCCTAATGGCCTGGAGAGAGTGCTCCACTCGCACTTACCCAATGGAGCTGGGGGAGGGGGGGGCGAAGGGGGAGGAGAGGGGGGAGGGGGGGGAGGAGGCGAGGGTGGTCCGGGGGATGGGGGAGGAGAGGGGGGAGGGGGGGGAGGAGGAGAGGGGGGAGGGGGGGGAGGAGGCGAGGGTGGTCCGGGGGATGGGGGAGGAGAGGGGGGAGGGGGGGGAGGAGGAGAGGGGGGAGGGGGGAAAGGAGGGAGGAGAGGGGGGAGGGGGGGGAGGAGGAGAGGGGGGAGGGGGGGAAGGAGGAGGAGGGTGGGGGGAGGGGGGGAGGAGGAGAGGGGGGAGGGGGGGAAAGGAGGAGAGGGGGGAGGGGGGGGAGGAGGCGAGGGTGGACGGGGGAGGGGGAGGAGAGGGGGGAGGGGGGGGAGGGGGGGGAGGAGGAGAGGGGGGAGAGGGGGAAGGGGGAGAGAGAGGGGGGAGGGGGGGGAGGAGGAGAGGGGGGGGAGGGGGAAGGGGGAGGAGAGGGGGGAGGGGGGGGAGGAGGCGAGGGTGGTGGGGGAAGGAGGGAGGAGAGGGGGGAGGGGGGGGAGGAGGGAGAGGGGGGAGAGGGGGAAGGGGGAGGAGAGGGGGGAGTGGGGGGAGGAGGCGAGGGTGGGGGGGATGGGGGAGGAGAGGGGGAGGGGGGGAGGAGGAGGAGAGGGGGGAGGGGGGGGAGGAGGCGAGGGTGGTGGGGGATGGGGGAGGAGAGGGGGGAGGGGGGGGAGGAGGAGAGGGGGGAGGGGGAGGGAGGAGGCGAGGGTGGATCGGGGGATGGAGGGAGGAGAGGGGGGAGGGGGGGAAGGAGGAGAGGGGGGAGGGGGCGAAGGGGAGGAGGAGAGGGAGGAGGGGGGGAAGGGGGAGGAGGAGAGGGGGGAGGGGGGGGAGGGGGAGACGGGGGAGGGGGCGAATGGGGAGGTGGAGAGGGGGGATTGGGGAAAGGAGGAGAGGGGGGAGGGGGGGGAAGGGGGAGGTGGAGAGGGAGGAGGGGGGGAAGGAGGAGGAGGAGTGGTGGGGGGGGGGGAGGAGGAGAGGGGGGATTGGGGAAAGGAGGAGAGGGGGAAGGGGGGGGAGGAGGCGAGGGTGGACCGGGGGATGGGGGAGGAGAGGGGGGAGGGGGGGAGGAGGAGAGGGGGGAGGGGGGGGGAGGAGGAGAGGGTGGGCGGGGGGAAGGGGGAGGAGAGGGGGGAGGGGGGGGAGGAGGGGGAGGAGGAGAGGGGGGAGGGGGGGAAGGGGGAGGAGAGGGGGGAGGGGGGGGAGGAGGAGAGGGGGGAGGGGGGAAGGGGGAGGAGAGGGGGGAGGGGGGGGAGGAGGCGAGAGGGGGTCGGGGGAGGGAGGAGGAGAGGGGGGAGGGGGGGAAGGAGGAGAGGGGGGAGAGGGGGAAGGGGGAGGAGGAGGGGGGAGGGGGGGGAGGAGGAGAGGGTGGTCGGGGGATGGGGGGAGGAGGAGGGGGGGAGGGGGGGGAGGAGGAGAGGGGGGAAGGGGGGGAGGAGGCGAGGGGGGAGGGGGGGGAGGAGGAGGAGAGGGGGGAGGGGGGGGGGGAGGAGGAGAGGGGGGAGGGGGGGGAGGAGGAGAGGGGGGAGGGGGGGAAGGAGGAGAGGGGGGAGAGGGGGAAGGAGGAGAGGGGGAGGGGGGGGAAGGGGGAGGAGGAGAGGGGGGATCGGGGGAAGGGGGAGAGGGGGAAGGGGGCGAAGGAGGAGTAGGAAAGGGAGGAGGGGGGGAAGGAGGAGAGGGGGAAGCGGGGGAAGGCGAAGGAGAGGGGGAAGGGGGGAATGGGGGAGGAGGAGTGGGGGGAGGGGGCGATGGAGGAGGAGACGGAGGAGGGGGGGAAGGAGGAGAGGGGGATGGCGGTGGCGGCGTTGGGGACGGAGGAGGTGATGGGGGTGGAGCTCCAAGGGGGCAGCAGCGCACGCCCGTGCCCCAGTTGAACACTGCGTAGGTGAAGGAGCCCAGTGGCCGGCCGCCGAATAGGGCTGGCCAGCTGCTGCAGGGCCCTGAGCCAATGATGGTGATGGTGGTGCCGCTGCTCCGCACGAGGGTCGAGAACTTGACCTTGATGTTGGCTACGGTGCGGTAGTTTGCTGGCAGGGCCGCGCCAGACGCGGAGGATGGCAAGCCGTCGATGAGGACTCTCACGTTGCGGAGACAAGCGAGCTCTGTAAGATGCAGACGGGCGGCGTCAGGTGGGCGCCCTGCGGAGAGTTGCGCAGCTTGCGGTCAGCTTGCATGGCTCTACTGCAAGCTATCTCAGGGGGCCTGTGAGCTCCCGGACAATGAGCCGGGACTGGGAATAGAGCGGGTCACTCACGCGAGGCTATCTCGAACTTCTCAATACCGTTGTTGAGCAGTGTCTGGTAGCAGATAGAGGGGCTGGTGGACAGGGGCAGCGCGTTGACCCTGAAGACCGCGGTCACGTTGTCGTTAGTGGCGACTGTGCTAACGAGCGACAGGGAGTATGGCGAGCTGGAGGGCGAGTAGTCTACACAAGAGCACCAGGGGAACGCCCTGCGCGCATGGCAGTGAAGTGGGGTGGTGCGGTCAGTCAGCTGCGAACGGTTGATGGCGCGGTTGCGGTGTACGGCAGGACTCACGCCCTTGATGCTGTCACCAGAGTGGCGAGCAGCACCAGCAGCAGCTGGGCGTGCGCCATCTAGTCGTAGCCTCGGAAGTAGCTTTAGATGTCGGGGTACACAGCTCGGGTGCCGGGCCCTACTCCCCGGCCTCTGCGGTGTCATCTACGCTAGTCGGTGGGCTTCGAGTATTGCAGAAGCCCTGAGGAAGCGTGAAGGACGCGCTCCTTCGTCTCCGCGATGCGATGAGCCTGAGAACGCTCATCGCTTTTCACACTACATCTTACCACCCCACGCCAGCTGAGTGCATACCCAACTCGCGGCCATCCGCTGGCATGCAGCGCGCGCCTAACCCTGGGAGCAAGGTGTCAATGGCTTGGGGGTGTTGAGAAAGTAGCGCACAAGCGACAGGCGAGAAGGGTGTGTGGGACAGGTCTGCGACAAGTAGGGCTAATTTGTTCCATGAGTGGAGCAGTGCACACTGCTCAGGGTAAAATGCCCGTGCGCATGATACCCTGCCCCCACGACCAGTGAATTGGTAGCATCGGAGGTTAGGTTAGCGAGCCCATGAATCTGCCCAGCCTCCTGCCCCTTCCAGCTGCCACCTGCTGGCCCCCAACTCTCACCCTGCATTCATCTCACTGCACTAGGCTGCCAGGGTGCCGGCAGGCCTGTGGGCGTGTGTGCACATTAGCTGGAATGGTCCCGAAACCCAGCCGTCTGTGCAGCCTGCAGGTCCTGGTCTTTAGCAGTAGCTAGCCATGTGCCACAACTGCGACCCTCAAATGCTGATGCTGCCACCGCCGCTGCTGCCGCCGCTGCTGCTGCCGCTGCTGCTGCTGCTGCCGCTGCTGCTGCCGCTGCTGCTGCCGCTGCTGCTGCTGCTTCTTGTATCACTGCCCCTTGCCATCTGCTACCCACGGTCTCCACACCTAGTGAGCTGACTAGCAGAGACATGACAGGCCAGTTGCCTGATGGCACTGGTCTGTTACTGCTCATAGGAGAGGTTGCACTGCATGACTGCACAGAGCAACATGCATGGATGCAACGCGTTAGTCATGCACGCATTACTGCCCGTCACCAGCAGCCACCTTGCATTGCAAGTAGCGCACGGTGGTCTATGAGGCTGGGCTCTCCGCATTAAAACATGGCTGCCGATGTTGCACCCCACTGGCAGCGCCTCTCCCCCCTCAATACAGACCTCCCCTACAGCCAGCGGGTGGGCTAGGCCTTCACATGTAGCAGCTCCCACTCTCCCCACACACTACTCATACATGCCTGCTACCGTGGCTGCACTAAGGCATGGCTGATCATAGCACAACTGCCACTGGATGGGACTGGAGCTCTATGGCACGGCTGATCACACTACAACTGCTGGTCACAGAGGGGGCTGGGCCAGCCGTTGTGCTGCCAAGGGCCCAAGGGCATACCAGTGTGAATGAGCAAGCAGCTACGGGACCGACTTCTCGCAAGTAAGCCGTGGGTTATCAGAGGCATAGCAACTGCAGCTTCACATTGTGCGGTGGAGGGGTTAGGGTTAGGGTTAGGGTTAGGGTTAGGGTTAGGGTTAGGGTTCTAACCCGCTGTACATCGTGGCACAGACGGCTAAGAGGCAGCGGCAAGTGGTTACATAAGGCAGAACAGTAGCGCTGTGAGTCATTGAGGACAGGGGGCATGGAGGTTGTTGGTCATTGGTGGACAAGAGCCCGCCCCCGCCCCGCCCCGCCCCGCCCCGCCCCGCCTAAAGTCACTCGCCATGAGCTGTGAGCTCAGCTGTGCCCGCAACTCTGGTGCTCAACTCCAAGCTTGGAGCAGATACACAATACAGCTGCGCTGCTGCCATGCCGTGCTGTGCTGTGCTGCTGCTGCTCTGCTGCTGCCGTGCCATGTGAAGGTGGTTATCCGACTCCGGCTGCTGAAGAATAGATGGTCGCACTAATGGTTGCATGGCTACATGGCACTAATGGCTGCAGACCCGCAGGTGCATGGTGCCAGAGGCCCACCCTGGCCGTGCTGGCAGCCAACCTGGAGGCTGTGAGGCTAGCACCCAGCCTCTCCCTGCTGAATGGCACCCATAGCCAGCATTTAGACTGCAGCAACCCCAAACCCCTGACCAAATGTGGCAACCACCATGTACAGATGATGATGCTGATGCTGATGATGATGATGATGATGATGATGATGATGATGATGTTGATGATGTTGATGATGATACCGGTCTGGTATGGCTGCTGCTGTTGCTGATGGTTTCTGTTGCTGTTGATGTCAGCTATTGGATGCAGCTGTGAGGCTGCATCTCCTCGCGTTGTAGCCTCCTAGGCGCTACTAGCTGTAAAGACCTTTGCGGCTGTGCCAAGACGAGTCAGGCAAGCAGCTCCCATCCCAACGCTGAGGCACCATGCATCGTGCACTACCCTCGTTTGCCAAGGAGAGTCGTGGTGCTGCGCCTTTCCCCAAGCTACTGCACAGATTGGTCCCTCGTCCTGTCTCAGCCAGATACACAGAGTCAATTCCCTCACAAATGTGGACGAGCAAGAGCTCGAGCCAGTAGCTTGACACTACACGTGGGAGGCACACACACCCAGATGCGCAGAGTTGGGAGGGAGGCCGTAGGGCCGTGGTTGTCGATATCGGGACGTGCCAACCAATTGCCAACCGCTCCGCTCCGCGCCGACTTCGCCTTTGGACGTCGCAGAGCCTATTATATCGTTAGTAATGGCTGCCTCAGGGGAGCCGGAGCTAGAGAGAAAGAAGCGAAAACGGAACCGGGGCAAGGGGAAAGCAGCTGCAACCCCTAATGGTGCGTCTGGTGGGCAGCTAACATGTGGTATGTTAAGTTCAACCGCCGTCAGCCGAGCCCGCCTGCCACAGGTGCAGAGTTGGGTCTGGCAACTGATTACCAAGGGGCACCGGAGTCCAACCAAACCCAAAGAGTTGCCGCAAGTGAAGTGCAGCCCAAGGCGAAGGTTCGTTGCTCAATGTGCAAACCCCACTCCCTTGTGCATCACCGTCAACTGCACTGGCTTGATGCTTGCAGAAGCTCAAGTCTGAGCCGCAACACAGCAGAAAGTCAGCACCTGCACCAGCAGGCAAGCAAGTCAGTACAACAGGTGCCAAGGAGCCCAAGCCGAAGCTGCTCTCTAATGCCAAAGCCAGCAAGACAGCAGCAGCGGGCCATGGCGAGCTTGGCAAGCAGGCATTGACAAGCAAAAATGACAAAATCTCAGCACCTAAGCAGGCAGCAGGCATTGAGTCAGAGGATTTGACTGACACTGAGGCAGCAAACCCTTCCCTTTCTGAAGAGGAGGAGCAGGGTGAGGACGAAGACGAGGATGACATCCCAGCCTCCGTTGCGGCTGCTCGTGGGGCCCGCCCTGCTGCTGCCCCAGCTGCCCGCCAGCTTCCCCCCAGCACTGCACCAGCAGCAGAACCTGGCTCTGGCCCGGAGGCAGCAGGCGGGGCGGCAGAGGTGGAGCGCCATGAGGCCCGCGTGTCAGGCATCATGAGCACCACCGCCTTCGCCAGTCTAGGGCTGTCCGCCCCGACTGCCAAGGGCGTGGAGGAGATGGGGTTCACCCACATGACAGAGGTGCAGGCGCACACCATCCCAGCGCTGCTGTCCGGCAGGGACGTGCTGGGGGCCGCCCGTACTGGTAGGGCTGGGGCCCTGACCTGACCTGACCTGACCTGACCTGACCTGACCTGACCTGACCTGACCTGACCTGACCTGACCTGACCTGACCTGACCTGACCTGACCTGACCTGACCTGACCTGACCTGACCTGACCTGACCTGACCTGACCTGACCTGACCTGACCTGACCTGACCTGACCTGACCTGACCTGACCTGACCTGACCTGACCTGACCTGACCTGACCTGACCTGACCTGACCTGACCTGACCTGACCTGACCTGACCTGACCTGACCTGACCTGACCTGACCTGACCTGACCTGACCTGACCTGACCTGACCTGACCTGACCTGACCTGACCTGACCTGACCTGACCTGACCTGACCTGACCTGACCTGACCTGACCTGACCTGACCTGACCTGACCTGACCTGACCTGACCTGACCTGACCTGACCTGACCTGACCTGACCTGACCTGACCTGACCTGACCTGACCTGACCTGACCTGACCTGACCTGACCTGACCTGACCTGACCTGACCTGACCTGACCTGACCTGACCTGACCTGACCTGACCTGACCTGACCTGACCTGACCTGACCTGACCTGACCTGACCTGACCTGACCTGACCTGACCTGACCTGACCTGACCTGACCTGACCTGACCTGACCTGACCTGACCTGACCTGACCTGACCTGACCTGACCTGACCTGACCTGACCTGACCTGACCTGACCTGACCTGACCTGACCTGACCTGACCTGACCTGACCTGACCTGACCTGACCTGACCTGACCTGACCTGACCTGACCTGACCTGACCTGACCTGACCTGACCTGACCTGACCTGACCTGACCTGACCTGACCTGACCTGACCTGACCTGACCTGACCTGACCTGACCTGACCTGACCTGACCTGACCTGACCTGACCTGACCTGACCTGACCCTGACCCTGACCCTGACCCTGACCCTGACCCTGACCCTGACCTGACTCCTGACCCTGACCTGACCTGACCTGACCTGACCTGACCTGACCTGACCTGACCTGACCTGACCTGACCTGACCTGACCTGACCTGACCTGACCTGACCTGACCTGACCCTGACCCTGACCCTGACCCTGACCCTGACCCTGACCCTGACCCTGACCCTGACCTGACCTGACCTGACCTGACCTGACCTGACCTGACCTGACCCTGACCTGACCTGACCTGACCTGACCTGACCTGACCTGACCTGACCTGACCTGACCTGACCTGACCTGACCTGACCTGACCTGACCTGACCTGACCTGACCTGACCTGACCTGACCTGACCTGACCCTGACCCTGACCCTGACCCTGACCCCGACCCGACCCGACCGACCGACCCTGACCCTGACCTGACCTGACCTGACCTGACCTGACCTGACCTGACCTGACCTGACCTGACCTGACCTGACCTGACCTGACCTGACCTGACCTGACCTGACCCTGACCCGACCCCGACCCTGACCCTGACCCGATCCGACCCTGACCCGACCCCGACCCCGACCTGACCTGACCTGACCTGACCTGACCTGACCTGACCTGACCTGACCTGACCTGACCTGACCTGACCTGACCTGACCTGACCCGACCCGACCCGACCCGACCCGACCCGATCCGACCCGACCTGACCTGACCTGACCTGACCTGACCTGACCTGACCTGACCTGACCTGACCCGACCCGACCCGACCCGACCTGACCCGACCCGACCTGACCTGACCTGACCTGTTGTGAAGTAATCTGAACTGACTAGTCGACCTCACGTCACACCTAGCCCTCTCAACCCCAGCAACCCGCAGCCAGTAAAACCCAGCCTGCACAACCCCCCCTCTCTCACACTTTACCCCTTACTCTCCCCTCTCCCCCCTCCTCCCTCCCCCTCACCTTTCAGGGTCTGGCAAGACGCTGGCGTTCCTCATCCCCTGCATCGAGCTCCTCTATCGGGCTCACTTCAAGCCAAGGAACGGCACCGGAGCCCTGGTCATCTCCCCAGTGCGGGAGCTGGCAATGCAGGTGAGGGGCAGGAGGGGCAGGAGGGGCAGGAGGGGCAGGAGGGGCAGGCAAGCCTAGCTATGGTCCCTAGGGCAGCAGGGCAGGCAGGGTACGGAATGCCTCAGCCTTTAAAAGCTAGGTACAAAAAGCCACTCCTTTGGCCCCTGTCCCCTGACCCTGACCCTGGCCCTGGCGCCTTGACGCCCGCCCTCCCTTCCCCTTCATCCCCTGAGCTCCAACCCCCTGCCCTGCCCTGCCCTGCCCTGCGCCCAGATCTACGGCGTGGCCCAGGACCTGATGCGTCACCACAGCCAGACCCACGGCCTGGTCATGGGCGGAGCCAACAGGCGCACTGAGACAGAGAAGCTGGTCAAGGGGGTGAACCTGCTGGTCACCACTCCGGGCAGGCTACTGGACCACCTGCAGAACACCAAGGTGGGTGCGGGGCACCAGCAGCAGCAGCAGCAGCAGTAGTCAGAGCAGTAGCAGCAGCAACAGCAGCAGGTGGGTGCGTGGTAGGAGCCAACACCAGCAGCAGCAGCAGCAGGCATGGTGGTCGTGGGGCAAGGAGGGTAACAATGTGGACAGAGCAGCAGCAATAGGCATGGTGGCAGTGGGCAGGGTGGGCAAGGTGGGTACGAGGCAGCAGCCAGCAACAGCGGTAGTCATAGCAGCAGCAGTAGGCATGGTGGCAGTGGAAACGTGAAGGGTGTGATAAGGGCGCGAGCGGCAGGTGTGGGTGTGAAAGTAGCAGCAGTGGAGGTGGAAGGGGTGGAAGTAGGCATGGGTGGCAGCAGCAATAGCAACAGATGTAAGAGGCAAGTGACATCGTGCTGTCACGCTCTGCACAGGCGGCCTTGTGTTTGAAGTTATGGGCCATTAGGAATGAAGCCAGGGCAGGTCCTGGAGGCTAAGGAGCTGCTGCCGCTGCTGCTGCTGCTGCTGCTGCTGCTGCTGCTGCTGCTGCTGCTGCTGCTGTGCTGCTCTGACAGTTTGCAGTTTCATTGCCATTGGGAATGGAGCCAGGGCAGGTCCTGGCGGCTGTCGCTGCTGCCGCTGTTCCTGCTGCTGCTGCTGCTGCTGCGTGCTGCACTGGTGGCAAGCTCAGCTGCTTGTTGCCAGCAGTGAGGCACAGTTGCTGGTGCCGCTCACTGCCTAGCCACGTGTCAGCACAGGGAGGTGGTCAATGAAGCAATGCTGAGTGATGAGGCCACTGTGCTAATGCCACTGTACAGCCTGGCCATTACAGCCAACAACTGCCAGCCAACCTACCTAGTCAGTCTAGGCACCCTACCTAGTCACACCTGCCAGCTAGCCTAGTGGGCAGTGCACGGCTTTGTCTGCTGGCACTCATGGGATCCAGCCACATCAGCCCTAGCCAGGGAGGACGTCTCTGATCAACATCTGTGTGTCGCAGCAGGCAGAGGCCTGAAAATAGCAGGCAGACGCCATGTCGTGGTGATGGCAATGGCTAGCCTGCCTCTCCCTACCTGCTGCTCCATCTATTGCTGGGTGTGCCCCCTCCCCCACCTGCTGCTCCATGCAGCTCCTGGTGTCCCCCCATGACCCCATGTCATGTCCCCCATGTCATGTCATGTCATGGTGAGGGTGACGGCCACCATCCAGCTGCTCAATCCAGCTCCTGGTGCCCCCCAGCCTGCCTCTCCCCCCTCCACTGCAGGGAGTCTTGCAGGCTGCAGCGCAGGGAGTGGGCAGCTGGTGCTCACTGCCTAGCTGGTGCCCACTGCCTGGTGCCCACTGCCTGGTGCCCACTGCCCAGCTGGTGCTGCTCACTGCCTAGCCATGTGGCAGCACAGGGAGCCTGACTGTATGTGTGCGTGTGTGTGTTGCAGCAATGCCTACAGGCAAAGGCAGGGAGGTGGGAAGCCTGCCTACAGGCCATGGCATGGTGTGCCGCTCCCCCCTGCTCCCACTCGTGCAGCGCAGGGAGCTTTGCAGCCCATGTCGTGGTGTCACGACCATGTCGTGGTGTGCCCCTCCCCCCTGCTGCCCTGCCCCGTCCAGGGCTTTGTGTACCGCAACCTGGCCTGCCTGGTGGTGGATGAGGCGGACCGCATCCTGGAGATTGGGTTCGAGGAGGAGATGCGGCAGATCATCAAGATCCTGCCCAAGGAGCGGCAGACCATGCTGTTCAGCGCAACACAGACGAGCAATGTAGGCGCGCCACCTCCCCCACCAGCAGCCCCCCCACCCCACTCCCCCACTCCTGCCCTCCTCACCCCCCCGTAGCGTAGGCAAGCCACCTCCCCCCCAGCAGCCCCCCCCCACCCCACTCCCACACCTCCTGCCCTCCATACCCCCCCGCACCACCCCTTAACTGGCCGCATGCTCAGTGCTGCTGATCAGCTGCTGTGGGGCCACTGCTTCTAGCTGGGTGCTGTGAGACACACCTTGCTTGCCTGACTGCTGCTGTTGCCACCGCTGCCACCACCCCTGCTGTCTCTCCAGCTGTGGCTGCTTCCACCCCCTCACCCTACTGCTGCCACCCCTTCACCCTGCTGCTTCCACCCCCTCACCCTGCTGCTTCCACCCCCTCACCCTGCTGCTTCCACCCCTTCACCCTGCTGCTTCCACCCCCTCACCCTGCTGCTGCCACCCCCTTCACCCTGCTGCTGCCACCCCCTCACCCTGCTGCTGCCACCCCCTCACCCTGCTGCTGCCACCCCCTTCACCCTGCTGCTGACGCGGTCAAGCCGGCTGCAGGTTGAGGACCTAGCCCGGTTGAGCTTTAAGACCGCCCCCCTGTATGTGGGGGTGGATGACAGCCGCACCGCAGCCACCAGGGAGGGCCTGGAGCAGGGCTACTGCTGCGTGGCCGCAGCGCAGCGCTTCCTGCTGCTCTTCACCTTCCTCAAGAAGAACCTGCACAAGAAGGTGGGGGAGGGGGAAGGGGAGGGGCTGGGGCAGGGGCAGGGGCAGGGGCAGGGGGTGGGGCAGGGGGTGGAGCAGGGGCAGGAGCAGGGGCAGGAGCAGGGACAGGGACAGGGACAGGAGCAGGGCCGGGGGCAGGGGCAGGGGCAGGGGGAGACGCACCACCCCCCCTTGCAGCGACCCCCCACTATGGTCTGGATACCTCCTTCCTTACCACCTTTTACTTGTGCAGGTCATGGTGTTCTTCTCCAGCTGCGCATCCGTGAAGTACCACAGCGAGCTGCTCAACTACATCGACATCCCAGTCAAGGACATCCATGGCAAGCAGAAGCAGCAGAAGCGCAGCACCACCTTCTTTGAGTTCTGCGCTGCAGACAAGGGCATCCTGCTGTGCACGGATGTGGCGGCCAGGGGCTTGGACATCCCAGGTGGGTTAAGCAGTGGGGTGGGTGGGGTGGGGTGGGGTGGTACTGTTTCTATTCAGGGCCATTGGGCAGTAGGGCGGTGAGGCAGTATGTGGCGGCCAGGGTCTTGGACATTTCAGGTGTGCTGTTGAAAGGAACACACACCGGAGCAGTGCAGGGACTGGCATATGGCCATTCAGGCTAGAGCAACACGCTCATGGTGCGCAACAGGGCCGTAGCAACAAGGCCTCAGACATCCCAGGTGGGCATCCCAGGTGGGTAGGGCGGAAGGCCAGGCCAGGCTAGGCCAGGCTAGGGGGAAACATAGGCACTGCAGTGCAGGGTAAAACTGCAGGGATGCAGGGAGGTGCCTGGGAAGCTGTCCTTGCAAGGGTTGGAATCGACACTGACCTAAGATGTCGTGGTGTGTCACGCTGTTCTGCGTGCTGGCCTCAGCTGTGGATTGGATCATCCAGTACGACCCGCCCGATGACCCGCGCGAGTACATCCATCGCGTGGGTCGCACTGCGCGAGGCAAAGACGGTCGCGGCCGCGCGCTGCTGCTGCTGCTGCCCGAGGAGCTCGCGTTCCTCAAGTACCTGAAAGAGGCGAAGGTGAGGTGCAAGGGGTTTGCTCTGGAGGGTCGGGATTCAGTAAGCTTTACCCCAGCACCCTCAACCTCAACCTCAACCTCAACCTCCTGTGCCTTCGTAGCTTGCTGTCTTTGTAACCAACTCCGACCCAGACTTGCCCCTGCTTATTACTTGTGCATAACTCACACCCTCAACCATATCTGCAGAGGCACCTCACACCCCTCACCTCACACCAACCTCTAGCCAGCTTTTAGGTTGCCAGCTTGAGCGGTGTGACCCAAATTCACACTCTCACACCCACTCACACTGGCCCCCTGCTACCTGCCCCAGGTGCCCCTGAACGAGTACGAGTTCCCCACCCACAAGGTGGCCAACGTGCAAGCGCAGCTGGAGAGGCTGGTGGAGAAGAACTTCTACCTGCACACCAGCGCCCGGGACGCCTACCGCGCCTACCTGCTGGCATACAACAGCCACGCCCTCAAGGAGATCTTCAATGTGCACCGCCTGGACCTGGCGGTGAGGGGCTGTACCACATCACACATCGGCTGCTTCACCTGTGTCTGTACTGTATCTGTCCATCAGCGTTTTGCATCACCAGCCAACAGCACACCCCACAACACCTACCCACCTCACTGCGCCCCAACCCGCCTGGACCTGGCGGTGAGGGGCACTGGCCGTGAGAGGCTCTGGCTTAGAGGCACTGGCGGTGAGAGGCTCTGGCCGTGGCCTTGACATTGACACTCTGACACTGACACTGACACACAGACCCTGACACTCACCCTCTGACCTGGACTCTCTGACACTGACCCTCTGACCCTGACACTCCAACACTGACGCTGACCCATTGACCCTGGGCCTCAAACACTCATCTTACATCACTGACACGCTGACCCTGGCCCTGGCCTTGACCCTGATGCTGACCTTGAACCTGACACTGACATCAACCCAGTGAGCTGCCCCGTGTCGCTGTTGTCTTGCTCGGCCAAGAATAGTCTTAAGGGTCGCCTTAAGAGTCACCTTTCCCGGTCGCCCTCCCCTAGTGACGCTTTATCTCGCACCCTCGCGCAACCTTCTTCACAGGCGTCTTAATTTGTCACACACAACCTAATTGCCCGCCGTCTGTGCCCTCGCAGGCCGTCGCCAAGTCCTTCGGTTTTGCCGTGCCCCCTCGCGTGAGCTTGTCCCTGGAGAGCAAGTCCAGTCACACCCGCAAGGCCGCGAAGCTCATTGCCGCGGTGGGAGCCAAGGCCGGCAGGATGAAGCAGGGGTCCGGCCACTCCTTCAGTGCTGCGAATCCCGGAGGCAAACGCGCAGCTGGCGACTCCCGCCAGTTCGCTCGCATCTAAGGGTCCGACCGCCCGCCCGCCGACTTCCGTCACTTCTCACACTTCGCGCGCATCCAATGATGCGAGTATTCTAGCCACCAGCAGTAGCTGGGGTGCGTGGCGAAGGCTGGAGCGCACGAGTAGCCAATCGATTTCCGCCTACTCACCGCTGGCATCCCGCTCTGGCAAAGAGGGGTCCGCCCTCAAATGTCGACACCTGGGACGACAGGGGGGTGAGCTGAAGGAGCCACAGCCACCACTGCAGCAGCAGCTGGAGAAGCAGTGAGGGCGAAGGATGTGCCCCTGGAACGTGCCACTTGGGCTGTCAGCTGTGACAGGGCTCTGGGTACTAGTAGTTGTTCCACTAAGGAGGCAGGGCTTGGGTGGAGGAGGCTGGAGTTGTAGGCTGCACCTGGGGGTGGGACACCTTCGGGGTTTGGGCCAGGGCCAGGACTAGAGGATAGGTGGCTTACACCGTTTAAGCCGTCAGCCATTAGGCTGCTTGGCCGCCCTCCCCCTCTAGGGGTTCGGGGCCAGGGCCAACAACCCCGCCAGGCACCAGGTGATGCAGCAGAGGCAGCAGGCAGTAGGGCCAGGGGCAGCAGCGCAGGCGCAGAGGCAGCAGGCAGCAGGCAGTAGGGCCAGGGGCCTTGGGGCTGCGGGAGGCAGCAGCCCTGGGAACCAAGGCTTGGGGCAACACACCCGCCAGGGCTGAGGGCCAGGGCCAGATGCTGCTGATGGTAGCCACACCGCTACAACTGTCAGCCTAGAGGTGGTCTGGCTGGTAAGGTCGTGTGCAGTGCAGCAGCTGGTCCCATGAGGGGCTGGAAGCTCCAGTTGGGTTTGTGGTGGCTGCCGCCATACTGATCTCTGACCAAGCAACACCAATCAGCATCGGCATCCCATGACATGGTTGCCTGGTGGCTTTGAGTTGATGCACCCTACACGGCGCGCACACACCGGGCTGTTGCTGCGAGGGAGGCATGGTGAGCAGATGAGCTGTGCAAAGCAGCTGCCAGCCACCTTGTCTTGGTGCCGGCAGAGGATGCGGTGCTCATGTCAGCTTGCTTCAGCAGGGCGCTGTAGCCTCGGGGCTTAGGGCAGCTGTGGGTCTGCAGCCAGGTCACACTAGGCCATGATGACAGAAGTGGTGCCTGATCATGCGGGTCAAACCATCGGCATCGTGAGCATCAAGGACTGGGGGCGTTGGGAGATGATGCCATCACACTTGATTTGAGTGACGCCATAGTTAGTGTGGAGAAGGACCTAGTTGTACACCCAGTGCCAGCGTCAGTCCCTCTACAGCAACTGGGATTGACTAGCGCACTAAAGGTTAAGAGTGAGGGAGAGTGACGCGGAGTGTAAGCTGGAGCCACAGCGGGGTAAAGCCTCAGCTGGAATCAGCTGCACAGCTCAACAGACAGCCTGGCAAGGCATGGCAGCTTGGTATTGTGTGGCTGCTAGCATGCTAAACGTTCATCACACAAAGCAATCTGGCCTTGTGTGGCTCATAGCCGGCCTGAGTACTCATGGTCAGGGCCTCCCAACCCCCTTGAAAAGGGGGTGTGTCCGTTTCACGCGGTTTATTTCTCGCACAACTTGCGGATTGATGAACGAAGCACATCAGTATGTAGAGGGCTCACTTGGCTACACGCTACGGCTGTCCTGAGCGTCCATGACTATGTATATGATGCACTGCTTAGGCGTGAACCCGGCCTATGTTTTGTGGGCAGATATCACCATGCACGCCTCCTCCACCCTCGACCTTCTTAATGACGCCGTGATGAAGCAAACGCAAGTATGTGTGCAGTCGCGCTTTGTGTTGCGATGGCCGAAATCGCGAGTTTGAAATCTAAGAAGCTGAAATGCTTCTTTAACGCACCCACACCACTGCTGATGTTGCGTCTAAACCAGCCGCATACTTCTTAACATCTATTAGCTTTCACTCGTCATTTGTGTCGCTCGCGCTGTCACGCGTAAGACGGAGTGGTTGTATGCTCTAGCGGTTCATCAAGACACTATGTGCACCCTTCACTTCTTGTTACAGTAGACTATGTGGCCTGATAGTCAAACTGACCGCGGGACTCTTCATACTTGAGCCTTTTCTGCTCGTTTCCCCGGTTATGTGCTTTGTTCGTTGTAGCAAGAGCATTTGCGTAGGTGCGAAGCCTTCGTTGTGTCGCTACATCGTTTTGGGACATCACCACCGAGACATGTGCTTCGGTCCACAGTGCCATGACCTGTTGCACTCCCTCGCACCTCGTGTCCTCCCAGCTGGCCCCACTCGCACCTGCAGGCCTGTACACTCCATAGCAAAGGCCCCTGGCACTAGAGTTTGTTAACAGCTTTTGCTTTAGCATCAATCCATGCCGTAGGTGCATGCCACAACGTGCATCCCCCACTGGCTGGGTACAGTAGATAAGCAACAAGTATCTAAAGGCAAACATCTAGTAGGACTGCAAGCACCCATCGCAGATGTGGTAGCAGAACACCCTTCCCGAGCAACTGCAAGTCTTGCCTTATGGCCACAACAAAGCCCCATACTAGCACCCCATGGCAGGGCAAGATCTGTACACTCCATAGCTAGGCCTGGTCTCTTGTCGGTGGGGCTGCCACGCTCAGCAATGTGCTTCTGCACGGCCTTCTGCCAGCCTGCCACCAAGGTGTTGCCGACTGGCTGATCCCGGGGCGGCACCTTGTGGTAAAGGAGGTAGGCCCTAAGCTGCTCGCGTGTGAACCGGGTTGCCTCCTTGGCTGAGGTATTGCTGTAGTCTGCACCCCGTGCGTGTTGTTGGAATGCCTGCTGCAGCTGCTGCAGGGGGACCTGGGTGGGCACATTCAACACCATCTTGGCGTTCCCGTCTACCATGCACGCAGACTCCTCCGTCTTGCGTGCTGCCTTGGCCTCCCGGTTGTCGTCTGCTGAGGTTGTCTCCTTGTCACGCTTCTGCTTGCGGAGCGTGAGGAGCCGAGCCTCAAAGTCTGCCAAGTCGATGTTGGCGAGTGCCCCCGGGTCGAGCTTATTGTTGATGCTGCCGATCATGGCATCCAGCCCCTGCTTGGCACTGTTGCCGTGCTTTGTGTGTTGCAGGCTGGACTCCACTGCGTGGTTTGAGCTGGGTGCTGCCCCAAAGAACTCCACTAGGTGTGTGCGTAGGCCTAGACTGCACGGCTGGCCTGCTGCCAGCTCCCGGATGTCGTCAAGGAAATCCTCCAGCGTGGCATACGGGTCAAAGACGGCTGGGTCGAATGGCAGAAACTGCTGCCCGCTTGGTGCCTGCCGCCGCCCCCCCTGCTGTTGCTGCTGCTTCTGCCGCTGGTGCACGTCCCACTCTTGCAGCCTCGTGTCCCGCTGTTTCAGCACCTGCTCAGCTGCCTTCTGTGCGTACAAAGCGCTTGAAGAGCCCATGGCTGCCAGCAGGTGAGGGAGCTGGAAGAATAGCTGGCTGTGTTCGTACAAGTACTCGTACAGTGCCTGGATGTGCTTGTTGATGAGCACAACGAGCTTTGGCTTGGCAGCCGCCCATTGTTGGGGGCCTTCCAAGGCCAAGGGGTTGGGGGCAGAGGCAGCAGCTGTGGGGAGGGAACCAGCGGCTGTATGGCTGGAAGGGGTTGTGGCGACAAAGAGCCCCTGAGCATGCTTGAAGATGTATGGGAAGCGCTCCTCCGCGTCTTGCGTTGAGGCGTCCAAAAGGTTGTCCAACAGCTGCTCCACATGCCGTGCAAGCTCAAAGGCGTGCATGCCGCCCTCTGTGGCCACCCACCCGAGGTCAGGCATGACGAGATCTGTGTCTATGCATGCAGATGAGATCTGTGTCTAGCAGCAGCGAGCACAGGTCTCCTGCCCAAGCTGGTGCTGCCTTGCCCTGCCGCTCCATGATGCCGGTGACTGCAGCGGTGACCGGCTTGAGCACGCGAGTGAGGGAGGAGCAAGCATCTACATAGCTGCCCCATCGAGACTGCGAGGGCTCGCTGGGCTGGGCGCAGTGCTGGACACTAAGCCCCAGCAGGTCCCAGTGCTTCTTGGTGAGGCTGCACAGCTGCTCAATGCTGAGGGCTAGCTGCGCTTGCAAACCCTGTCTGCCCCAGCCCTCTGCCTTGCCCCATGTTGTCATTGCCTTGTGCAACGCGTTGTGAATCTGGTGGCTGACACATGGCCAGAAGATGATGAGGGCCAGCCCTTGCTGTCTGCGCAAGGCATTGATGCTGACAGCCAACCCGCTGATGCGCCCAATATTGCCAGCTGCGCTGTCCACTGTGATGCTGGCTAGAGACCCCCATACCCCTTGCTTCCTGCAGACGTCCACAAACTGCTGAACAGCTGGGTATGACGAGCTGTCCGGACACTTCCTGACGGCCACCACCCGCGCCTTCACCTCAAGTTGGGGGGTCGGAGATGACATCTCCTGTACCTCAGGTGTGCGCGCAGTGGGCAGGGGGGCTGGGGCAGAGCTGGGTGAGCCAGCCGCAGCACGGGTGGCATGTCAGGCAGAAGGGCAGTGAGGAGGTGCTGGGAGGTGGTGGTAGGCAGCTGGGCCTGCTAGGGTGGGCTGCTGGCAGGTACAGTGGGCAGGAAGGGTCAGTGGTGCTTGGGCTCCTGCAATTGACAATCCATGGCTCACTGAGATTTGAGAGTAATATTGACTATTCTGTCTCAGCTGGGCATATGAGTAGAGTAGCTTTGATTCGGGGGACAGCATAAAAATACGACATCTCTCTGAGTTTTGGCTGGATTACTGCAAATCCTACCTGCTCAGTGGAGCCGCAGCTGAAGCTTGTAAAGCCCATTTAGGTGTGCCGTGATGTACTCGGAAACTCCTGCATCATCAGATGTTCGTCGGGTAACCTGTGCTGGCGGCCATCGGCGCAGGAATAGTGGGAACTGCTGCGTGTATGTCACCTCGCGGGCTGGCAGCAGCGCCTATGCGTAGAGCACCAACAGCACGCCTGTACTGCGCGATGTCTTGAGGGTGGCCGGCGGATCCCAACCACCCTATCGACCACAATTGAAGCAGCTGCTGGTTGCTGCCGCAACTAGAGTCCGCGTTAAAGCCATGCCGCGCAGGGCTAAAGCCATCGGCCTGCTTCAGGAGCAATCGGTCGCATGTGACGGTCTTACATGCCAAAACATCAGAGTTGGGAGGCCATGAGTCATGGCACGCGATGAGCTGTGCCAGAGTTGCGTCATCGAGGGGGGTGGGTGGGAGAGGGGAAGGAGAGAGCACGGTGGAGGCTCAACACATATGGTGGCTGTGATGATGTTGGCGTCATGACATGCAACTGGACATGCGGCTGTCCGTCATGGCCACGCTCAGGTGCATGCGACGGTGTTGAGGAGAAGATAAGAGCCACCCTAGTGTAACACAGCTGGCCAACGGCGTTATGTGATAGGTGGCCGTCAGCTGCTTGGCCGTGTTATGTGTGAATTGCATAGTACGTGTCCATATTTTGTCATGTTGGTGTCCATTCCGCGCATTTGAACACGACAGTAATTTTACGTAGTAGTTATTGACAATGTAGTATAATGGGTGACAGCTGTTGCATAGCAAGGTTGCTAGCAAGTGCCTGGCTGTAGATGTTAGTAACAAAATGAGGAAATTGCTAGGCCATACGGGCCGTACGTGTCAGTGATAGAATAATAGAGTGCGCGACAGTTATTGCCTAGCAAGGCAAGTGCTAGGCCATTCGTGCCAGGCCAGAGCGCATGCTTTCAACCCGACACGGGTGAACATGCGCCCCGCACATGTCGCCGCCTCCATGCACGCTGATTGTCGCTGCACTCCGCGCGCGCGCCTTGCACGGAGGCAATGGCCGATCGGCTGGCGGACCGCGTGGCTATCATTACGGGCGGGGCGAAAGGCATCGGCTTGGCCTGCGGCAGCGTGATGGCCAGGCAAGGGGCTAAAGTGAGCGCCTGGGACAAAGCAAGGCGGCACCAAACCCAGCGACACGAGACAACAGCCGCCTGGCCAGAGAGCAGCCACAGCGCAGCCAGAGAGGCAGCTAGGGGGCACTTGGAGGGCAGGCAGGGGGCAGCCAAGGGCCAGCCAGGGGCTAGTGGGAGGGCAGCCAGGGGCTAGTGCCACTAGTAGTGGGAGGGCAGCCGGTGGGCAGCCATGTTGCAAATGCTGGCCAATAGCTTCTCAGATCAGCCACCGACCACCAGGCCAGCCAGAGGGGCAGGTAGGCTGCAATCGGAGGGCAGCCAGGGGCCAGCCATGTAGCAGTGGGCGCGCAGTGGGGGGACAGCCAGGGTGGCAGCCAGGGATCAGATGCTAGCCGTAAGCTGCAAACATTAGCCACTAACCACCAACCATCAACCACCAACCACCCGGCACCAGGCCAGATCGGAGGTGCAGGACACAGAGCCAGGGACACAGGCAGTGATGGCTCACTGCCCTGTCCCTCACCAGGGTTAGCTGGCAGCTGCAGGGTGGGGCAGGGGGCACAGGCAGGTGCGCTGCGGCGGTCTGCCATGCCTTGCCCTGAGCTGCGTCCAGTGCTGGGTGGTGTGCTGTCACCATCACTGCCCTGCGTGCCACAGTTTGCAGAGGGCCCCTGTTCAGTGGCTGAGTTGTCTGCCCTGCGCTGTGTCTGAAGCTGGGCTGGGTGTCGCTTAGTTTGTAGAAAGGCTGAGTGGTCGGTGAAGAGGTAAGTAGAGCGGCTGAGGTAAGTGGAGCGGCTGAGCTGGCTGGTGTGTTGAGGTTTGCGGCTTATGCAAGTGGCTGAGCTGGTGAAGTAGTGGTTGCCCTGCCCTGTGTCCACTGCTGCTGCTGGGGCCGTGTGGCTGCTGCTGGGGCTGTGCCAGAGCCTGCAGAGGAGCCCTGTTCAGTGGCTGAGTGGTGGCTGAGCTGCTGGGGCCACTGCCACTGCCACTGCTGTCCAGTGTCCACTGATGCTGCTGCGGCCGTGTTGTCACTGTCGCCGTCGCTGTTGTCGCCGTCGCTGTTGTCGCCGTCGCTGTGGTCGCCGTCGCTGTGGTCGCCGTCGCTGTGGTCGCCGTCGCTGTGGTCGCCGTCGCTGTGGTCGCTGTCGCTGTTGTCGCCGTCGCTGTGGTCGCTGTCGCTGTTGTCGCCGTCGCTGTCGCCGACTAGTGTGCCGCAGCCCGCAGGGGCCCGCTGCCTTGCTTAGTGCCGGTGGTGGTGCTGGCATGCGGCCTGCAGGTGGTGCTGGCCGACATTGACCTGGCCGGGGCACAGGCTGCTGCGGCCCAGCTGACGGCTGCCGGCCTGCAGGCTATGGCGGTGGGCTGTGATGTCAGGGTCAAGGCCCAGGTCAGTGCCTGTGTCCCATGCACCACAGGGACATCACACTACCACACACATACCCAGAAGTGTGACACACACTGCTCCCAGTGCAGTGGGTGGCCGTCCAACTTCCCCCCTCAGGGCCCTTACTTGGTGGTCGAAAGCTTTGTTGTATGCATGGCGGTGGCCATGCTGTTGGCTGGAGCATGGTGTGGGGGAACATGTGGGGGACTTGTAGTGTGACATTTCTCAATATGTGTGACGCACCATCTCATCACACTTCATATGACACCCGTTTTCATTGGGGCTTGAGGCTGCCGCAAGGGTGGCTCACACTCGTCACACCCTTCCCTGTCACTCTTTCCCACTCCCCGCACCCCTCCTCGTCACCAGCACTTCAGCCAACAATGCTGGTCCAGCCATGCCACACTCTACACACACACTGCCAGACACACCCTGACACCCTGACATCCCTCTCCTTGTCAACTTCCTGGGGCCTATGGATGAGATGGAGGTCACATGCCAGTTTCCTTCTGGGGCAAGGCACTTGTTTCCACCACCTGACCTTGCCCATGCCATGAACCTCGACCTGTCTTGTTCAGGAGCTAGTGATGGCAGCAGCTCTGCCGCAGGCCGGTAGCAATCAAGGGCAGGGCACCACACACTTTGTATGCCATGCCATCTCTAGTCAGCCACAAGCTGCCAACATTAGTTTGGGTGCGGTCTAATCGGTGACCTGAGTTGAGTTGAGTTGATGTGAGAGCAGGGGCAGGGCGCCACCAGCTCATACATTGTTGACCACGCCAGCTCTAGTCAACCACAAGCTACCACTAGCCGCCAGTTTGGGTGCAGTCTGGCTGGCTGTGTGCAGGTTGAGGCGGCAATGGCGGCGGCTGAGGCCTGGGGGGGCGGCCTAGACATCCTGGTGGCTAATGCAGGCAGGTGCCGGGCCCTGCTGACATGCTCAAAGGCACCCTCACCATCATCACCAGCATCATCACTAGCATCATCACATGGCATTTGCTTGTCGGCGTAGCTGCAGTGCATTACTTCAGCCATGCCATGGGTTTCCATGCCACGTGTTTTCATGCCATGTGTTGCCATGTGATCATGCCCCCGCCCCCGCCCCCGCCCCCCGCCCCCGCCCCCGCCCCCGCCCCCGCCCCCGCCCCCGCCCCCGCCCCCGCCCCCGCCCCCGCCCCCGCCCCCGCCCCCGCCCCCGCCCCCGCCCCCGCCCCCGCCCCCGCCCCCGCCCCCGCCCCCGCCCCCGCCCCCGCCCCCGCCCCCGCCCCCGCCCCCGCCCCCGCCCCCGCCCCCGCCCCCGCCCCCGCCCCCGCCCCCGCCCCCGCCCCCGCCCCCGCCCCCGCCCCCGCCCCCGCCCCCGCCCCCGCCCCCGCCCCCGCCCCCGCCCCCGCCCCCGCCCCCGCCCCCGCCCCCGCCCCCGCCCCCGCCCCCGCCCCCGCCCCCGCCCCCGCCCCCGCCCCCGCCCCCGCCCCCGCCCCCGCCCCCGCCCCCGCCCCCGCCCCCGCCCCCGCCCCCGCCCCCGCCCCCGCCCCCGCCCCCGCCCCCGCCCCCGCCCCCGCCCCCGCCCCCGCCCCCGCCCCCGCCCCCGCCCCCGCCCCCGCCCCCGCCCCCGCCCCCGCCCCCGCCCCCGCCCCCGCCCCCGCCCCCGCCCCCGCCCCCGCCCCCGCCCCCGCCCCCGCCCCCGCCCCCGCCCCCGCCCCCGCCCCCGCCCCCGCCCCCGCCCCCGCCCCCGCCCCCGCCCCCGCCCCCGCCCCCGCCCCCGCCCCCGCCCCCGCCCCCGCCCCCGCCCCCGCCCCCGCCCCCGCCCCCGCCCCCGCCCCCGCCCCCGCCCCCGCCCCCGCCCCCGCCCCCGCCCCCGCCCCCGCCCCCGCCCCCGCCCCCGCCCCCGCCCCCGCCCCCGCCCCCGCCCCCGCCCCCGCCCCCGCCCCCGCCCCCGCCCCCGCCCCCGCCCCCGCCCCCGCCCCCGCCCCCGCCCCCGCCCCCGCCCCCGCCCCCGCCCCCGCCCCCGCCCCCGCCCCCGCCCCCGCCCCCGCCCCCGCCCCCGCCCCCGCCCCCGCCCCCGCCCCCGCCCCCGCCCCCGCCCCCGCCCCCGCCCCCGCCCCCGCCCCCGCCCCCGCCCCCGCCCCGCCCCCTACTACCAGTGCAGTGCTTTGCAGGCATTGTAAAGGCAGCGCCCTTCCTGGACATGAGTGAAGAGGCGTTTGATGAGGTGGTGGCGGTGAACCTGAAGGGCGTGTGAGTCATGTGGCTGGGAGAGCTGCCTGCTGCTGAGTTGCCTGCTCCACCCCCTGCCACCATCACCCTGAGCTGTGTTTGACCATGGGTGGCATGGAGCCATGGTGAAGGGCAGGGGCTGGGATGGGCATGGGAGCAGGGGGCAAGGGGTGGGGGCTGGATTGTGATGGTGGTTGTGGTGATGGTGATGGTGGTGGTAACAGGAGCTGGGCCAGGAGCAATAGTACACTATAAAGTGGGTTAGAACTTAAACCTGAACCCAGTAACTGCACCTCAGCCTTGCCCAGCCTGGTGCAGCCCTCAGCCCCCCTGGGGTGTGCCACCTTCTGCGCAGCTTCCTCACCTGTCAAGCCGCTGCCCGGGTCATGGTGGCGCAGCGAACCGCCCAGCCTGAGCGCCCGCCAGGAGCCATCATCACCATGAGCAGCGTCAACGCAGTGATGGCCATCCCCAGCAGTGAGAGCCTGATCAGGCCAGCCTGCTGCTGCTGTTGCCTGCTTAGGCTACAGGGCTCTACAGCCAGCCTAGTTAGGCCACAGGGCTCTACAGCCAGCCTAGTTAGGCCACAGGGCTCTACAGCCAGCCTAGTTAGGCCACAGGGCTCTACAGCCAGCCTAGTTAGGCCACAGGGCTCTACAGCCAGCCTAGTTAGGCCACAGGGCTCTACAGCCAGCCTAGTTAGGCCACAGGGCTCTACAGCTAGCCTAGTTAGGCCACAGGGCTCTACAGCCAGCCTAGTTAGGCCACAGGGCTCTACAGCCAGCCTAGTTAGGCCACAGGGCTCTACAGCCAGCCTAGTTAGGCCACAGGGCTCTACAGCCAGCCTAGTTAGGCCACAGGGCTCTACAGCCAGCCTAGTTAGGCCACAGGGCTCTACAGCCAGCCTAGTTAGGCCACAGGGCTCTACAGCCAGCCTAGTTAGGCCACAGGGCTCTACAGCCAGCCTAGTTAGGCCACAGGGCTCTACAGCCAGCCTAGTTAGGCCACAGGGCTCTACAGCCAGCCTAGTTAGGCCACAGGGCTCTACAGCCAGCCTAGTTAGGCCACAGGGCTCTACAGCCAGCCTAGTTAGGCCACAGGGCTCTACAGCCAGCCTAGTTAGGCCACAGGGCTCTACAGCCAGCCTAGTTAGGCCACAGGGCTCTACAGCCAGCCTAGTTAGGCCACAGGGCTCTACAGCCAGCCTAGTTAGGCCACAGGGCTCTACAGCCAGCCTAGTTAGGCCACAGGGCTCTACAGCCAGCCTAGTTAGGCCACAGGGCTCTACAGCCAGCCTAGTTAGGCCACAGGGCTCTACAGCCAGCCTAGTTAGGCCACAGGGCTCTACAGCCAGCCTAGTTAGGCCACAGGGCTCTACAGCCAGCCTAGTTAGGCCACAGGGCTCTACAGCCAGCCTAGTTAGGCCACAGGGCTCTACAGCCAGCCTAGTTAGGCCACAGGGCTCTACAGCCAGCCTAGTTAGGCCACAGGGCTCTACAGCCAGCCTAGTTAGGCCACAGGGCTCTACAGCCAGCCTAGTTAGGCCACAGGGCTCTACAGCCAGCCTAGTTAGGCCACAGGGCTCTACAGCCAGCCTAGTTAGGCCACAGGGCTCTACAGCCAGCCTAGTTAGGCCACAGGGCTCTACAGCCAGCCTAGTTAGGCCACAGGGCTCTACAGCCAGCCTAGTTAGGCCACAGGGCTCTACAGCCAGCCTAGTTAGGCCACAGGGCTCTACAGCCAGCCTAGTTAGGCCACAGGGCTCTACAGCCAGCCTAGTTAGGCCACAGGGCTCTACAGCCAGCCTAGTTAGGCCACAGGGCTCTTCAGCCAGCCTAGTTAGGCCACAGGGCTCTACAGCCAGCCTAGTTAGGCCACAGGGCTCTACAGCCAGCCTAGTTAGGCCACAGGGCTCTACAGCCAGCCTAGTTAGGCCACAGGGCTCTACAGCCAGCCTAGTTAGGCCACAGGGCTCTACAGCCAGCCTAGTTAGGCCACAGGGCTCTACAGCCAGCCTAGTTAGGCCACAGGGCTCTACAGCCAGCCTAGTTAGGCCACAGGGCTCTACAGCCAGCCTAGTTAGGCCACAGGGCTCTACAGCCAGCCTAGTTAGGCCACAGGGCTCTACAGCCAGCCTAGTTAGGCCACAGGGCTCTACAGCCAGCCTAGTTAGGCCACAGGGCTCTACAGCCAGCCTAGTTAGGCCACAGGGCTCTACAGCCAGCCTAGTTAGGCCACAGGGCTCTACAGCCAGCCTAGTTAGGCCACAGGGCTCTACAGCCAGCCTAGTTAGGCCACAGGGCTCTACAGCCAGCCTAGTTAGGCCACAGGGCTCTACAGCCAGCCTAGTTAGGCCACAGGGCTCTACAGCCAGCCTAGTTAGGCCACAGGGCTCTACAGCCAGCCTAGTTAGGCCACAGGGCTCTACAGCCAGCCTAGTTAGGCCACAGGGCTCTACAGCCAGCCTAGTTAGGCCACAGGGCTCTACAGCCAGCCTAGTTAGGCCACAGGGCTCTACAGCCAGCCTAGTTAGGCCACAGGGCTCTACAGCCAGCCTAGTTAGGCCACAGGGCTCTACAGCCAGCCTAGTTAGGCCACAGGGCTCTACAGCCAGCCTAGTTAGGCCACAGGGCTCTACAGCCAGCCTAGTTAGGCCACAGGGCTCTACAGCCAGCCTAGTTAGGCCACAGGGCTCTACAGCCAGCCTAGTTAGGCCACAGGGCTCTACAGCCAGCCTAGTTAGGCCACAGGGCTCTACAGCCAGGGTGGCCTCAGTGCACCCACACACTGGAATACTTGCATTACACTTCCCAGCCTAGCACCCTTCACCCCACCCTCATGTGGCCCCTTTCAGCCCCAGTGTCCACCCCCAAACACCTGCCCCCCTCCCCTCTCGTCCTCTTCCTCCAGTTCCTCAACTAGTCTTCAGCCCTTACCTGGGCAGCTGCCCACCTACCCAGCTGTGCCCCCCTCTCTACTCCCTCCTCTCACTTTCCAAGACCACAGCCTCTCCCCACTCCTCTCCTTGACAGCCCCCAGCTCACCTGCCCCTGCATATCCTCTTCAGTGATCTGCCTGATCTCGTTTGGCCTCCATGCCCATGTGGGACACCGCTCCCCTACACAGCCCCTCCCTCCCTTCCCAACACAGCCCGTCCCTCCTCCCACCCCTTCCCACCCCCTGCTCCCCTGCATTTCTTCACAAGTGCCTCCTTGCTGCCCTCTGCCTTCCCTGCTGCATTGCTTGGGATGTGCCTCGCCTCATCTCTGGCTGTTGACCCAAGGAGGGCTTACCACGGCTCCCCTGCCCCTGCATCTCTTCATCATTGCCTCAAACAAGTGTAACCCTGCACGTCCATGCGTGCCTCACATGCCCTGATCTTGTGTGACCCTGCATGTCACTGTGTGCCTCCGCTGACCCTGCCTGCAGTTGCCGGCTATAATGCAGCAAAGGTCAGGGACCGTACCACCCCCTACCCGCCCTCCTGCCCTTCTGTCCTCCTCCCCTCCCACCCCTGCCCCTACCGCCCCTGCATGCACAGGGTGGTGTGAACGGGTTGACAAAGAACATGGCCGTGGCCCTGGCCCCCCACGGCATCCGGGTGAACGCCATAGGGCCAGGCAGCATCAACACGGACGTCCTGGCGGCAGTGGCCTGTGACAGCGCTGCGCTGGCAAGGTCGGGGCAGGCAACTGGTCAGCAGGGTGTAGGGCAGTGATCAGAGTGTGAGGGTAAGGCCTGGACGCGGCGGCGGCTGCTGCTCCTCCTACCTCCTGCTGCTGCTGCTGCTGCTGCCGCCGCTCCTGCTGCTGCTGCCACCACCACTGCCGCCGCTGCTGCCATTGGTGCTGCGGCACCTCTTTGCCTGTGTAACACTCATGAGTTGTAGCCACTTTTTTCACCACTCCACGAGGGTCCCGCTGAGCTGGGTTGGGGGTTCAAACCCAGCCAGGCACACAAATTTTACCAGGTTGGGAAAAGAGGGGTTTCTCAGTCCAACATGGCCCCGTCACGCAGGATACGGCCAGGAGGCGTCACCACATGTTGCCGTGCCCTGCAGGGTGTTGTCCCGCACCCCTTTGCAGCGCATAGGGCAGCCAGAGGAGATTGGAGACCTGGCCGCCTACCTTGCCTCTTCAGCCTCATCCTACATCACAGGTGACCTGCTCTGAACCACAGCCTGCCCACATCACAGGGTCACCTCCCAGAATACAGGTCCCAGACCCCACAGTTCACCTCTGAAGCACAGCCTGTCAACATGACAGGGTGCGCTGCCCAGATCACAGGTCCCCTACCTGGGGGCTCACCCTCACCCTGACCCTCATCCTCATCCTCATCCTCATCCTCATCCTCATCCTCATCCTCATCCTCATCCTCATCCTCATCCTCATCCTCATCCTCATCCTCATCCTCATCCTCATCCTCATCCTCATCCTCATCCTCATCCTCATCCTCATCCTCATCCTCATCCTCATCCTCATCCTCATCCTCATCCTCATCCTCATCCTCATCCTCATCCTCATCCTCATCCTCATCCTCATCCTCATCCTCATCCTCATCCTCATCCTCATCCTCATCCTCATCCTCATCCTCATCCTCATCCTCATCCTCATCCTCATCCTCATCCTCATCCTCATCCTCATCCTCATCCTCATCCTCATCCTCATCCTCATCCTCATCCTCATCCTCATCCTCATCCTCATCCTCATCCTCATCCTCATCCTCATCCTCATCCTCATCCTCATCCTCATCCTCATCCTCATCCTCATCCTCATCCTCATCCTCATCCTCATCCTCATCCTCATCCTCATCCTCATCCTCATCCTCATCCTCATCCTCATCCTCATCCTCATCCTCATCCTCATCCTCATCCTCATCCTCATCCTCATCCTCATCCTCATCCTCATCCTCATCCTCATCCTCATCCTCATCCTCATCCTCATCCTCATCCTCATCCTCATCCTCATCCTCATCCTCATCCTCATCCTCATCCTCATCCTCATCCTCATCCTCATCCTCATCCTCATCCTCATCCTCATCCTCATCCTCATCCTCATCCTCATCCTCATCCTCATCCTCATCCTCATCCTCATCCTCATCCTCATCCTCATCCTCATCCTCATCCTCATCCTCATCCTCATCCTCATCCTCATCCTCATCCTCATCCTCATCCTCATCCTCATCCTCATCCTCATCCTCATCCTCATCCTCATCCTCATCCTCATCCTCATCCTCATCCTCATCCTCATCCTCATCCTCATCCTCATCCTCATCCTCATCCTCATCCTCATCCTCATCCTCATCCTCATCCTCATCCTCATCCTCATCCTCATCCTCATCCTCATCCTCATCCTCATCCTCATCCTCATCCTCATCCTCATCCTCATCCTCATCCTCATCCTCATCCTCATCCTCATCCTCATCCTCATCCTCATCCTCATCCTCATCCTCATCCTCATCCTCATCCTCATCCTCATCCTCATCCTCATCCTCATCCTCATCCTCATCCTCATCCTCATCCTCATCCTCATCCTCATCCTCATCCTCATCCTCATCCTCATCCTCATCCTCATCCTCATCCTCATCCTCATCCTCATCCTCATCCTCATCCTCATCCTCATCCTCATCCTCATCCTCATCCTCATCCTCATCCTCATCCTCATCCTCATCCTCATCCTCATCCTCATCCTCATCCTCATCCTCATCCTCATCCTCATCCTCATCCTCATCCTCATCCTCATCCTCATCCTCATCCTCATCCTCATCCTCATCCTCATCCTCATCCTCATCCTCATCCTCATCCTCATCCTCATCCTCATCCTCATCCTCATCCTCATCCTCATCCTCATCCTCATCCTCATCCTCATCCTCATCCTCATCCTCATCCTCATCCTCATCCTCATCCTCATCCTCATCCTCATCCTCATCCTCATCCTCATCCTCATCCTCATCCTCATCCTCATCCTCATCCTCATCCTCATCCTCATCCTCATCCTCATCCTCATCCTCATCCTCATCCTCATCCTCATCCTCATCCTCATCCTCATCCTCATCCTCATCCTCATCCTCATCCTCATCCTCATCCTCATCCTCATCCTCATCCTCATCCTCATCCTCATCCTCATCCTCATCCTCATCCTCATCCTCATCCTCATCCTCATCCTCATCCTCATCCTCATCCTCATCCTCATCCTCATCCTCATCCTCATCCTCATCCTCATCCTCATCCTCATCCTCATCCTCATCCTCATCCTCATCCTCATCCTCATCCTCATCCTCATCCTCATCCTCATCCTCATCCTCATCCTCATCCTCATCCTCATCCTCATCCTCATCCTCATCCTCATCCTCATCCTCATCCTCATCCTCATCCTCATCCTCATCCTCATCCTCAAAATGCCTGTATGTGTGTATGTGTGTGTATGTGTATGTGTATGTGATGATGTTCATGCATGATGGCACCTAGCCTCCCTCCTGCCCGTGGCCCCAGCCCCTACCCTCCTCTGGGCTCAGCCGCAACTCCCTCTCTACAACCTCCAAGCTCTGACTGGCCTTGGTCTGGCCTGCCTTGCCTTGACCTTGACCTCAACCTGACCTCCATTGCCTTGACCTTGACCTCGACCTGACCTCCATTGCCTTGACCTTGACCTTGACCTTGACCTTGACCTTGACCTTGACCTTGACCTTGACCTTGACCTTGACCTTGACCTTGACCTTGACCTTGACCTTGACCTTGACCTTGACCTTGACCTTGACCTTGACCTTGACCTTGACCTTGACCTTGACCTTGACCTGACCTGACCACCCTGATTGAGCTGGCACCTGCCTTACCTCCATCACAGGCCAAGTGATCTATGCTGACGGCGGCCGCCTGGCCCTCAACTACACGGTCTGACCTGATGAACACTGGTGAACACACCCCATCTGCCGTCACTGCTGGGGTGGGCCGCTGCGCCGCGTTTGAGTGCAAAGTGTCCTCCCATGCAGCCCTGCACGCCTGCCGGCCTGCTGCCAGGGTGCGGGACAGCGTTCCGCTGCACAGCGCAAGGGGCGCTCGGTGCAGGCCGCCCTGCCGTTGCCTGACCCCTGGTGCACAGTGTGCAATACACACCTGTGGGCAGCTGCCTAGCCATTAGCAGCCAGACCCTGACCGGCTGTTGGCAGAGCCACCTTTGGCGTGGAAAGCTGTGCAGAGCAGCTGCTAGGCACCTGCGATGGTGGGAGCAGGCCGCGCCCTAGGCAGGCGGTAGCTCCTCCCTTATTGCACGCCGGTGTATACCGGAGTAATCTTCTTCTTCTTCTTCTTCTTCTTCCTTTGCTGCTGCTGCTAGGCACCTGCTCCTCCCGCCTTGCCTCCCTGCTCAGCTGAGACAAGGACTGCGGTCCCCTTGCCCCTGCCCCTCCCCTTCCTTGACAGGGGGCGCTGTGAGCAGCTGGTCAGCACCATCTGGCAGTCTCAGCTGCCCCTGGGCAGTCAGCTCAGCCTAAGGGACAGCCCTGACCCTCGCCCTCCCCCTCCTCCCCCTCCTCCTCCCCCTCGCCCTCCCCCTCCTCCCCTCCCCCTCCCCCTCCCCCTCCCCCTTCCCCTCCCCCTCCCCCTCCCCCTCCCCTTCCCCTCCTCCTCCCCCTTCCCCTCCACCTCGTTCGAACCCGGCATTGGCTGCTCCTATGGCAGGGACAGCAACTCCCCCTCCCCTCCAGCAACTGCTCCTCTCCCCTCCACTGCAGCCTCAATGGGGTCAGGTGACTGCTGTCCAGGCCTATCTGCTCACAGGGTAAATGACAGGGATGACAACCGCCCCCCTCCCCCTCCCCGCCCTGCGTGGTGGTTTCAGTGGCAGCGGGCAATGCCGGCAGTGTTGGCGCGGCGGGGCAGCTGCAGCCTAGCCTTACGATGATGCGTCACACTCTGCTGCTCGCCTATCGACAGCGTGCTGATCTAGCCGCTCAACCCACCTGTGTTGGGCTGTGAGGGTGTCATTAGTACTCAGCCCATCATGGTGGTTGTATCCATCTGTGCTGCCATGGAGCGGGCCCACATGCCCATCAGAGCAACGCAAAGCAGCTTTACCGCAAGGGTAATCAAAACCTGTTGTAATACTACCAGATTAAGAGTGCCTTGTGTACACCTTGTGACATGAAACTGGGTAGTCAAACTGTCTGTGCAGCCTCGAGCGTGTGGTGGCTGTGTAGCGGGTGTTAAATGTGTACCGATACAAGGCAATGCTTAAGCGAATGTATAGAGCGTGGAAAATACCATGTACCTGGCAAACCCCATGCTACTACTCCCCTGGAACTATGGTGGTTCGTAATGAACAGGCTATGCTACCCAGAATAAATTGCATTAGCTCTCACAGTTATCTTGTTTGGATGAGAAGCCTCTTGTGGAGTGTATAATTCCAGTGTATCGTGAGTAGAGCAGGTGAGCTCACATCCCAAATACACAGCAAAGCTCGCAGGAGGAAGAACAATAATTAAATGTGTTCCAGCTCGTGAAAGGTTGAACTACCATGTGTTTTGCGTTTGACGGATGTTTGCATGGACTGCGCGGGTTCCTGCGGCCCTTGCAGCCTAGGTAGAGGTGTGCGCAGGGCCGCAAACAGGCCCTGAGATACACAGGTCTTCCAACTCGATGGCCCCTGGGGTGCGCGTGCGCTTGAAGCTGACAAGCACCGTGACGCTACCGGTGCAAGGTGCGTGCGTCTGATACAGCAAATGAAAAAGCGAGGTATCTACCGGTGGGCCTGACCCCAGAACTCGCCCCGCAGGCGACCGGAGCAGCGATGCGCCCATCCAAGCTAAGGCTGCAGCAGGTCAGTGCCGTGTGCAAATGCCAGCAGGACGTGGGTTGGATTTGCGCGGTGCTGTACCGTGACGTGACCTCGACTTGCAGGCACACAGAAGCGGCTTCTTCTTAATGGCTACGTGCAGAGGCTTACATTCCCTGCAGCAATTGGTGCGCGTTCCGCACGAACGGAACCCGCAGGACTTGTCGGGCTCATTTTGGCCTGTATCTCTTTGCAGTCGAGTGCTTACGGAGCGGGGAGTGCAAGGATTTCTCTATTCTTCTGCCTCCGTGGGACGACAATTTGGTGAGTGCCAGTTTGTGTGCCAGCCTGTTTGCTACGTCTATCCAGGCATTACAAACGTGCAGCTGTGTGTACAGGACCTGCCTGCTGCGGAACCCGCGCTGCAAGGGGATGCGAGCCCATCCCAACTGGCCCGACCAACCAAGCGTTGCAGGAAAGCAAATCCCCCGCCAGCAGCGTTAGATGTCCCCTTGGAGCCCGACCAGGCGATGGAGGTCCAGCCTACGCCGCTGCAGCCCGTCAAACCAGCCAAGGTTGACCAGCACCCAGGCGACAGCAACTCGAATGAGGCAACTAACACAGAGCAGATACTGTACCCCCCTCAAAGCGTGTCCCCAACAGAGGTCAGCGCACAGCCCAGCCTGCCCAAAGCCATTCTGCGGTCAGCACCAGCCCTGCCGTTGCCAGCGCCCAGGGCACCTTCCCTCCCCCCTATGTTGCGGGGTGTGTCAACAGCAGCCCAAGCAGGGCCATCCACCCTGCTCCCCCCTTGCTTGCTGCACTTGCAAGGCGCCAATGACTCGCTGTCCAGCGCTTTCAACAGCCTGGGACCCAACGATCTGCTGCTGCCCAACAGCGTGTGCTGCCCTACTGGGCAGCAAGGCTCCCAGACTCACCTTGACTGGCTCATATCAGCTGCTCGAGCACGCAAGCGGGAAGGGGATGCCTTGCGGGGTTCAGGGCCCTGGCACATGCCCAGTGTCAGCTCCATGGTGGAGGCGTCGCTCATGTTCATGGAGGCGTGCGATGAGAAGCTGAGATGTCCGCCCAGCAGTCAAGATCGGCTGCAGAGGCAAGTGTGCTTGGGGTTGGGAAAGAGTCCTGGTCACAAGGTTGTAGGAGGCAGGGGTGGGGTGCCTGGTGCTCTTCAAGGGGACTGTCACCTCCTGCTCCCCTGCTTCCCTGCGCCTGCATCTGCATCTCTTCACCTGTGCCTTGCCTGATCTTGTCTGGTACAGGGTTGTAGGAGGCAGGGGTGGGGGGCCTGATGCTCTTCAAGGAGGCGGATGCTGTTGAAGTTCACCATCTCTGTCACACATCTTGACATGTCACTGCACAGGCTGCTGTGGGGTCCAGCCGTATATCCACATGTGGTGGCATGTGGCACAACGTGTGGCAGGGTCAGCAGGGGGTCCACCACGCCACCACCCCACTGCCTCACCCCCAGCATGTGCTGCCCTGACCTGTGGTGCTGCTATCCAACACCAGCTCATCTGCCTCCTGCCCCACACCACCCGACCTGTTCAGCTCACCACACCCCTCACCCAGTGATGCACCCTACCAGGTCTCCTCACTGACTGGCAAGGCGGTGGGAGGCGTTTGGCATGCTGTCCTCACTGCAGCCCTCACTGCAGACCCCACTGCTGACCCCTACTGCTGTCCCCTACTGCTGTCCCTAGCGCTGTCCCCTGGCCCCCTGATGTTTGCAGTATGGCATGCTGACCCACTGCTGACCCCACTGTGGCCCTCACTGCAGCCCTCACTGCTGCCCCCTGGTGTTTTGCAGTGTGGCCTTGTTGTACCAGCAGACCTCCAGCCTCTTGCAATGGACTTCCAGGGCCTGTGAAACCATGCAATCACGTGAGGCAGTCAAAGAGGCTCTGCGCATCCTGTGTGAACGGCTGACCATGACCTGCCTCTTGCGGGAAGCCCAGCTGACCCATGGCAGCCTGCGTCAGTATGCAGACAAGGTGGACCTCCTGGTGAAGACCCAGCAGCAGCGGAGTCAACAGCCAGGGACGACGGCAGCAGCACTGCCTCAAACAGCAGCAAAGCAGGTCCCTTGCACAGGCACACAACCCTCAGCAGCGGCAGCGGCAGCAGCAGCAGTGGCCAATCCCTCACAGACAGCAGTAGTGGCAGCGCCAGCCCCTCGGTTACAGTTTCCGCGCCGCACAGCCCAGCCTGCAGTGCCTGTTCAGGCATCCCAGCAGCTGGCCCAGCAGCGGCCTGACAGCCAGCAGCTCAGGCAAAATGGTCCGCATCGGGTCAGCCCAGCGGCGGTGGAGCAGGCAGCAAGCAAGGCAACGCAGCAGGCGCAGCAGGCAGCAAGCAAGGCAGCGGCAAGTAAGGCAGCAGCAGCAGCGCAGCAGGCGGCAAGCAAGGCAGCGGCAGCGGCACAGCAGCAGGCACAGCTGTCGCCAGTGGACTCGGTGACCTCTTGCCAGGAGCAGGTGGCCCTTGCGCAGTCAGCCGCACCCATGCCCCGGCCCGTGCAGATCAACGTGTCTGCGGAGCTGGGAGCCTTCCAGGGCAAGCTCTTGCAAGTGAGCACAGCAGGCGCAGCACAGTTGCCAGGGTGCTGGCCAGCTGTGCGACACTGAACTCCTGCCTTTGGCCTGTGGACAATTACTCATCACATGTCACCTACATCAGCTGTCATACCTCCATCACCACTGTCACCATCACCCCAAAGAGGCATCATCACCATTACGCTGGACATGTTGCAAGAAGGGCCCTATACAGGGCCCAAGAAGGGAAGCCCAAAGCCCGTCACGTAGCATCTTGTGGTGTCTGCTGCTGCGGAGCTACTGCAAGACCGCTGCTGTCATTGCTGCTAGTAACTTGTAAAGACAGCTGCCCATGCCGCTCTAGGCCTGCAGATACCCTGCAGCTGCTCCTGCTGCTACCCTGCTGCTGCTACTGCCACCTGGCTGGCCTGTGTCACCAGCCATCATTGTGCAGCAAAGCTGCAGACCTATGCCTGCGGTGGTCACGAGCTCTGCGCTGTGGTGGGCAGCTGCACTCACTTCTGCCCTGGCCTCACCCTTGCGCTGCAGAGTGGCAGGAGCGTCGCTAAGTACGCTGAGCTGCTCCGCAAATCCACGCTGGGCTTCCAAGCCTTGTTGGAGCGACCAGACATCCGTGCCAGTCAAGCAGCCAAATCTGCATGCATGCACATGGCAGCGCTATGCATGGACATGGGCATGGGTCCACCCTCTCGTGTGGTGGCGCATGCACGCCTGGCATTAAACAGCCTGAAGCAGATGGCGACGCAGTCATGACGTGAGGCGGGGCTGAGGGGTGTGCGCTGCAGTCCATTCAACTCAGCGCATCGTCTCAGCCCTGGGGCAGGGGCATGGCAGCAAGGGACATGGCGCCAGATTGCAGCCTGACCCAGAGGTTCAGTGGGCCGCACCTGGGCCGAGCAACGTACCTCGTGCTCTGGCCATGGCGCCATGGGCCATGGCGCCATATTGTAGCTTGACCCAGAGGTTCAGCACCTGTGCTGCCCCTGTGCTGAGCAAGGTACCTCATGCCCTGGCCCCACCTTGTCTCCCCTCATGCAGAGCATGACCAGGTGTCATGGTGACAACCGACTGCAGTTGCAGTTGGTTGCGCCGCTGCGCATTGCGAAGAGCTGGTCATTGGCTGATCTCGCTGACCGACTGACTGACTAGTGCCAGCCAAGCTGATATGCTGGCTTGCTAGCTGACGTGTCAAGAACACGGCTGAGATGTGCCACCACTTGCTGACTTGCTGTGGATTGACAGTACTGCTGCTCATCACTCAAATCCTTCCATGTGCAAAGCAGGCGCACACGCACCCACACACTCACACACATGTGCACCCCGATGGCAGTACAGGCTCCATTGCGCACGCCATCAACAGGATGGCTCTGCATCTGCACGTAACTGCAACCCAAAGAACGCTCCTCCTGATGAGAATGTGAGGGGCGCGTCTGTGGCTGAGGAAGCAGGTAGCATGGTAGCTGGCCGGCATCTGGCAATTAGTAGTAGGGGCACTATGACGGGCTAGGAGGGAGTTTGCATACAGTTGGTGTTGGTGCAGAATGATGAGGTGCCTTCCACTGCATGAGAGGTACAGACTGGCAGCTTGCTTGCTTGCTTCTCTACCCTTACTATGTGGGTGCTCCGAACTTGCTGCATTCATGGAGCAGCACACACTGTGACAGGGCACAATGCCAAATCGTGTTCGTGCATGGCATTGAGTCTGGGCGGAGTGTGGCTGTTGAACGACTGCTGGCGATGTACTGCATTGAGAAAGAGGTGTGCATGTTGTGCGCCCATTAGGAAGATTTGTGTCGGGCATGTGTGTTGTCGGGCTGTCGTACAATGAAGCTAGGTGGAAGTGAAGCTCAGATGTCGACGGCAATGGAGGGTCATTTGAGATAGAACTGAGCATGGTGGAGCACATGCAACCTGACCAATTGGCTGAAGTTGGCTTTAAACATTGCTTGAGAGGCATTGCTGGGCAGATATGATTCATTGTTATCTACATGTAAGGGACAAGGTGATTATAGTGGGTGACTTCTGCAGCAGCTGGGCCGAAATAGATTACTGTGTTGTTGTTTTTGCAATTGTTTCTCGCCATGACTAATATCAAGAAGTAGGGATGCAGCTGTGCCGCTAACGGAAAGCAACCTGCACCAGCAACAGTTCAGTACCAGCAACATGCACAATTGCACTTTGACAGCTGCGCCTTGATGCTGTCTAGCCATGCCTCGTTCGACGCCACTCCTTTTGACTTGTACGTCTGCTTCGTGATATACAGCGGTAAGTAAAACCATGATACGCCGTGCATCTTGGATTCGGTGATACATACCGGCACCTTGTCTTCTGCCGTGCTTTCATGGTTCTGCATGGCGCCCAACGGTCTGGTTCAATTGCGGGTATCTGTGCTATCGCCTGTATAGGGTAGCGGTAGATAGTCAAGCAAAGGCAGTAGGCTGGCGCAATCTATCAATCTCGCCATACGAGGGGGGATTTAGTAAAGTCTGTGTCGAGTCTCGGGTTAGTGCGGCAAGTAGTGCTGGAGCTGCTGCCTCGGCAAGATGATGATCTCCCCGCGCTCTGGGTGGGTGCGATGGGACACCTCCCACCTCCCAGCTGCGCACCAGCCAACTGCCAGCTTGTACTTGTGCAGGCGTCGAAAGCCTGCAGAAACAGCAGCTGCAATCGCCCTCGCCTGCACCGCTGCCCTGGCGTTGCTGGGACTTTTCATGGCTCGTCGCACCGTCAGCGCCCAACGAGCTAACATTAAGTCTCTTGAATCCCAGCTCAAGCACTCTCAGGTAACCTGTGCACACCACCGTACACCCAGCACACCAGGGGTACTCCCTGTACAGCTTAGTACCTGCCTACAGGATGTACTGCCTCCTTGCTGTCTTCACTCGTGGCATGTACCCGTTTGCTATGCAGGAGATGATAGCACATGAGAAGTCCTTGTATTCACACCTTGACTACGAATACAGGGCTGCTCAAAATGGTCTGCATGATGTGACTAGACGCCTGCATGCCAAGGAAGCAGAGCTGCTGGAGAAGGCAAACCAGCTGCGCTACGAGGTGCAGCTGAGCAGTTGGGCAAGCACGAACATGAGGCTCGAAAAGCTGTTAGCATGGGGTGTGCAACTGTGTTGACAGGCTACACTGTCAGAGCATGAGGGCCTGCCCCACATCCCTGCAATGCACGCCACTGCACTGTGTTATGCGACGCACGTTTGCACAGCATGAGGGGCAGTGCAAAGCCAGCGGGGCTTAGTGCTGTGCAGTGCACAGCAAGCGGCGATTGGTGCTTGAAAATGCACAGCCAGCGGGGCTCAGTGTCTGGAAGGGCACATCAGGCGGGGCTCAGCGCTAAACTGTGCACAGCAGGCGGTGATCAGTGCTGGAATGAGCACAACTCTGACCACAGCAAGGCGTGTGCACAAGCTGTTGTGCAGAAGGATGAATGGATGCGAGCCAACACCCAGCTGCAGATGACAGTCAGCGAGCTCCATGAGCAGTGAGTGCCTGTAAGCGCTTGCAGAAGAGTTGTAGATGACCTGGCAGCTGAAGCAGCTTTGATGAGGGGTGCACACTTTTTGGCTCCACAGCCATTGGCTGCCCCTGAGCTGCGCCTTGCATACCCTGCTGTGGCAAGCAGTGCAGCACAGTGCAAACAAGCCTGCCTATCCTGATCAGCACCTGGGCATGTGCTGCTGCTCCCAGGTTGAGCTATGAGCGTGCCATTGTGGAGGCTCACAAGAAGAAGCTGGAGGAGCTAGAGGCAGCCCACAGCAGCAGAGAAAAGGACTGGCATGATCTGGCTGCAAAGTGGAGGAAGTACGAGGCAGACGCAAACGCAGAGAATGCCAGGTGGGCTTCGTCAGCAGCCAGGACTGGCACCCACCGTGTCTTTAGACCTCCTCAGCCACGGAACAGTTGACTTATTGTGGAGATCTAGTTGGATGTGGAAGAGGTCACAGGCCACTTCAGACCCCAACCCCTACCCTACACCCTAAGCCTTACCCGCACTCCGAAGTCTCTAACCCTGACCCTGCCTCCCAACTTTTACCCTGACCTTAGCCATGTAAGCTGGCTGGCCAAGTGTGTGGGCACATTGCTGAAACGCCCTGCTCTTACTGCCCACTGTGCCGCCACGCAGCTGCAGCAGCACCCAGCGAGTCATCACCCACGTGCTGCCACCAAGCCCTGTGCCCTCCTGTGCCTTGTGCCACCCACAGGCTGTTGGCTGAGCTGGCCCACTTCCAGAAGAGCACGAGCATCCCAAAGCCTGCCACCCCCTTGCCCGAAGAGGAGCCACAGCTGCGGCCAGAAACACAGTTCAAGGCGCAGGTGGAGCTGCCCAAGGCGGAGGAGTACATCCACCCGCACCCTAAAGACCCCCCGGCAGCCAGCACCCACGGCCCAGCTAGCCATCTGACACCTGGCCAGCTTGGCACGCTTGGAGGGCAGGGCCAAGGGGAGCACATGCAGCAGCAGCAGCAGCAGCAGCCGCCCCAGCCACAGCCACACCTGTTGCCGCATGGCATGGCAGCTTCCCATGTGGACGGCCACTCTCTTCATGGCGGGCTCCACAGGGACTTGGCAGCAGAAGGTACACTGCAGTGCATGGGGTCAGGCAGGAGGGATGCAGGCTGGGGAAGGGGCAGGGTGGGGGCGGGCCAGGGCCAGGGCCAGGGGCAAGGCAGGGGCGGCCTGGGTCCTGCCTGGATGTGAGGTGCAGGCACCAGGCCAGGATGAGGGCCCTGCCTGGTGCACGGCACAGTGTCTGGCACAGTGTATGGCACAGTGCAAGGCAGAACCCCCACTCGTAGCCAAGTGCCACTGCTGAGCCTCCTGCACTGAAGTGCTGCTGCCGGCTGAAGCCTTGCCTGGCAGCCGCTGTGCCCTGCCCTGTCCTGTTGAGGCACTGTCTGCGCTGAGGGTTGCACCCGTCTACCGCCAAGGCACAGCCAGCACACCCACACCTTGGTGGCAGCTGTGATTTCAGCACCCAGCTACTGCCACCTGAGCTTACGCCTCCTGCCCTGCACCCAGTCCACAGACTTTGACACCAGACCTCAGATCCCACACTCCACCCTGTGCTCACACTCATTCCCTGTGACCCCTGCCCCTGCCTTGCCCCTGCCTTGCCCCTGCCTTGCCCCTGCCTTGCCGGCCCAGGAGCCCACCGCCCTGCCGCCCCTGACCCCCTGGAGTACCATCATGGGGACGCCTACCCGGCTGCGGGGGACTGGGAGGGAGGGGGCCACCACTACAACGAGCACCTTGACCCTCTGGACCATGTAGGCAGGCCCAGCGGAGGGGCTGCCAGGGGTCAGGGGTCATGGTTTTGGGGTGGGCGGTGAACCCTGACCCTGACCCTAACCCTAACCTTGACACTAACCCTAGTATAGTATGGGGGTGGCTGTCTGTGCTGACATGCTCACCAGTGGTATTGTTTTTCGTCCACGCCCACCTGCCCACATGACCACATGACCTTCAGTGTTTACAGCGCGTGAGCACGAGCAACCAACAGCTGCCCTGCCCTGTTGGCCAAATGGTTTGGGAGCTGTTTGGCTACTTGTTGGCCAAACTCAGTAGGCCACGTCCTGTGGTCCAACTGGTATGGTGGGGAGGTGCAGTGGCAGGGTAGCTAGCACATGCCAGCACATGTCCATTCTGCCCCCTCCTACTCCCCTCGATGGCCAGAGGCGAGCATGCCTTCTCCGCGAGAGCAGTCCATGGCTGCAAATGCATGACTTGTTGACTTGTGGTAACATGGTACATTGGCTGCAAGCCTGTTGCAGCTTGCATGCAACGGCATGACCCTGGGTGCATGCCTGGGTGCATGCAATATTTGGTCACCTGCTGCTCCTGGGCGTGTTTGTACCGCTGCTGCAGTACTGGGTTACAGACGGCTTTAACCCTGACCATGACACATTCCACGGCACGGACTGGCATTCAGGCTCGCCACCTCATGTACCTGAGGCCTGGCATGAGCGTCAGCATGAGCCCTACACAGGCCACTGGGACCCCGCAGCCCATCATGAGCCGCACACCGAGGAATACTGGCAGCAACACCCCCATGCATGGAGGGATCAGCACCATGAGCAGTGGCATGGGGGCCAGCATGGGCAGCAGCAGGGGGCCCAACATGGGCAGCTGCATGGGGGACAGCACTGGCAGCAGCAGGGAGGCCACCAAGCTGGCCTGCAGAACCAGCACCATGAAGGTGCACAGCAGCCAGCGATGTTCAGCCATGGACAAGAGGTGGACCCCAAGGTGCTGCCCTATGTCTCGCATGCTACCCCTCAGGCCCACCCCCAGCAGGCAACGAGGCAAGCACCTGTGCACATGCCTCCTGTTGCCAGCGCAATGCCAGGGTCCAGGCAAGGGCGATTACCTCTGCCACCCTTCCAAATGAGAGGCAAGCAGGGAGGCAGCCAGAGAACAGCCCAGCATGCATGACCTAAACTTTGGTTTGGCACTGCTTGGGCCGACACAACCGGCACGATCGTCAGCCTGGCATGAAATGCGAATGTTGCTGCTGCTGATCATGAGCAGTATGCAGCTGGATGGCGTCTGCCTATGCAGTTCTGTTTTACTGGCGCTCCTTGGGGGTGCCGTTTAATTCTTTGGGTGTTAGCATGGATTGCTACGGTGCTGACGGGAGCTTTGCAAGAAATCATTGTAAGCTTGAAGTGTCTGTTGCCCAACAATTCAGCCTATGGTGAGCATTCTTGACATTCTGGTCCAAAGTTGAGCGGGCGAGAAAATATCATCGTGCATGCATAATGTCCGGCGGCCATGGTGGCCAAAACTCTCGTACCTACAAGTTAGCCGCTGACTTAGCACGCCGCAACGCGCGCACCAGCAGGCCTGGCGGATCTGTGAAGGAGGCGACGGTGGGAGCGACAGTGCTGCACACTTCCGGCGGCATGTCTGAGGCTAGGGAGGAGGGCGAGCTTGACCAGGGGGCACCCGACTTCACCAAAAAGCATCCGCTAGAGCAAAGCTGGACGTTGTGGTTTGACAATCCCACAGCCAAGCAGACGATCAACAAGTTTGGGCAGACGCTTAAGGAGGTCTATACCTTCGACACCGTGGAGGACTTTTGGTGGTGAGCACGAGCGACGCTTGCGCTTGAGCTGGATTTGCCCGCGATGCTTGCTGTGACGTTGTTGAACCTGTGCAGCCTGTACAATAACATCAAGACACCCGGGCAGCTTCAGCCCTCAGCGACTTTCATGCTCTTCAAGCAAGGAATTCACCCCAAGTGGGAGGATCCTAAAAACGAGCATGGAGGCTGCTGGACAGCGTCGCTCAACAAGGGCACGTCGACCGTGAAGCAGCAGATTGACGCCTGGTGGCTGAACTCGGTGCGCAGCGGGCTCAGCACAGGTTTCAGCATCTCATGGTGCTCATCGTTGACTGGCGATGTCGCTGGTGCAGGCACTGGCGTGCATTGGGGAGCAATTTCCAGAAGGCGATGAGATTTGTGGGGTGGCTGTCAACATACGTAACAAGGGTGACCGCATTGAGCTGTGGACCAAGACATCGTCCAATGAGGCAGTGCAGGCAAGCTGCTCAGTCATCTAGAGGCTACCCATGCTGAACCGTCTCATCATAAGGATGCTCGGACACTAACTTTCTCATGTCTGTGGCGTTGTGTCATGCTACAGAACCAGATTGGGCGCAAGCTTAAAGAGTTCCTGGACATCCCAGACAGCATGAAGATTGGCTACTGCGTGTTCAAGGACAAGATCAACAACCAGAAGGCAAAGGACAAGTACAGCTGCTGAGCCTGTGTAAGGCTGGGGATACAGGCCAGCCAGCACACAACCCTCCTCACTGTGGCCCGCTGCCTGCGCCAAGGCAGCCAGAGCGCAGGCCTCTCATAGGCCAGTCTCCTCTGCCCTGGAAGCCCCTACTCAGCACCAATGCAGCGCAGTGGTCCAGCAGTGTGCGTGTTGCAGGCTCACACATTGAGTGGCTCGGAGGCTGAACAAGAGCATAGGGTAGGCAGCTGTAGACGTGCATACACAGCAGCTGACCTTTCCACAGTTGCCCAACCCTGTGTCTCAGTAGCAGGCTCACCCATAGGCAGCAGAGCACTCATGCAGGCTTCAAGGGGAGTGTTGTTGGATGTGTAGACATCAGTGCAGCATGTTGTTGCTGACATGGTTGCCTAGCAATCAGGGTTAGTCCTAGGGCAGACATCGCTGATGCCGAAGCTAGACAGCAACAGAACACGGGACAGCAAGCCATGTGATGGGGGCACGAGGTGTACCATGTGTGGGCTTGCATGGTGGCATGGCAAAGCATGCCCGCAGGCTCAAACGATTGTCAGTGCAATGCTGGGCCGTTGCTAGTTGGGCTAGTTTTGTGCTTGTCTGTCTACTGCTCGGATGCTTTGTCAAGCCTCGTTCTCTTGCACTGTTGTGCTGATGACGCCTGGACGGGTCCACCTGGAAGACATTGGTTATGTCGCATGTAGCTGCACCAACCAGACATCCTAGTCTGCTGCTGCTACGGTAATGTTGCTGTGTACTGTAAGCGAAGTGGAAGTTGACTCCTTTGCCTACGACTACTCACTGATGACGATAATGCATAGTCCTTCTGAGTCTGTGCGCTGCTTTGTGTTTGGAAGAGAGTCTTGTGTAGGGAGCGATCGGCCAACCAAAAAGTGTAGTCCTAGATTTCTAGGTTTCAGCCTAGAATTATATGTTTTTCTTCGTATAGCTTCGAGTACCTTTTCTTCTAGCCTAGAGTTCTTTTTCTACTAGCCTAGAGTTCTTTTCTAGGCAGACAAACTAGATTCTTTTAGGAATCCGTGCCACCTGGAATTGTTTTGGGCGTACCCTAGTCTTGTGGTGCCCACCGACATGCTTTGTGGGCCAGGCAGCTGCATGGGGTGCATGCCAGGAACGAAGAAGGATGCCTTGACCAGCGTCTAGGCTGTGTTGCTAACATGGTTGCACAGCGGTCAAGGTTAGCCCCATTGGGGACATTTGTGATGCTGAAGCTGGACAGCGACCCAACACGGGGCAGCAAGCCATGCGTTGGGGGCTCGAGGTGCTCTGTGTGTGCCCTTGCATGGTGGCATGGCAAGACGTGCCCGCAGGCTCCAGAGGGTGTCAGTGCAATGCTAGGCCAATGCTAGATCGTAAGTCCTGCGCATGTTAGTATACTGCTAGTATGCTTCGTCAGGTTTTGTCCTCTTGCACTGCTGCGTTGATGACGTTTGGCCCCACCTAAAGAACATTGCTTATGTCACATATATCATTTTCTGCTGCTGGTATGTTAATGTTGCTGTGTACTGTAAGCAAAGTGGACAGGGACAAATCAAGCAGGAGCTCGGCTAGTTGGCTGATGTACTTAGGCTTGTTCTTATGATGAGCCGAAGCTTTAGCCCCATCCTAGCATTGCGTTCGACGGGATAGACTATGCCGCCCCCGCCCCCGCCCCCGCCCCCGCCCCCGCCCCCGCCCCCGCCCCCGCCCCCGCCCCCGCCCCCGCCCCCGCCCCCGCCCCCGCCCCCGCCCCCGCCCCCGCCCCCGCCCCCGCCCCCGCCCCCGCCCCCGCCCCCGCCCCCGCCCCCGCCCCCGCCCCCGCCCCCGCCCCCGCCCCCGCCCCCGCCCCCGCCCCCGCCCCCGCCCCCGCCCCCGCCCCCGCCCCCGCCCCCGCCCCCGCCCCCGCCCCCGCCCCCGCCCCCGCCCCCGCCCCCGCCCCCGCCCCCGCCCCCGCCCCCGCCCCCGCCCCCGCCCCCGCCCCCGCCCCCGCCCCCGCCCCCGCCCCCGCCCCCGCCCCCGCCCCCGCCCCCGCCCCCGCCCCCGCCCCCGCCCCCGCCCCCGCCCCCGCCCCCGCCCCCGCCCCCGCCCCCGCCCCCGCCCCCGCCCCCGCCCCCGCCCCCGCCCCCGCCCCCGCCCCCGCCCCCGCCCCCGCCCCCGCCCCCGCCCCCGCCCCCGCCCCCGCCCCCGCCCCCCGCCCCCGCCCCCGCCCCCGCCCCCGCCCCCGCCCCCGCCCCCGCCCCCGCCCCCGCCCCCGCCCCCGCCCCCGCCCCCTGCCTGCTGCCACTGACTAGCCTAGAGCGGGCGGGTCATTTTATTGTTGCGGTAGGTCAAGCATGTTGCGACCAGTCACGAATCTGGTGTCGTGGGGCAGGGGCAGGACGGCTTAAACAATAAAGCGGCAGCCACAGAGAGGAGCTGCAGCGGGGAGGATCAGCCGGGAGGTGCAAGTGGGAGCCTGCCGCCTCACAACCACCCTCTCCCAACCCAACCCATCCCAGCCCAGGCCCTCCCAGCTCAGCCCAGCCCAGCTTAGCCATGTGCATGTGTGCATAGTGGGCCAGCCATGTGCATGTGTGTGTGCGGGCCGTGTCTTACACTGGCCAGGACTATCAGTGGGCTACACGTGTGCATGCTCATGTGCGGATGGCTGACCCAAAGTAGCCCGTGGCTTGCAGCCGCCCGTTGGTAAGCCCGAGATAAGAATGTTGTATGGGCATGGGCACTGCAAGCTAACCCGAGAAAAGTCGACCCAACCATTACCGCCTTGAGGACTCGAACCCGTGTAACACCCGTGTAACCCGCATATGTACCAGTCAAATGTAGGCTTAGCCTTGCCCTCCAATGCTACTTGCTCATTGGTTGTGGGCAGGGCTGTGCGACCAAGGTGCCAGTACGGTGGACAATGGGCCTAACCGTTCATAGCTACCACATGCACCTACCCCATGGAGGGGCATGGCATGCCTCACGATTCTAGCACAAGGTCAGCTACTATTTGGCAGCCAAGGTCTATTACTAGCTGGCTTGTACCGCCCCCTCGTCCCTCACTAGGGCCTCCATTTGAGTCGGGCCACTAAGGACCACTAGGGACCACGAGTGCCTACGACCTACACTGTTGCCTGACCCTGACGGCTATAGTCTAGAGTTGGCATGACCTGCATGCACTAATGGCAGCTCAAGAAGGGGGCACACACGACTGTGCCGCAGCAGGAGGCTGCTGCTCAATGGCCTTGGGTGGGTGGTCTCGCAGCCGCTTGTAGCCCAAACCTTGGTACTCCTTGCCCTTGGCTGGAAGAGCTGGCAAGTGCGGCCACTAGCACAGCTCCAGTGGGCGCCACCTGCTCTCCCCAATGCGCTGCATGTTCAGCGCTGCATTGAAGTCCCCATTCAACCACCTGCCCGGCTGTGGTGCTGGCTTGGCTTTGGCATCCTTGCCCTTGGTTTTGCCTTCGCCCTTGGTGGGCTGGGTGGGCTCAGCTGCCTGCTCAGCCTCAGTGCGCTTGCTGCGCTTGGCTGGAGGGGGAGTGCTGGGCCCAGGCTCTGAGGCTGCTGGCTGTGTGGCTACCTGGCTGCTGCATGGGGCCTGTGGGGGCTTGCGTGGTGCCACTACCGAGCACCACATTATGCCCCGCACCGACTGGTCAAACTGCTGGCTCCAGGCTGGGCGCAACAGGCGGTGGTGTACCTGCCCTGCTGGGGGCTTCCAGTCCGCAGGCCTGGTGGGCTGTTCATGGTCCAGCTCCTGCTCCAAGGCTGTTGGCCATTCACTGCGGAGCTGACCCGGCTTGTGCGGTGCTCATCCACAAGCACCACCCTGCCCCGACGCTGGTCTATGCCCCTGGGCCAGCACACCACCATGCAGCAGGCCCGCAACACCGCATCAGCACCTCACCTCCCTGGGTGCCAATGCCAGCTGCACCAAAGAACACCACCAGCTCCTTGGCAACTGCAGCCATGCACACAAGGCACACATGGTGGCTGACATGGTGGCATCAGGTTAGGCATCGCACAGTCAACTACTCATCATGCTCACTTCATGCACAGTCGACGACGCTTTCACTTCATGTTCAACTCACCTCTCAGTTTCCTAAGCACCCACCCTCCCACCCACCCTCACCTTCATGAAGAACTGCTACAGCGCCCAGTCCTGGGCTCCGTACAGCCTCAGCCCCTGCCGTGCCCAACACGTGGGGTCCAGGTACACCTCCCACACCACGTCCCAGGTGGCCAGGGTGACGGTGATGTGCTTCAGGTTGGCCTCCAGGGAGGTGCCGGCTGAGCTGGCTGCTGCCAGGTGCTAGAGGTGGGGCTGTCATGTCTCTGCTATTCAGCTCACTAGGTGTGGAGGGCGCGAGGAGTAGATGAAGAGGGGCAGTGATACCATTAGCAGCAGCGGCAACGGGAGTGGCAGCATTTCAAGGTCGCACTCGTGGCACATGGCTAGCTACTGCTGGTCACAAGACCCAATGACTTGCACAGCTCCTCATGTGCAGGGAGGGGGCAGGAGGGAGGATAGGACATGGAGGCCTATTAGTTTGAGTCGCAGCATGATCACATAGTATTTATCTCGCAGTAATCTCACATGAGACATTACAATCTCACATGAGGGCAAGCACATGAGGGCAAGCCGCACACAGTCGCACACACAGCGATGTTTCGTCACAATTGCAAGCTGTGCCAGTCTACGTAATGTGCACACCGCCCATAGGCCTACCAAGGGGATGGCCGCGAGCTGCACTAGGCTGGCGTGGCGTGGTGAGATGTTTAGCGAAAGGCAGTGGGAGTTCTTAGGTTTCACGCATCGGGAATACGAAGGAGCGCGTCCTTTACGCTTCGTCAACCGCTCGCACAGCTCAGAGAGAAGTATAGATGGCATTGCAACAACGGCCCAGTGCTGTGCACTATGGCATTTCCGATTGAACCACGCGGCGACGACCAGATACTACGCGGCGACCAACAGATGGCACACGCCCAGCTGCTGCTGGTGCTCCTCGCCGCGCTGGTGGCAACATCCAGGGCGTGAGTCCTGCCGTATAACGCAATCGCGCCATCAACCGTTCGCAGCTGACTGACCGCAACACCCACTTCACATTGTGGGTGGCTGTTTAAGCCATTGTTGTCTGTCAGACCATGCTGCAGCTGCAGGCACACTGGCCACCACACACCACACATGCTTAGTGAGTGCGACCCTCTATAGCCCACCTGTTGCTGGACTGCACTGCTGCTTTCCTGTGGTTCGTGCCAGGTGTGACGTCACAATGACACATTGCAGGGCAGGTGGCTGCGCGCAGTGTCTCGCCTGCACTGAACTGAGCTGGAACTGGGTTGGCAGCCATGACACAATGATGTGTAATACTCACCCTTGTTATGTGATGTGGGCTGTGGGCATTGGCTATACACCACCCCCCTGGTGTTCGCCATGTTCTATGTGCAGGCTGGGGCTGCGTCTAATGATGTTGACCATGACACATGCAATGCCCATCCTTGCTGTGTGTTGTTGGTGTGGGCTGGCATTGGCTCCACACACACCCTTGGTGTGCACCATGTTCTATGTGCAGGCTGGGGCTGTGGAAGATGACGACGGCGGCCCATGTGGTCGGCCCAGATCCCAGCTGACCATCACAGCCCTTGCAAGGCAGGCCTACACAGTAGTGGTGGAGAGCTGGAACGACAGTGTGAGTCGTCGTGTTGTTCTCCTGCACCGTCAATCTGTCATGTCTTGACACATCAATGCGACCCTTTACTGTCTTGTATGCGTTGCTCTGCTCGACGTTGTTCACTGTGCATGCCGCTGACACCTCCAAGCCTCCAAGCCACCAGCCAGGGTGTTTGACCTTGGGTGGTCTGCCTGCTGCAGTTGACCGCCTTGCATCTTCTGCGCACCCTGTGTACTGCTGTACTGCTGGTAACATGTGACTCATGTGTGTGACCTGTGTGTGCTGTCCTGACCTTCTGCCAGGGTTGTGGTGTGCCTGCCATCCGCGTGACATCCACATTACGAGCATGAGTGCCTTGATGAAAGTGCCAGTGCACTCTCCGCTGCCTGATGGTGAGTCAGGGCAGCTGCCACTGCTGCTGAGCTTGGGCTGTGACGAGAGCTGGGTTAGGCCGGGAGCAGGCTGATGGCAGTCATGTTGTGGCAATCATGTCAGGTAACAGTCATGTTGGTGGCAGGATGTTGTTGGCTGGTGGGGACTGCAAGGGAGATCAAAGTGGACTTCCACCTGAGTAGCCATGGTCATGTGGTGCCCATGTAGCTAGCATGACTAGCAGAAAAGCAGGGCTAAATGCCAGCAGTCCTGCTAGTCATGCCTTGAGCTTCAGCCATCCCCTCCATGTCCCAGTGGGAAAGGCCAACGTGGCGGCAAACCACTCAACTGCCAGCTTCACATTCAGTCATCTAGCATGCCTTGCGCTGCCAGTTACTATGATGGTTGCTGCTGCTGCTGCTGCTGCTGCTGCTGCCGCTGACAAAGCTACTGATGATGAAGATGAAGATGCTACTGCTGGTGCTGTTGCTACTGCTGGTGCTGTTGCTACTGCTGCCGCTGTTGCTACAGGTGCTACAAATATAACTCCCCAACTGGAAAGCACGATGGCGAGATCCACATACCGTTCAAGTATTGAGTATATGCCGGATGACAGGTGGTGTGTGGCAAAGCAGTATTCATCAGCTACCTAATCCTACCCCAACAAAGTGGTAAGCAGCATCAACCAAAGCAACTTCAGCGGTATGCCATCCTAAAGCCTTGATCACCATGCTACCTGGCATGGACGTGTGTGCTCACACTGGCCAAGGGGAGTGTGACTTACAAGGTGCGGCCATAGCCAAGCAATACTCTTGACAAATCAGGACATTACGGGATGTTTGATTGTCATTTGGCATTTGGCATTGTGTGACATTTGTCATTTGTCATTTGGCATTTGTCATTTGGCACTGTCTGGCATTGTGTGGCATTTGTCATTTGGCATTGTGTGCAAACACTGTAGCGGACAGTGGGAGTGGGAGTTGGCAGACTCTGAGTAGAGATGGGTAAGTGTCTATGCAGTATGGCAGTGACCTAGGCATGACACGGTGAGAGTGGGCCTGAGTCTGAGCAACATCTTGGCAGGAATGTTAGTGCTATCGAACACTTGTGTTGTGGGCGATGACAGTTCCCAGCAGTACCACTGGCTTACATAGTTGTACAGAAGGCAATTACATGCCTGATAACAGAACGTCTTCACTACCAGTGACTTGCTTTCCTCAACCGATGTAGGGAGAGAATGTGTGCTGCAGGCATCACTGTGCTCAATGGATGCACCAGGCAGGATCATACAGAGCCAGCAGCAATGATGATTCAAATGAAACGGCAAAGGACAAAGTATATCACACTACCCGTCACAAAAGTGTAGTCGGGGCAACTTTTGCTATGCGGTATAAACCCGTGCCGGCCACTCACTCGTAGAATGCACAAGCGTTAAACCATCTTCAGCGGGTTCACATCACGTCCGAGGACTGGGGACCACAAGGCGAGCGCGTGCTGCAGCATCTCATGGACGCGCTGGTCCCTCACTTCGGCAGAAATGGGCCCTAGTTAGCTGGCCTGATTGATGTAGTCAGCCTCCACGGCTACCGAGTTCCCTTCGCTGTGCGAAGACGAGCCGCAAAGTCAAGTGCCCGGTGGGGTCGCACTAAAGCAACAGGGCACTAGGGCAACAGGGGTACTCAATCGATCAACGGATGCACATTGTCCGTGGAAAACGCAGATGCAAGAAGAGCACCATGCTGCACTAGCCAGCCTCGCCGGTACTTGCCGCCCAGCAGCCGTGGGCCCGCGCAAGCCCTCATCCCTGCAGCCTAGCTCCCCTCCCCTTCCCTCCACCAGCTCGGCCTGCAAGCCATCCCCTGGCACCTACAATGCCCAGCCCAGCGCTGCCTCGAACCTATTGCTGCAGCATCAAGGAGGGTCAGTGGGGGGAGCTGGCAGCGATGCCAGGGCAGCGCTGCTGTCCCTTGCCCTGCCCGGCCGCTGTCTAGCTACACTGCCCCCTGGCCATGCACATCAGCTGGGCGACATCCCTGTGGGCAGGCCAGTGGCTGTGGCCTCTCAGGGTGCAGCCCTAACAGCTGGCCCACTGGCCACTGACCCTGGCCACTCCACCTCTGCCTTCCCCTCCGTCGCCTGGGTCACAGCAACCAGCCCCGCACCCACCACCCTGGCAGCAGCAAGCCCACCCCAAGCCCAAGCCAGCCACCCTACCCACCCCTTCCACACACCAGTAGCAGCCAGGCCCACGCCCCCAGCGAGGAGCAGGGGCGGCTGCAGCCAGCGCTCCCCCGTGCTGACTGGGAGGGTGTTGGCAGGCTTTGGTGGCTCTGCTGCTGCACTCAGACCCTCCACCACCTCAGCAACTGGGATGCTCCCCGCTGCCTTGCTACCCGGCCCTGGGCCCTGGGGGCAGCAGGCCGGAGGGGTGGAGGGGCACAGCTGGTTGCTGGCTGAGGCAAGCCAGCAGCCCTGGGCCCCTGACCCCCTGGCTGTGCAGTACAGGGCGCAGGCGCAGGCACAGCTGCAGGCCCTGATCCAGGAGTTTGACAAGGAGCAGGTGCCTGGGGTGTGGGGGCGGGTCAGTGCAGGGGATGAGGATGGAGGAGGAGGGATTTAGGGAGGGTGTGAGGGGTTAGGTACGATGGTGCGGTGATGGGTGGAGGGCAGAAGGGAGAAGGAGCTGGGAGGAGGGGTGGAGGAGGAGGGAGGCGGGGTGAAGGCAAGGGTGCAGAAGACTAGGAGGACGGGAGGGTGCAGTGGTAGGAGGGCAGAAAGGGGCAGGAGGGTGAGGAGTTGATAGATGTGGGGCACCCCACCCCACCCCACCCCACCCCACCCCACCCCACCCCACCCCACCCCACCCCACCCCACCCCACCCCACCCCACCCCACCCCACCCCACCCCACCCCACCCCACCCCACCCCACCCCACCCCACCCCACCCCACCCCACCCCACCCCACCCCACCCCACCCCACCCCACCCCACCCCACCCCACCCCACCCCACCCCACCCCACCCCACCCCACCCCACCCCACCCCACCCCACCCCACCCCACCCCACCCCACCCCACCCCACCCCACCCCACCCCACCCCACCCCACCCCACCCCACCCCACCCCACCCCACCCCACCCCACCCCACCCCACCCCACCCCACCCCACCCCACCCCACCCCACCCCACCCCATCCCACCCCACCCCACCCCACCCCACCCCACCGACATGCTGCAAGGAGTTGTGGGCCTTACAGCGACAGTGTTTTAAGCTGATGCTGTGACCCTCACATTTTGTGATGCCAGCTCACCCGTCTGTTACTGCCTATGCGTCAACCCCAGCCAAGCCATGTGCAAGCCTGCCTGCTCGCCCCTGCCTGCCCACCCCCTCCCCTGCCAGGTCTCCTCCTGGCTGAAGGCAGGGCTGGCTGGCAGGCTGGACTGCGCCCCGCCAGCCGTTCACCTAGCCCTGCGCACCATCCTCCAGGGCCTAGGCAGCCAGCTGGGACCCTTGGCCCCTCCTGCACCTGCCAAGCTGACCCGCTCGCCAGCAGCAGCCTCCCCCGCAGGTGGGCTGGTGTGATGGGTCTGCAGGGCTGCAGGGCTGCAGCACTGTAGGGCCTCACGGCTGATGGGCCTCACTGCCCCTGAGCCTGAGTTGAAGCCGTACCCAGCTCGCTCCTCCCTCCAGGCCTGATGCCTGATCTGCTCCCTCCATGAGAGGCCTGCCCCTTGGCTTTCCCTTTGACCTGCCCTATGGCCTGCCTCTCTGCCCTGCCTCACAACCTGGCTCAAGGCTCCCTCTGCCACCTCGCTCAATCCTCCTGGCCTTGACCTGCCCCTTGACCTGCCCCTTGACCTGCCCCTTGAACTGCCCCTTGACCTGCCCCTTGACCTGCCCCTTGACCTGCCCCTTGAACTGCCCCTTGACCTGTCTTTCTGCCCTGCCTCACGACCTGGCTCAAGGCTCCCTGCGCCTCATGACTGACTGTGTTTGGGGTGATTGGCTGGAAGGTGACCTGCCTGCCTTGACCACCAGCTGTCACCGCCTGCCTTGTCCCAGCAGCCTCAAAAGGCTGGTAACTCAGTGGTGTAGATATCAGCAGAGGGTGGGAATGGGTGGCCTGCCCACCCCTCCAGGCAACCATCCCAATATAAGTCAGCCAAAAGTGGGTGCTCAGTTGAAGGTGGTTGGGGTGATGTCAGGTGGCTGCTGCTCAGGTGAAGCTCCAAGGGTAAGGAGGTGGGCTGGCTGCTGTTCTGGAGAAGCTCCAACCTGCCCTTGACCTGCTTGCTGCTGCTGCTGCTGCTGCTGCTGCTGCTGCTGCTGCTGCTGCTGCTGCTGCTGGTGCAGGGTGCTGCACCTCCCCTGCTGTTGACCATGAGCGAGGCAGCTGGCCGGGAGGTGGGAGTTCAGCCCCACCCTGCAGCCAGGCAGCAGCGCCAGACCCCAGCCAAGCTGCAGCAAACGGGAGCGCAGCAGGGGCATGGTCAGGGCCAGGGGGAGAGGGGGCCGCTGGGTTGGCAGGGGCAGTAGCAGGGGCGGTGCTAGAGGCAAAGGCAGTCATACCCCAAGACAGCCAGAGCAGTGGGGGGGCAGCCATGCTCAGCAACCACCCCCCTCACCTTGCTTGCCCAGCCCACCAAGCTGAGTCCGAGCAGGACATGGCTGACCAGCAGAGGGGTGTTCAAAGGGTGGCTTCCGCCCCTGACTCTGACCAGGTCATGGTGGATCAGGCGGACACGCACCCCACACCACTTCCTACAGTGACGATGGTCGAGCCGGAGCGCCAGCCCGGCAGCCCTGACCACTGGGCAGGCCACCTGCGCAGCACTCTGGCTTACATGGCTCCTCGCCAGCAGCCAGGCTCTGGCACCCCCTCCGCCTCCCAGTCAGCTGCGCTTCCCCCACCATCCAGCAGGCCAGGGCCTCCCTTCCCAGCTTGTCAAGGGACGCAGCTCGAACCAGGGTCACCATCAGGGGCAGGGGCGGAGGAAGCAGCAGCAGAGGGGGCAGCAGCAGAGGGGGCAGCAGCAGGGGGGGCAGCAGCAGGGGGGGCAGCAGCAGGGGGGGCAGCAGCAGGGGGGGCAGCAGCAGGCAGCACCCGCTGCCAGCCAGCTTACCCTGGAACTCACAGCCAAGGGGATGCCCCTCCCTGCCATGCAGCCGCCCCGCCTGACCCAGCAGCCCAGACTGGCCCCTGCCCCTCCCCCTCTACTCAACCCCACACAGCCTACCCACACACCACCCCTCCTCCCCCAGGACTATCACAAGCACCCCTGCTACCCCAGCAGCACCCCCCCTCAGCGCCCCACCCGCCTCACCCAGACCCGGCCCCCCTGCCAGAGCTCGCGCTGACCACAGCACAGCCTGCCGCGGCGGCCCCTTGCCCTGAGGGCATGCTGAGCCGCGTGCATCAGCTGCTGCACAGCGCTGCAGGTCAACAGCAGCTGGTGGAGCACCTGCACAGACTGCATGCCCGCCAGCAGCAGGCGCAGTGGCAAGCCCAGCTGCCCAGCCCAGCCGCCTCTCCTTTCCCTCTGCCGGGGTCAGCAAGCAGTCGCTTGAGCTCGCTGGGGAGTGGGGGCCCATGGCTGCATGGCTGTAGGGGGAGCTTGACTAGGGACGATGACAGCTGGGAGGAGGGGCAGCAGGGGCAGCAGGGGCAGCAGGGGCAGCAGGGGCAGCAGGGGCAGCAGGGGCAGCAGGGGCAGCAGGGGCAGCAGGGGCAGCAGGGGCAGCAGGGGCAGCAGGGGCAGGGTGTTGGGCTAGGGCCAGGGGCAGGGGCAGTGAACACACTGCTGTCCCGTTTGAGGGGATTGTTGCCTGAGCTACACCATCAGATTAGTCAGGTGCAGCTCATGTTTGAGCGGGTTTTGCAGCAGGGATATGACCAGGGGGCAAATGGTTGCCTAGCACAGGTGCAGGCGCAGGGCCAGGGCCAGGGCCAGACTGTGAAGCCCGCCCTGCCCAGCGACCCTCCAGCCCGCTTTGCAGGCCAGGCACCCACGCCTGCTTGGCATGGGCCGAACACCTCTCACCCCGCTGACCCGCCCCCTCCCGCCCCCTCGCTGCCCGCGCCAGCACCTGCCCCATCCACCCTCCTGCCCCTGCCCCGCCCCGCCCAGCCAGCCAGCCAGCTGCAGCTGCCGTCCCCGAACCCCACACGCTCCGGGACAACCACCTGGGCCCCCAGCCCCCTGCCCCTGGTCCTGCCACGCACCCCTTGCAGCCTAGGCCGGAGCTCCTCCCACAGCCCCTCCATGCGCTTGCATGCCAGCCCTGGCACATTGGCTCGACTGGGCTACCGGGAGCTGCTGCAGGGCAATGAGGCAGCCGCCGCAGCACTCCACCACCACACCTCCCAGCTGCATGCCACACGCCACCTGCACCAGCAGCTGCTGGACAGCCCGCCGCCACCACTGCCATCTCTGTCCCAGTTGTCGTTGAGGGTTGGGCAGCAGCAGCAGGGGCGCTGCGCCAGCGGGTCGGGCCAGGCAGCTGAGTCTGTAGATCAGCGATCTCAGCAAGCATGGGAGGAGGAGGAGTGGGCACGGGGCGCCATGGCCAGCATGGGCGGCATGGGCGGCTGTGGCAGCATGGGGTGCAGTATGGAGGAGCATCAGTTGCAGCCCAGCCAGGCTCATGCTGGCAACCACCAGCACCAGCTGCAGCAGCAGCAGCACCAGCACCAGCACCGCATGCAGCAACACCAGCACCAGCAGCAGCTGCAGCACCACATGCAGCAGCAGCAGCACCACCACCACCACCTGCAGCAGCACCAGCAGCAGCACCACCTGCAGCAGCACCAGCACCAGCACCAGCACCAGCACCAGCACCAGCACCAGCAGCACCACCACCACCTGCAGCAGCACCAGCTGCAGCAGCACCAGCTGCAGCAGCACCAGCAGCAGCAGCACCCTGTGGGCTGGGGTGCTGCTTTGCCCCCCACTTGTCGCTCTTTGCCGTGCAGCCCCCAGCAGCCCCCTGGGCCGTGGCCTGCACACGAATTGTTCAAGCCTCCAGGTCCTGACCCTCCCCCCGACCAGCTGGACGTCCCAGCCCCATCCCCCCGCCGCCCTCTTCCCTGCGGCACTTGCGCATGGCCGCCCCCCGCCCCAACGCCACCTGCCTGCCCCGCAGCAGCCACATTGTGCAGCCCCACCCTGCTGCCCTTGCACCGCATCCAGCAGCCGCCTCTGCTGCTTGATAGGACATCAGTGCACAGCCCCCCAGACCCTGCTACAGCCTCTAGGCAAGGAGCTGTATGGCCTGGCCCCGCTGCAGCAGGGACATCAGCAGGCGGGGGGCCAGGTGGTGACACCACTGCTAGTCTCCCTGCCCTACAGTGTGGCCCCACTGGCGCTCAGGCAGCCCGCCAGTTTGAACTCATGCAACGCGCCCAGGAATGCAAGCTGGTGCAGCAGGAGGGTCAGCGGGGATTGCTGAAGAGGGCGGGCGTGGATGGCAGGTCTGGGGAAAGCAGGCCACAGCGGGGGCGGCAAGGGGCCCTGCAGCGGAGGCACCACGCCGCATCACTCACCCGGCACGACTCTTGGGCGAACTTGAGAGACCCGCCGCCGATCTCCGCGATCGCTAAGCTGCTGCCATCCGCACCTGTTGTCATGGACGGTGCGTCGTCCGCTTGCTAGGCTGCCTGCGTGTGCGGCAACTTAGTCAGGGCCGGAAACCATGCCTCTGCTGCGCGCGTGCAGGTGGCATCGACGAGGTGTTTGCTGGGGGCCTGGACTTGATGGAAGGGCTGGCGGAGGCAGACGCGCCTTATGTCCAGGTCTCCGAGGTTTGTCTGCCAACCGCTCGCCAGCCACTTTTATTTACCGGAAGGGTACCTGGCACCCGGCGCCGGCTGATTGCGAATCACGTGGCGCTGCCTGCGTTCCTGCAGGTTAGTACGCCTCACTCAGGAAGCCGCGCATGCCATCGATCGTCCCCCAGCTGCCGCGTTTCGCATCGGCGCTCTATGCCAGATTCTGATATGCTCTCGTACAAACCCGCGTTCACCGCTTTTGAGAGCGTAGAAAATAATGACACGCGTCTGCCGAAGCGGCAGCTACGGAGACCCGCGCCGCTGAGCAGCCATGCAGCCGCAGCTACGAGATTGCTATCCCACTCCTCCGCGACCTTTGATGAACAGCGCGATGCTTTCGGCGTGTCGGCGAAGGGCGGCGATGTCCGGACTCGTATGGAAGCGCAGAATGCGTTCCAAGTAACAGCGCCTTGGTCTCCTGAACTTCCAGGACCAGTGGCAGCACCAGTTACGTCTCGAGGCTGGGTCGGTGCAGCAGCAGCCGACAGGGTGTCAGGCAGCCACGCTATGAGCAGGGCAGAGCCTGCCTCAGCCCACATCACTCCTCCCACCCACCATGCCAACATGTCTGCATGGGTTGCAAGCGGCAGCATGCAGCCGTGTGACTGGCAGTGGCACAGCCGGGCACCCGTGGCCCCCAGTGTCAGTTCAGTGGGCAGGGAGGTGGGTGGGCTGCTGCTGCCATCACCTCATGGACCCCTGATCAATGTCACTGAGGGAGTCCAGCAGGCTGTCAGCTCTCAGCTGCCCATGCCGACCCAAGCGTGTGAAGCAGCAGCAACAGCAGGGGCCATGCAAGGGGAGCCAGGGTCATGTGAGGCGGTCCCTCTTTGCCAGCCTGGTTCTCGCGGGCCTCCCTGTACTGGACCCAACTGGTGGCAGCAGCAGCAGCAGCAGCAGCAGCAGGGGCAGCAGAAGCATCAGGGGCAGCAGCCGGGGCAGCAGCAGGGGCAGCAGCAGGGGCAGCAGCAGGGGCAGCAGCAGCACCAACAGCAGCAGCAACAGTGCCATAAGGACCAGGATCAGGAGCAGCAGCAGGAACAGGTCAGGCAGCAGCAGCAGGAGGGTCAGCAGGAGCAGGAGGGAGGGGGGCAGCAGGGTGGAGAGCAGCAAGGGGACGGCAGGGCTGAGGTGCGGTGGGGCTGCCAGGGTGGGCTCAGTCACACATCAGGGCTGCAATGCCCCCCAGGCCCAGGGCCAGGGCCAGGGCCAGGGCCAGGGCCAGGGCCAGGGCCAGGGCCAGGGCCAGGGCCAGGGCCAGGGCCAGGGCCAGGGCCTAAATTTGCACCTGACCACAATGTTGGAGAAGGATACAGGTTGCGGGCAGGTCAGGGTCCTGGTGCTGCTACTGATGCTGACGCCAGCCCAGTGACCATGACTGCTGCCCCAAATCGCCCTCACCCTGGCAGCTGGGCCCCTCACTCCTGCCTCATGTCACACCCATCACACCTGGTGGCATCCCCCTCTGTGATGTCACCCCTAGGGAAGGGTGAGGTCCAAGCAGAGCGGCATACTTCAGGGGGCTGGCAGCAGGCATCCTTGGCTGGCTTGCAGCATGTCAGAGCGCAGGCCAAGACCTTGCGTCTGCAACAGTTGAGGCAGCACCAGGCGTTGCAACAGAACCAGAGGCAGCTGGAGCAGGTGCAGCAGCAGCAGGTGCAGCAGCAGCAGGTGCAGCAGCAGCAGCAGCAGCAGCAGCAGCAGCAGCAGCAGCTTCGCTTGGCATCCGACTCTTTGCCCACCCCTCACCAACCCTGGCAACAGGACGAGACAGAGGGGACCAACACCAAGGGGTGCCAAGAGGGGCCAGCAGTGAGCCGCCCTGTCCTCAGGGGTCGTCAGGAGCTACACCCTCCAAGCCTCCCTCCCCGCCACCCTGGCCCAGCCACCAGCCTCTCCACCCCACCAGCCCCTGCCTCCCCCCTCCTCACGTCCTCCCACGCCCCGCCTGGTCCAGGCACCCCAGCCACTGAGCCCTCGCCACCTCACCACAGTCAGCAGCTGCCCGGCAGCCCAGCCCGCCCCCCTCTGCTCCCCCCTGGCCCTGGCCCTGGCCCTGGCCCTGGCCCTGGCCCTGGCCCTGGCCCTGGGGAACATTGCAGCCCCCCTCTGCTCCCCCAGCTGCAGGCCGCAGCCCTTCGCCTGTGTGGCCTCTCACCGGACATCAGCGACCGCTGCTGCTCTGACACAGACGACCAACAATTGGAGGGTGGGCAGGGCCCTGGCAGCATCGAGGCGCTTCAAGCTGGGCTGCAACAACTCACCAGCCCGCAGCACACCCTGTGGGCTGGCAGTGGCCACACACCTGGCAGCCCGCAGCACACCCTGTGCGGCCTCTCCATCCATCATCCCCAGGCCCCTAGGTTTGAGGGCCTCGGGGGCGGCGGTGCTGTGGCTGACCCAGCTGGGGGGAGCAGCAGCAGCGGGGCAGGGCCCAGGCAGGTATGGGCGCAAGGCATCAGCAACCAAGGCGAACCCTCTGATGCACCAGGTGGGTCACAAGGTGGTGTGGCAGCTGCCTGTCAGGCGAGCGCCACTCAGCACGAAGCTGTCGGCAGCGGCGCAGCCTCGGCTTGCGGGCGTGCTGCTGCTGCTTCTTCCGGGGCATCTCCAGCTTCAGCTGGCGTGTGTTTTTTTCCAGCTTCCGGGGCATCACCAGGTTCAGCTGGCGTGTGTGAGGGTCAGGTGCTGCTGACTGCCCTGCTGGCCACGGGCAGGCCAGCGGCTGCGGCTGAGGAGGTGACGGCAGTGCTGCGCCGCTGGCTGGCCTGGGGCCAGCGCCATGAGGCCCAGCAGCAGGCCAGCCAGGGCCCCTGGGTCCCACCTGGGAGTCTCACTCAGCAGGCCGGGGGGGGGCTGAGGGGGGCCATGTCTGCTAGGCTCGACGGGGTGGCAGCAGCAGCGGCAGCAGCAGCAGCAGCAGCAGCATGTGGGGAGCCATGGCAGGTGGGGGATGGACTGGGCAACTGGGCAACCACTCCCCTCTCAGCAGAGGCTGTTACAGGAGCACCAGGAGCGGCAGGAACAGAGCACGCTGCCATGGCAATGGCAGAGGGGGCGGGAGGGAGGTCAGCGGCTGCCAGGGGTGAAGGAGCTGGGGTAGCAGAAGATGTGGCTGCAGCAACAGGGGGGGCGGGGCCCCCTGCCCCCTGGTCACCCCCTGCTGAGACCCCCATGGGCTCAGTAGCGGCTGCGGGGCCTGCAGGCCAGGGGCTGCATATGTGGGGCGGGTGGCCTCACGTCCTCTCACTCCTGACAGGGCATCCAGCTGGTGGAGAGGAAGCGGGTGGGAAGCTGCAGGTGCAGCAAGTGCTGGCTGGACTGCAGCGCTGTGCAGGGACCTGGGTGCTGCCGCTGCAGGGGTGTGCTCAGGGGGTGAGAGGGGAAGAGGGTGAGGGTGGAAGCAGCCGCCCAGGCGAGGGTCCAGAGGCTGAAGCCCAGGGAGCTGGGCCGGAGCAGCGGTCTGCAAGGGGAGGGCTGATGGCAGCTGGCTGCACAGAGGGCACCCTGTGGCTGCCTGGCCTGCAACGGGCAGCAAGAGAGTGCAGCCCCTCCTGGGGCCGAGGAGGAGCGGTGGGAAGCACTGGTGTTTGGGGCACGGCAGAAGGCGGCAGGGGAGGGGAGAAGGAGGAGGAGGGTGTGGGCAGGGAGGGAGGGGAGGGGAGGGCTGCTGGTCAGAGGGGTGCATGGGGTGACAGGGGGGGAGGGGTGGCGGATGGCCTGGCAGTGGTGACGCCTACAGGAACGGAGTTTACGAGTTGGGCCAGGGGCATGTGCAATGCTGCAAAGCAGGTGCGCCCCGCCCCGCCCCGCCCCGCCCCGCCCCGCCCCGCCCCGCCCCGCCCCGCCCCGCCCCGCCCCGCCCCGCCCCGCCCCGCCCCGCCCCGCCCCGCCCCGCCCCGCCCCGCCCCGCCCCGCCCCGCCCCGCCCCGCCCCGCCCCGCCCCGCCCCGCCCCGCCCCGCCCCGCCCCGCCCCGCCCCGCCCCGCCCCGCCCCGCCCCGCCCCGCCCCGCCCCGCCCCGCCCCGCCCCGCCCCGCCCCGCCCCGCCCCGCCCCGCCCCGCCCCGCCCCGCCCCGCCCCGCCCCGCCCCGCCCCGCCCCGCCCCGCCCCGCCCCGCCCCGCCCCGCCCCGCCCCGCCCCGCCCCGCCCCGCCCCGCCCCGCCCCGCCCCGCCCCGCCCCGCCCCGCCCCGCCCCGCCCCGCCCCGCCCCGCCCCGCCCCGCCCCGCCCCGCCCCGCCCCGCCCCGCCCCGCCCCGCCCCGCCCCGCCCCGCCCCGCCCCGCCCCGCCCCGCCCCGCCCCGCCCCGCCCCGCCCCGCCCCATTTTGACCTGACCTCCCTTCCATGCCATCCCCCTTGATCTGACCACCTCAGCACCCCCTAATCCCCGGTCAAAGGGTTGGTCCCCCACCTGTGTGTGCAGGTGCATGGCCAGTTAGCCATTGGTCGAGCCAGGCAGCAGCTGCTGCTCCAGCTGCTGGGGGACCAACCCTTTGACCAAGCTCCCAGAAACCAGGACCGTGACCTGGGTTTTGATTCCTGAGGGTGATGCCCTGCTGCAGCTTAGCTGTTCTTTTGGGGGGTGGGGGTGAAGGGCTGAAAGATTTGCTTGAGGTGCCCGTGCAGCGGCTTGGCTGCAGCCCCTTGGCTGTGACAGAGAGCCAGGGTGGCAGCATGCCTAGTAAGGCCTTGCCCTTGCAGGTGAGCCCTCCTTGCCCTTGCAGGTGAGCCCTCCCTGGCGTGAGCTGCTGTGTCAGGGGTAATGCAAGGCAGCGCAATGCCTTGTTGGGCCAGGCCAGCCCCAGCCATGTCCCAATGATGCGGCAGGGTCAAGGTGCTGCAACGCAATGCTGGGCCTAATCCTAATGGACGATCAGGCTGGGCCAGGCCGGGCTAGGCTATACGTCAGGCAAGGGGCTTACAAGGGGCCAGGGACTACGAGTACTTCGGCGCCCCGTATGCCATATAGGCTGTGTGGCAGGCTAGGGTTGGGCCAGAGCAGAGCACACCAAGCTGGACAGGCAAGAGTGGGGCAGAGCCAGTTGGATAAGGCATGATGGTCCTTGGCCTTGCTGAGCAGAGCAAGCAGGCGGTGGATTGGGGTTGGCTGCTCAGCTGGAAGCAGTGAAGTGTGCTTCAGGGGGTCACTGCCAGGATCAGGGGCACAAATCTAAAGGGGCCAAGCTTAGGGGATGCAGGGCCTGGCCCGTTCAGTTTTGACACAGGGTACTGAGCAGGCAGTCCTGCATTCACACTGACAGTGTCAGTCGCTATAATTGAGCAGTTGTAGTTGGCTTCAGTTGTCCTTAGTGCTCATCTCATGGCGTAATCAGTGAGCGGGTTGAGAGCCTAAAGGTCATTTCATGTCATTATAGCAATTGTTGTTCCACCACGTTGGCTCCTAGTCCCTACCTGCATAAAGGCATAGGTACCACCCTCAGCATAGTTGACATTTACAGCTAATTTATCTTGCCATCGTTTGAGCGGCCATACCCGAGTCGTAAACAAGCCGATGTAAAACCATGATTGCATGCGACATGGGCGTGTCAAGGCATGCACTACAACGGTTATCAGGGGGGTTCGGGCCCCGAGGGGGCAGTGAGGGGAGGTCGGGGGGGAGACGGGGGGGAAGGGGGCGGGCGGGGGCAGGTGGGGGAGCAAGGGCTAGGGGTGGGTTGGGGGAAGGTGGCGGGCAAGGGCAGCAGCACGGCGTTGGAGCACAAGTGGGAGGCCAACGCGCAGCAGGTGGCAGGGCAGGGGGCAGCGGGTGAGCGGGAGCAGCAGGGCAGGGAAGAGGAGGAGCGGATCCCAGAGGATGTGCGGGGTAGCCAGCCGCCCCGCTGGATGGACACCTCTGCTAGGGCCTGCCCGCGGCCTTCGTGGGAGCGGAGGGTGGCCGAGCAGGCTGAGCGGCAGCTGCAGGCCCAGCAGCGGCGTGGCAGCAGGCGGCCCGTTGCCCAGCCCGCCCCCTAGGCCGACACTGTGGACCAGCTAGCTGTGGGTGCTCAGGCGGGAAGAAGCTGCTAGACCCCACCCTCCGCCGGGAGCATGTCATCGTGGCCTGGCGGGTTGTCCATGTCAGTCTCATGGTGGGGGCCTTGTGGGCCCACATCCTCGGCGTCGCCCGAGGGGGGGCGGGTGCCTGTGAGGTGGCCGTACTATTCCAGCACCCACTCCCATGCCGGAGCCACGGCGAGGCAGGTCAGGAAGGCGTGGGTGAGAGTCTCCAGGTGCCCCGGCGGGCATAGCCGGCAGGCGGAAGAGCCTGTGGCAGCCGCCCCCTTGAGGATGTGGCCCACCCCCCTGGCCCCTCCTTGACATCCTAGGGATGGTCACAGGGCCAGGTGGGCCCGCCTCAAGCAGGGCCTGGCCATGCGTGCCCAGCACTTCCTGCGGGCCCAGCGCCGAGCGCAGCGTGACCTGCAGCAGGGCAGGGAGAAGGCGGCGGCAGTAAGCAGGACACACCTTGTGCGGCAGCTGCTACGGGTTGAGCGAGAGGGGGAGGCTGAGGTGCAGGCAGCACAGCACCTGGGAGAGGCCGCAGCTCTAGCTGGGGTGGGGGCGAGGGAGCAGGGGGCCAAGCAGTCCCTCCTGGCCAGCGCATTTCTCGACCAGTACTACGGCGACCGCTCCTCCTTTTACTTCTTCTATCGCGACCAGCCCACGCACACCCCCACCCTCATCTCCTCTCTGCAGCCCCACAACCAGCTAGGGGAGGCGGCAGATCTCACGACGCCGGCCGGGGTGAAGGCTGCATTCAGGGCTTTCAAGCAGCACTACTCAGCCGCAGAGCCCACCGGAGTCCGCCCCATCACGCTCCTCAACTGCGACTAGTACAGCGGGCCCGTCCGACAGCGGACGGGGCACACGGACCAAGCTGCGGCCTCCGGCCAGAATGCTCTTGCACCAGTCCTTGCACCAGCTCTTGCACCAGGCCACAGTGCAGAGTGCTGAGTCTAATTTCTGGATGTGTGAGTTTGAGTGCTGAGTCTGAGTGAGTGAGTCCAATGGCTGTGTCTGCCCTACCAACCCCTCATCGGTGTCAGGGCCAGCAGGCTATGCAGCAAACACCTCACTGTACACAACATTACCTGTAGGGTTGGCCTGAAGCGTATGCGACGACTAAAATGATGGTATATACGTATGTATATACAGTATGCATAGGTCTGTAGGGCGAACCGTAGGTGCAAGGTCATCATTTTGAGTAAGTGAGTATGCAGTTTGGTGCACAACAATCATAAAAACTCCCGCCCTGTAGCTGCCCTACCCTGACCGGCTGCCCTGCTGCTACCCTACCCTGACCGGCTGCCCTGCTGCTGCCCTACCCTGACCGGCTTCCCGGCTGCCCTGCTGCTGCCCTACCCTCACCGGCTGCCCTGATGCCCTGCTGCTGCCCTACCCTAATGGCTACCCTGCTGCTGCCCTACCCTGACCGGCTGCCCTGCTGCTGCCCTACCCTAATGGCTGCCCGGCTGACCTGCTGCTGCCCTACCCTGACCGGCTGCCCTGATGCCCTGCTGCTGCCCTACCCTGCCCGGTTGCTGCCCTACCCTGACTTGTTGCCCTGCTGCTGCCCTACCCTGACCGGCTGCCCGGCTGCCCTGCTGCTGCCCTACCCTGACCGGCTGCCCTGATGCCCTGCTGCTGCCCTACCCTGACGGCTGCCCTGATGCCCTGCTGCTGCCCTACCCTGGCCGGCTGCCCTGCTGCTGCCCTACCCTGCCCGGCTGCTGCCCTACCCTGACTTGTTGCCCTGCTGCTGCCCTACCCTGACCGGCTTCCCGGCTGCCCTGCTGCTGCCCTACCCTAATGGCTACCCTGCTGCTGCCCTACCCTGACCGGCTGCCCTGCTGCTGCCCTACCCTGACCGGCTGCCCTGATGCCCTGCTGCTGCCCTACCCTGATGGCTGCCCTGATGCCCTGCTGCTGCCCTACCCTGGCCGGCTGCCCTGCTGCTGCCCTACCCTGCCCGGCTGCTGCCCTACCCTGACTTGTTGCCCTGCTGCTGCCCTACCCTGACCGGCTGCCCTGCTACCCTGCTGCTGCCCTACCCTAATGGCTACCCTGCTGCTGCCCTACCCTGACCGGCTGCCCTGCTGCTGCCCTACCCTGACCGGCTGCCCTGCTGCCCTGCTGCTGCCCTACCCTAATGGCTGCCCGGCTGACCTGCTGCTGCCCTACCCTGACCGGCTGCCCTGATGCCCTGCTGCTGCCCTACCCTGATGGCTGCCCTGATGCCCTGCTGCTGCCCTACCCTGACCGGCTGCCCTGTTGCCCTGCTGCTGCCCTACCCTGACCGGCTGCCCGGCTGACCTGCTGCTGCCCTACCCTGACCGGCTGCCCCGATGCCCTGCTGCTGCCCTACCCTGACCGGCTGCCCTGATGCCCTGCTGCTGCCCTACCCTGCCCGGCTGCTGCCCTACCCTGACTTGTTGCCCTGCTGCTGCCCTACCCTGACCGGCTTCCCGGCTGCCCTGCTGCTGCCCTACCCTGACCGGCTGCCCTGATGCCCTGCTGCTGCCCTACCCTAATGGCTACCCTGCTGCTGCCCTACCCTGACCGGCTGCCCTGCTGCCCTGCTGCTGCCCTACCCTGACCGGCTGCCCTAATGCCCTGCTGCTGCCCTACCCTAATGGCTGCCCGGCTGCCCTGTTGCTGCTCGACCGGCTGCCTGGCTGCCATGTCCGGGTCTCGTCGCCACATTCCTCGTATGCATCATCGGGTGGTTCCCGTGCAATGACTGTCATGGCTGGCTGGCTGCATATCGCAGCGACTTGCATTTGACCCGCGATTACGGGATTGGGGTACGCTACGTATACCTGTGTACAAAGCCCCATCGTTACATCGTGGCATGGCACGGCTTGAAGGCCAACTGCAATCATCCAGCCTACTTGTCGCAATGCCCTTTTAGAGCGGCACGGAGGAGGGTCGCATGAGGGGGCTATTATAGCTGGCTACGCTGTAGCTCGTCAGCAGCCGCAGCCAAATGTGGCCGCAGCCATCGTTGGACTTGACTCGTTTGACTTTTTGGCTGTGAACCGTTTGACTTTAGACCGTCCGCTGACTTTGAACTATCTCTGCGCAAGCTGCATCGCCATCGTTTGCTGAGCCAGGTTCGCTGGTATCTACTATTTGTGGGGCGTTAGAACCGCAGATCGGAACTCGATCTCACGGCACAGTGCATCTTTCGCGATTCTGTGCGGAGGGAGTCCTTACATAATCATTGCGAGGCTGTGCGCGCAATCGCAGGCCGTTCCGCCGACCCCCCCCCCCCTAGCAGTTTTAATAGTATAGATGTGCGCCTGGTGGCCAGGGCAGTGGAGGACCAGCTGCAGCTGCCCTTGGACCTGCTGGTGTCCCCCTCTCAATCCGCTTTCATCCTAGGCAGGGACATCAGCGGCAGCGTGCAGTTTCACCTAGGCCTGCTGGAGTACCTGCAGCAGGGGGGCAGCCCAGCCTGGTTGTTGCTGCTGGACCTAGCGGGGCCCTATGACAACGTGTCCTGGGGCTTGCTCCAGGACACAATGGAGGCCATGGGGTTCTGCTGGGAAGGGCATGTGCGTTGGGCTCAGCTGCTGCACCGGGGTGCCAGGAGCCAGGTGCTGGTCAACGGCCACCTCACCGACAGCTTCCCCCTTGCGTCAGGGCTGCTGCAGGGCAGCGGGGCCTCCCCGCTCTACTGGTGCATCCTGCTCAAGCCGCTGGTCCGCTACCTCAGCTCGCTCCAGCTGGCAGGCCACATTAGCACCCCCACCATCCCCTCCAGCCCTCTGGCCATGCACAGGGCCGCCCTAACCCCCGTGCTCCCCTCCAAGGAGTATGCGGACGACCTCACCATCGTAGTGCTTGATCGGCTCAGAGACGGGAAGGTGGTTGTGGAGGCCCTTGGCCTGTTTCGCGCCATTGGGGGCCCTTCGCTGAGTGTGAGCAAGAGCTCAGCCCTGCCGTGCGCCCAGCCAGAGCCCGGGCTGGGTTATCAGGGGGGCTCGGGCCCCGAGGGGGCAGTGAGGGGAGGTCGGGGGGGTGACGGGGGGGAAGGGGCCGGGCAGGGGCAGGTGGGGGAGCAAGGGCTAGGGGTGGGCCGGGGGAAGGTGGCGGGCATGGGCAGCAGCAGGGCGCTGGAGCACAAGTGGGAGGCCAGCGCGCAGCAGGTGGCAGGCCAGGGGGCAGCGGATGAGCGGGAGCAGCAGGGCAGGGAAGAGGAGGAGCGGCTCCCCGAGGAGGTGCAGGGTAGCCAACCGCCCCGCTGGATGGACACCTCTGCTAGGGCCTGCCCGCGGCCTTCGTGGGAGCGGAGGGCGGCTGAGCAGGCTGAGCGGCAGCTGCAGGCCCAACAGCGGCGTGGCAGCAGGCGGCCCGTTGCCCAGCCCGCCCCCTGGGCCGACACTGTGGACCAGCTGGCTGTGGGTGCTCAGGCGGGCCAACCGTGTGCGAAGGTGTGGAAGAAGCTGCTAGACCCCACCCTCCGCCGGGAGCATGTCATCGTGGCCTGGCGGGTTGTCCATGCCAGTCTCATGGTGGGGGCCTTGTGGGCCCACATCCTCGGCGTCGCCCGAGGGGGGGCGGGTGCCTGTGAGGTGGCCGTACTATTCCAGCACCCACTCCCATGCCGGAGCCACGGCGAGGCAGGTCAGGAAGGCGTGGGTGAGAGTCTCCATGTGCCCCGGCGGGCATAGCCGGCAGGCGGAAGAGCCTGTGGCAGCCGCCCCCTTGAGGATGTGGCCCACCCCCCTGGCCCCTCCTTGACATCCTAGGGATGGTCACAGGGCCAGGTGGGCCCGCCTCAAGCAGAGCCTGGCTATGCGTGCCCAGCACTTCCTGCAGGCCCAGCGCCGAGCGCAGCGTGACCTGCAGCAGGGCAGGGAGAAGGCGGCGGCAGTAAGCAGGACACACCTTGTGCGGCAGCTGCTGCGGGTTGAGCGAGAGGGGGAGGCTGAGGTGCAGGCAGCACAGCACCTGGGAGAGGCCGCAGCTCTAGCTGGGGTGGGGGCGAGGGAGCAGGGGGCCAAGCAATCCCTGCTGGCCAGCGCATTTCTCGACCAGTACTACGGCGACCGCTCCTCCTTTTACTTCTACTATCGCGACCAGCCCACGCACACCCCCACCCTCATCTCCTCTCTGCAGCCCCACAACCAGCCAGGGGAGGCGGCAGATCTCACGACGCCGGCCGGGGTGAAGGCTGCATTCAGGGCTTTCCAGCAGCACTACTCAGCCGCAGAGCCCACCGGAGTCCGCTCCATCACGCTCCTCAACTGCGATGTGCGCTTGGTGGCCAGGGCAGTGGAGGACCAGCTGCAGCTGCCCTTGGACCTGCTGGTGTCCCCCTCTCAATCCGCTTTCATCCTGGGCAGGGACATCAGCGGCAGCGTGCAGTTTCACCTAGGCCTGCTGGAGTACCTGCAGCAGGGGGGCAGCCCAGCCTGGTTGTTGCTGCTGGACCTAGCGGGGCCCTATGACAACGTGTCCTGGGGCTTGCTCCAGGACACAATGGAGGCCATGGGGTTCTGCTGGGAGGGGCATGTGCGCTGGGCTCAGCTGCTGCACCGGGGTGCCAGGAGCCAGGTGCTGGTCAACGGCCACCTCACCAACAGCTTCCCCCTTGCGTCAGGGCTGCTGCAGGGCAGCGGGGCCTCCCCGCTCTACTGGTGCATCCTGCTCAAGCCGCTGGTCCGCTACCTCAGCTCGCTCCAGCTGGCAGACCACATTAGCACCCCCACCATCCCCTCCAACCCTCTAGCCATGCACAGGGCCGCCCTAACCCCCGTGCTCCCCTCCAAGGAGTATGCGGACGACCTCACCATCGTAGTGCTTGATCGGCTCAGAGACGGGAAGGTGGTAGTGGAGGCCCTTGGCCTGTTTCGCGCCACTGGGGGCCCTGCACTGAGTGTGAGCAAGAGCTCAGCCCTGCCGTGCGCCCAGCCAGAGCCCGGGCTGGGTTATCAGGGGGGCTCGGGCCCCGAGGGGGCAGTGAGGGGAGGTCGGGGGGGTGACGGGGGGGAAGGGGGCGGGCAGGGGCAGGTGGGGGAGCAAGGGCTAGGGGTGGGCCGGGGGAAGGTGGCGGGCATGGGCAGCAACAGGGCGCTGGAGCACAAGTGGGAGGCCAGCGCGCAGCAGGTGGCAGGCCAGGGGGCAGCGGATGAGCGGGAGCAGCAGGGCAGGGAAGAGGAGGAGCGGCTCCCCGAGGAGGTGCAGGGTAGCCAGCCGCCCCGCTGGATGGACACCTCTGCTAGGGCCTGCCCGCGGCCTTCGTGGGAGCGGAGGGCGGCCGAGCAGGCTGAGCGGCAGCTGCAGGCCCAACAACGGCGTGGCAGCAGGCGGCCCGTTGCCCAGCCCGCCCCCTGGGCCGACACTGTGGACCAGCTGGTTGTGGGTGCTCAGGCGGGCCAACCGTGTGCGAAGGTGTGGAAGAAGCTGCTAGACCCCACCCTCCGCCGGGAGCATGTCATCGTGGCCTGGCGGGTTGTCCATGCCAGTCTCATGGTGGGGGCCTTGTGGGCCCACATCCTCGGCGTCGCCCGAGGGGGGGCGGGTGCCTGTGAAAGAAGAAGAAGAAGAAGAAGAAGACTACTCCGGTATTCACCGGCGTGCATTAAGGGAGGAGCTACCGCCTGGGGCGCGGCCTGCTCCCACCAATCGAGCCAAAAGAAGAGGCGACCCCCTTACCCTCCCTCCCTCTTAGCTGCCCTGAGTCTGTAGCTTGTCTTTGCAATGGAGTGGGCTGTCTCCACCGCGTGTCTTGTTAACTTGTGTAATAGTTTAGTGGTGTTATCTTGTGAGACCCCCAAGGCCAGGAGGTGTTGCCGTGTGTGTGCTTCGTACGTTATGCCACCGATGCCAAGGAGGATAGGTCTGATCTCCACCATGTGGCCTTCCTTGCGTATGGTTTGAGCTAGATTGGTGTGTTGGTTGAGTGCCTTGTCTAATTGATCCGTCCACCTTGAGTCCGAGCAGTATTTGATTTCTATGATGGTGACCCGTTTGATGGCTTTGCCACGTTTGCCCGTCTTCGTTGGTGGCATTACCATGAGAATGTCTGGTCTGGTGGTGTTTTTGGTTGCTGTTGTCTTCAGTTCGAGTGCTCGTAGTGTTGTGTGTAGTGTGTCGTTAGGGAGGTCGAGGTCTTCTTTTGCGCCCTTCTCCCAGCTGCCGGTGTCCGCGAAGCTGATGTACCCGCCTAGGGTACCCTTGCTTATGGCTTTAGCAATGAGGCGGCCGGCCCCGTTATGCCTTTCTTGCACCATCGGTAGTGTCTCGCTGCAGCCCGAGAGGAGGTGTGTGGCACTGTCGGCTTCCCCGCAGAGTGGGCACCGGTCGTCGGTCGCCCGTTTCCAACGCATGGCCAGCTTTTGGTTATAGAGCCCGCCGGTACGGTAGAGAAGGGCAGTTCGTTGCGCGGGTGTGGAGATGTTCGTGTCGGCCATCACCCTTTCACCAGCTCCTTTCGCCGCGGCTTTGGTGATCTCCTGGGACATCTGGTAGTAGATACTGTCCTGGTTGGCGAGACCGAGGCCGTGTTTGCGGTGCATGTGTGCTCGCACGCTTTGGCGGCAATTCGGCAGTGGGGCGGGGGTTTCGCCGTCGGCTTCGTTGTTGAGCCAGGTGTTGGTCTCTTTCCGTGTGGTAGGGCGGTAGGCCGGGGTGTTGGCAAGCTCTGGGTGTACCGCCGCGTGCTTGGCGAGGGCATCGGCGCCTTCGTTGCCGATAATTCCCGAGTGGGCCCGTACTTTGTAGAAGTGGATCGTGGCGGGGCTATCGATGATGAGGGTGGCGATAGCGGTCAGGATGTCATTGTGCCTGTGTGTGATGAGCGACATCGGGTTAGCGAGGGCTCGGCGTATCTGGTAGATAGAGCAGAGGCTGTCGGTGGCGATGCGTGTGGCCCCTGCTTTGAGTGCCGCGTGTATCGCCGTGAGTTCCGCCTTGTTGATGGTGTTGCTTTCCGGGTCGTCCAAGGCGACGGTGATGAGGACGTTGGTCTCCGGGATATAGACCCCCGCCCCGACGCTCGCTGGGGCTGCCCCCGAGGTCTTAATGCAGCTGCCGTCCGTGTACGCGATCGTGGCCCATTCGGTGATGGCCATCCGTGGCTGCGTCGTGGAATGTTGCGTGAGCTGTTGGTTGCTGCGTTGGTGCCCCGAGGTGGGGAGGTCCTTGTCCAACGGCAGGCGCATGTGTTGTTTGTGGCCGCTAGGGGGTGTGGCCGGCTGGCTTTGATTCGTTGGTCTGTTGCAAAGGGGGCGTGTGTCTCGTTG